>JAGQAX010000009.1:42881022-43313522 GCA_019142605.1 Cephalopholis sonnerati
GATCAGTGAAGCGAAGCCACCTGGACAGGAGAGCCGCGCTCTGCGTCTCTGTCTCTGTCTGTCTCCAAACTTTGGAGACTTTTACGCGTCAGCGAGGCGCATTTTGGATTGTTCTCATTTGGAGTCTCAAAAGTTTCAGCGCGAGAAAAAAAACTTCAAACTCCCCAAAAACTTGAGTCAGACTGTGGAGGGAGAGAATGATCCTGCAGGAGGACCAGCTGCCGCTGCACTGAACTCATGTGAGTCCTTTATATTCAGGTTTTATATCGCTTTGTTACGGTGGTGATGGAGTTGTTGGAGTTGTTGGAGTTGGTGTCTCCATCAGAACCAAGTAAACATCTTCATAAAGATGTTTGGCGCGTCTTTGCTCCAGCAGCAGTTTTTCATTCTTCATTAAACATCGTTTAAAATGCGCAAAAGCAGCTTGATGATAAAACACGTCGTGTCTGTTGTGTCTTGGTGGAGCTCGTGAGAAGTTCATCCTGCTGCTGACACATCGCGCACATCTTCATGTTGAGCTCCGAGTGTCTCCAAGTTGATCCAAAGTGACGCGCGCAGCTCGTCGACCTCTCAGACATTTAACGCACAAATTACTTTAATTAAAACTCTGATTGAACTCTGAGCTTTTACACTTTAATAAAAAAAAAAGTTTGTTCTTTGAAACTGTTCTACTGTAGCCGCGTTTTCTCCTCTCCCAGCTCTCCCAGTGCTCCCAGTGCTCCCAGAAGGCGTTAATGAAACAGTAAAAGTTGTGACTTGGTGATTGAGGTGAACTTGTAGTTTACTTGGAGGATAAAAAGAGGAAAGAGACGCAGAAATGAGCGCTGAGTGTCTTTTCTTTGTGACCTGAGAGCTGAACTCTGCTGGAAAAAGAGCAGAGAGCTGTTTTCCATGATGCTGCTGGCTGCAGCCTATAGCTGCTGCACATGTTTACAATCTGTGTCAGTGACATCACTTCACTCTGCGCTCAGCGCTGCTTCACACATCACCCAGAAAACTGCTGCTGAAATAACATCTGAGATATCAGATTATCATCACAAAGCTGCACTGTGAAATATCTGACTGACCATCACAGTAAATCACTGGTGACAAGCTGCAGCACCTTCACAGTGAGTTACTGTGAATGATCTGTAAACTGAGATGTCACAGTAGTGTCTGCATATTACTCTGATAAAACAGCATGTTCCTGTAAATTACTGAATTTAACTAACGTCACAGTTTATGTACATCAGTTACTGTGATCTAACAGCACACTGCTGGAGAATGACTGTATTTATTAGGGGTGGGGGAAAATCAATACAGCGTAGTATCACAATATTTTTGTGTGGCAATATTCACACAGTGTCAGCTAAAGATTTGTTTTATTATTTAAAATATTAATATGACAAATACAAATTAAACTTTAGGTTGCCTACCAGAATAATACAGTCACTCGCCTGTTAGTCCATCAGATACACTCTGCTGCAAAAAATAATAAATGAATAAATAAATCTTTTTTCAAAACATCTGAAGTGAGAAGAACAGACGGTTCTTTTGAAGAAATAATCTGTGGCTGAAAAAAGGTAATAAATCGCAGTATATTTGATCACAATACTCAGCATATTGTTACATATTTAAATCTGCAGTAATATTGTATCGTGACTTATGTATCGTGATGATATCACATCGTGGAGCCTCTGGTGATTCCCTCCCCGAGGACAAACCCTGTTACATGGAAGCAAGCAAAACTTTACTTGTACAGCACATTTCATTTCAGCTGGAAACACAAAGAGCGAGACAAAAACCAGCAGCCAGCAGCTGATCATAAATGTAAATTAAATCCAATAAAACGAGGGGTGGGGGAAACAATCGATGCAACGTATCATCCTGATATTTATATATAATAACAGATCAATACTTAGTGTCTGTGTGACAACATGATGGTGACACACAAACATATTGTGATACTATGCTGTATCAGTGGTTTTACCAACAGTCCTAGTATTTGTACTTTCACTGAAGTAAGAGATTCGAGCACTTCCTCCGTCACTGTGCACATGTGTGTTCAAACCTTTGTTGTTGTTTGACCACCATTGTGATTTTACTTCAGGTGCTGTGTTTACAGCGGACACATTGTGAGTCTTCTGCTGAAAAAGAAGATACATGCTTTCATGCTTTGCATAATTTTTGGGCTTTAAAGTTTTCAAATTTCAAAACACTGAGAAAAGTCGGCAGAAAACAAACACTTCATTTCAGTTCTTCATTGTTGACTCATGTAAACTCCCCCAGGCTGCCCCGAAAAATTACAGAGAATTATGACGTCAGTGTGTTCGATTGTCTTCTGACAGCCCCGCCCTGCAGGAGCATCAGGAACAGATCAGCCAATCAATCAACAGATATGATAATTGACTGATTGTTTCAAAAGACAATGGGTCCAACTTCTCGAGTATTGTCCTCATGCGGTGTCTCAGTAAACTGAATAAATTTGAGTTTCAGTTTGTTGCTCAGACAAAACGAAACATGTGAGGACGTCCAGGAGGACTCTGGAATATTGTGAGAATGATCCGTCAGCTTACATTTTATAAACCAAACAGTTCTTCAGTTAACTGAGGAAATGATCAGGTCGATTAATGGGTGACAAAAATGATCGTTAGTCACAGCCAAGCAGCAACCTCCGAATGCAACGCTTAACTGTTGTGTTTAGTGCAGTTCCTCTAATGTCCACTAGAGGCTGGCTCCAAAAGCAAGTCAACCCCAGACCGCCAGGAAGCGCGCTGGGCTTTGAAGCCTTTTTGTAGTGGCCAAACAGTGGTACTGCAGTTTCCGGGGTCATTCACATGATGCCTTGTGACCTAAAAAGACTTTTTACCCATAGACCCACACTGGGAGAGAGATGTCTGTTAATCAGTGGATACATTTTTATAGCGTCACAACCTCCACAAAATGACTCGTTCTACTATCAAGGTTTAATCTACTCAGTCTGATAACATTTGGAAAGTCTAAGAGAGCCGTTAGGTTAAAATATTTTATCCCCATTCAAGTTAGCAGAGAGCTATAAACAGGAAGTCAGTGGATTAGCTGGCTGAAAGTGGTCGTTTGGGCGCGCTCAGCTGTGCTCGGCAGCCGGGCGTCTCCAGTGAGCCTGGTCTTTGTGTCCAATAATGTGGGTCATTTCATATCTTGGAAATAGACCTTTATGGCTTCATGTGCCATTGAGCAGCTTTCATAGGAATGAACGGGGTCATCAACGCTGTATCCAGGTCCCTTTATACCTCCATGGTCAGTCCCCACAGGCCTCCATGTTAAAATGTCCAACTTTACAGCAGAAATAAACATGCTTACAGCCTGGTGTCTCTGCCTCTTTGAGTGACAGGCTGTCTGCTGATAGTGTCCTCAACTTCTCAGTCAGATCCACCCCTCGCTTCTCCACAGCCCCCCCCCCCCCCCCCAAATATGGTCACTTCTGGCTCTAAAAAACCAAGATGGCGACAGCCAAACTGCTGAACTGGAGGCAACCAGTGGGTGACGTCACAGGAGCAGAGTTACTTTGATAAGTAAAGGTCACATTTAAGGACCAGACCTTGTGTAGGAAAATCTAAAATTAAAAAGTATTTCCATTTCAGGGTCATTTTCATTAAGTTTAGTTCTGTAGTTTGAGCTGAAACAAGTGTTCATTTTGTGTGTTTGATCCCCTGAAATGAAGCATAAATCAAACTCAGAGCCACAGACTGCAGAGGGGAGCTCATTAGTGTCGTACGGATGCTAAGATGTCGGAGGTGTCCTTCATGGCTCTGCAGGGACGCTGGACTGCTGGACTTTATCAAAGGCAGCGTTGTTGAAGGTGGACTCTGTCTCTGCCAGCTGTTACACAACCTGAGAGCTGATACGCCCACTAAACATGTTGTGGTCCCAGAAGGTGGACGACTGAACAAGACGTCTTTAAAAGGAGACGTGTGGTGACGTCAAATAACATCCTGCTGACAGGAAGTGTGTGTGTGTGTGTGTGTGTGTGTGTGTGTGTGTGTGTGTGTGTGTGTGTGTGTGTGTGTCGGGGGTATCCCTGATACCTGAGGATAGTTTACAGGTGATAACACAGAATATATGGAAGCTTTCTGAGAGGAATGTGCTTTAATTAAAGTGAAGGGGGAGATGTGATCTCCACCTGCAGGTTGAGTTTGATCCTGATGACATTATTCTGAGCAGGAGATGAAGGAGGAGGAGGAGGAGGAGGAGGTGGAGGAGGCATTCCCCTGATTTCCCCTGCAGTCAGTGAAAACATGCGGCATGATGGAGAAACATAAAACTGCATGAGGTGAAATTATTGTTTTAAAGTCCGCCCTGTGTTTCTGGCTGAAGCTCAAAGTGGAGCTGAAACAGAGACGAAGCCAAACACGTTATCGTGTTGATGCAGTCGTGAGTCTGCAGGGACGAAAACATGTTCGGGTTCACAGGAAGGTGGATGGAGGGGTGGAGGTCCTGGGACAAAGGTTCACCTCCTGCATGTTTAGGCTGCACACACTCTTTGGTTTGAAGGTTTGAATGAGAGACGGCGGATTGGCTCAGTCGCCAGTGACGTGTTGATGCAGTGTGTTTCTGCAAACCATGAGTCTGTTACATTTGTACTTTTCATGAGTCACAATAACGTTTAAAGTGACGTGAAATACGAGCTGACCGTTAGCAGGAGGTGGAGGGGATGGTGGATGATGTCACACCTAGGTGAGATCGATGTTCAGGACCAACAAACAGACCAGAAAAACAGTTTGTGATTTAACAGCAACACGCAGGATGGTGCCGCAAAAAGCGATTGTTGTTTCCAGTTATCCATCTGTCCATCTGTCCATCTGTCCCATCCTTGTGAGCACGATGTCTCAAGAACGCCTTGAGGGAATTTCTTCAAATTTGGCACAAAGGTTGACTGGAGAATGAATTGATCAGATTTTGGTGGTCAAGAGTCAAAGGTCAAGGTTTCTGTGACCTCATCTGTCTCATTCTTGTGAACGTGATGTCTCAAAAATACCTTGAGGGAGTTTTTTTTTTTTTAAATTTGGCACAAACATTCACTTGAACTTGTGATTCACCTGTAACGATGACCTGATTGGATTTTGGTGGTCAAAGGTCAAGGTCAGTGTGGTGTTGTCGGTCTCATTCTCATGAACACAATATCTCAAGTTTGCCTTGAGGGAATTTTTCTGAATTTGGCACAAATGTTTACTTGGAATCAGCAATTTACTGAATAGAATTTGGTGATCGTGGCTCAGAGGTCAATATGACCTTGCTTCCGTCTCAGTCTTGTGAACAAGATATCTCAAGAACGTTTTAAGAGAATTTTTTCAAATTTGGCACAAATGTCCACTTTGAGTCAAGGATGATTTGATTAGAATTTGGTGGTGGAAGGTCAAAGGATAAGGTCACTGTGACCTCATCCATCAAATTCTCATAAACAGGAGTTTTTCTTTTTAAAGATTTTTTGGGGAAGCAGGCAGGTAGGGCAGGTGCCCCATGTACAAAGGCAATGCCCTTGCAGCAGCAGCCATGGGTTTGATTCCAGCCCGCAGCCCTTTGTTGTATGTCGTTACCCATGTTGGAAGTAGATGGGTTGCAAAAATGAGCCCCATATGGAGTTGTCCATGGGTTCCATATTTTGCCCAGTGCCAGTTGCCCACATCAATGGCTTTACCCAAGTGGGCCCCACATGGTTATGCTAGGGCTACCTGGGTACCAAGTGGATATGGGCCCAAAATATCTTGGGTAAATCCACACATGCAGGCAAATGGCATGGGGCCAATATGGAACCTATGGACAATCCCATATGAGGGCCATTTTTGCAGCCCATCTACTTCCCACATGGGCCCCACATACAAATGCTGGCTGGGGTGAAAGAGAACGACGTACAACAAAGGGCTGCGGGATGGAATCAAACCCACGGCTGCTGCTGCCAGGACATTGCCTTTGTACATGGGGCACCTGCCCTACCTACCTGCTTCTTAGTTTGCTGTGAATGGGATATCTCAAGAACACCTTGAGGGAAGTTTCTCAAATTTGGCACAAACATCCACTTTGAGTCTAACACATTCTCACTCCAACCTCGTCACATATTGACGTTTTTGTCATGGACTTGCCACGTCCACATACGACGTGCAACGGTACCCTGTGTGCATTGATTGTTGACCTTCTGGGACACCATGTCAGTTTCTCTTCTTTCAAAATACACTTCTGTTTTCACAGGAAATGTACGGTTAGCAAACAGTCTCTTTCAAAATAAAGGCACTACATCGGTTCTTTTTCCCTCAACGACAGTCACACATGGTTGGGTTTAGGAAAAAAAGAACAGAGTTTGGCTTTAGAATCTTTTGGGATGTGAACACCGTGCTTTCTGGTGAAAGTCGGTGTTTGTTGGACCCATCCACAACCTGTCCCACCCGCCAGCCCCATTGAGACTTTTGCCACCTTAACTTTCGTTCTTGCCCCGCCGCGCCCCTGACGCAGCCAGGTGCCATTAAACTATAACAGCAACCGGCTGCGTATTGTGCTGATGTTAAAGGACGTATTTTTATGTTGGTTTCTGACACCGTATTTCAACGACTTCAAAGTGAGACCAGGGCTCTTGAGTCAGGATACATTGATTAGAATTTGGTGGTCAAAGGTCAGTTTGACTGTGACATCATCATGTTTTAACGTCATATCTCAGGAACAGAAGGGGAGACATTTGATCAGATACTGAATTGGTGACTCTAATCTTGAAACTGTGCTGATTGTATAGATCTTCTGTGTGTGAAGCGTCCATGTTTTCACTGACATGGATGGAGACTGTCAGAGACACTGGACTGGTGGGCGGAGTCAGACAACCACGAGTAGTTGTAAGCTGCTGACACAGAAGGAGCGCACACCACTGTTTACAGAGTGTTATTGTTCATCAGCACGCTAACATCTGTCTCGTTCTCGGTGCGGACAGACATTGAAGTTCTTCTAAACTAGGCATCTGTATTTCGAGTACAGACGAACCCAAACATGCTGCTGCTTAACGTCCAGTATTCTGTCCCCATCATGTGAGGGGGTGGCGGGGAGCAGGTTTACGTAAATACACTCACATTGTCATTCACACAGATTTACAGCCACATGTATGACAGGAAGTTGGCTTCAGATTAGAATCCAGAGGGCTCAGTGTGGAGCTCAGACCTCCGCCAACGCTTCAGAGACGAGGGCAGAGTCCCATCACTTCTTCCTCCACCTCCACATCTGATTAGAAAGCAGCAGTTGACAGCTAGGCAGACTAATTACACCAACGCAGTGTAATCCATATGGATGAAAAAATCAGACTCTGATCCTAATCTAAATTAAAAAACTTCTGTTTAACTTCTGAGAGACATTTCTAAGAATCAGAGAGATCAAAAACACGTCAGACGTGAAGCAGTAGTGGAAGGAGACAGGCATGAGAGAGTGTGAAGGGCGAGAGGAAAATAACTGTTGTAAGTGACTCTGTGAAAGCTCTTTTTCTTGATTTAAAGGGGAATGTCAGAGTTTTTTGTTCTGAAGCTCTCCGCAGTGTGATGGTGTGATTGTGTGATCCAGGACTTGTGGGCCACAAAATGTCTGACTCGAGGCGGCTGCCGTCCAGCCCTGCAGACACATGAATCGCTCTCTTTATGTGGTTGTGTCCGCGGCCTTGTTCGCTGACCTCGCTCTGCTTGTCATTCACTCCCATTTCCATACTGCAGGCGGAGGCGGGAGGAGGGGAAACAAGGAAACAAGACGCACGAGTTGACAAAGAGGCGAGTTTTCTTTAATGTCAGGAGCTGCATGAATTTGCAGCGCTGGACGCGACGGAGCTGGACGATAAAATTAAATCGAGTTCTGTTCTCTCTGCTTTCCATATTTATGATGCGCTCGCTGAGAGTTCCTTCAGATGTAAAGAGAGTCAAACTAAATTTAATTAAAAGCTCAGGGAGGCTCAAACTTCCCTCCTCAGTCCTTGTCTGGTTTTACTTTCCTCACCTCGTCCTGTTTTAATGTCAGTCTGACATGAGCTGAATAATTCATCAGTTTGATGAGTGAACATACAGCTGACACTTTTTCACACACACTCAGCTCCTCTGCTGCTCCGCACACAAACACTGACGACTTTAAACTTTCAGGACTTTAAGATCAAACTTTGTTTTACTGCAGCAGGTCAGAACATCTTCGAGACTCTGTACTAACTAACTGCTGGATGGAAGGATTAACGTGCTCGGCTACCTTAAGTTCACCAAATCACAACCTTTGTATGTGTGTGGCTGCAAAAGTAGAAAACAAATCAGTTCGCACATCAAGCAGCTGCTGATTAGAATGATTATAATACAGAGTGCTCTGCATTATAATCCTTGTAAACGGGAGCTGCTTGGATGTTTCTTTGGTCCAGCACCCGCTCCACTGGACGTTGGGATGTGCATGTCTTTTGTGCTGTTTTTGATGTGTGTGGCTGCAACACATGGTGTTTTTAATTACTGATCATTTCCAAATGATTTTGTTTGGAATCTGTCAGTATCTTGGTAAATATGTGTGTGTCTATGAGTACAGACAGCCTGTTCTAATTCCCAGGTTATGAAATTTGCCGCTTCGTAGTGCCCCTCTGTGTGTGATACCAACGCCAATGGCACCCTTTAGCGTCTTTATGAGACCCATCAGGCTTTCAACTAACTCCAGTGTGAACTCATCCTCAGCAGTACTTGAGACTGAGAGCAGCTGAGGAAGGGAGGCGAGGTGGAGGGGTCAAACAAAACCAAACTTTTAATCAAGAGACTGCAGTTTGTGTCCCGTGTGAAACCAAAAGTCAGTGTTGTTTTAACATAAGCAGTGTTTTTATGTAATGGGACTACAGATGGAAATGAGTATTTTTGCTACAATCCGGCATGTTTACATATTTGTATGTTCATTAATGTGCACTGTCCCATTCAAATAAACAAATAAATACAAAATACAAATTATGTTACACAATCCACATACGGTTGCTGCGCACTGATGTCACTCACGTGATGTATTCATGTTACTCTATGTAACAAATGTCACGTGACTTTTTTATAACCTGACCACCAGAGTTATACCGATATGGATTTTTGCAACTGATCCAATAACCAATAACTTCACACGTCTGTATTTTAAACAGAAGAGTATAACCTGTAGTTTGTGTTCAGCTGAGGGTGACAGGCCGAGATGATGTGAGAAAATATATGATATATATTATATATGTATAATATATATGATTTAATATTCCATAGCTCTGACCTTATAAAATCTAACTGACATCATCATAGTTACAGTGAATCACAACAAAAACAAAGAACAGCTGTGACTCTTCATACCTGCCGACATTAGGCCTACCCTCACTGGCCCCGCCCCCATATAACCCTGCACTACAGATGGACATCATAAACACAAGGATGTGAAAGTAAAATGACTTTTACGTTAACAGTGAGACAGAGGGAGATGATGATGATGATGATGATGATGATGATGATGAAGCCCAGTGTTTCTCTGTATAAACTACACTGCAGAGTGAAGTCTCTACTAACAGAGACAAACATGACAGCTGATGAACATCAACATCCGCAGCTCCACCTTACATCTGCTGGATCGCATGTTTATATCGTCACCGTCCCACCATAGACCAGCCTACAGCTACCAAGTAGAACAGCGTTGCACTGTTGATTCACCTCACACATTAACACTTAACTCAGACAAACAAGTGTCTGTGTCTCACACACACACACACGCAGCCAGAGAGGTAACGACACAAATAATGGCTAACTGTAGCATCACATGGCGAGCGGTTATTAATAAGTTTAACAACAAAGTCGAGCTTTTAAAAGCTCGGTGTTGGATGTTAGCTGCTGCTGCTAATTAGCTCATGCTAACACTCTGGAGTCAGCCCTTCAGTGCCGTGTCTAATCTGTGTCGGACGTTCAGAGATCAGATCCTCGGCGCAATCCTGTTGTCTTCCTCTGGAACTGTGAAAGACGTTGACATGTTTTGCCCTGTGGACGGCGAGCTACAGCTGTTCTTCTTTGTCTTTTCTGAGTTTATTGGCGGCTCTCGCAAAACAAATGTAAAGGTACATGTACCACCACCCTCTGTGTCGGTGTGTAGACGCTGTCCTTGTTAGGTCACTGAAAGCAGTCTGGCTTCGTATTGTCCTCGCTATTTATTGGCTGTAATTTTGAGTATCAGAATAATACGCAACAATAAAAATGTCCCATGATCGGCCCAATGTATTTTGCATCCCTACTGACCATGTAGTTTTCGTGCAACTGTGATTTAAGCGGACATATACGAGCTATTCTGTTGTTCATCTGTGGAGGCGCTAACTTAGGAAACAGCCTGTGGCTTAGGGAGTGAACCTATAACCTATGTGGTCGTATCGGTTGAGGGACTTCTTGTAGCTCTCCCTCCTTTGAAGCGTCCCTCCTGTCGTCTGACTCACAGCGTCGAGCTGCTGCTGGAACTCAGAGTCTGAAGCAGAGGTAGAGTTTGTGCTGTCGTTGTGCTGACTGTGATTTCTGCCTTTAACATCACACAGCTCTCAGCTCTGTGTTTTACAGTCTGCTGACGGTTAAATATGTTAAAGTCAGCTCAGCCAGGGTGACGACGAGCCAACGACAACACGAAACACAACATTTAGATCTGCTTCTCTGTGGTTTGGGTGGAAATGTGTTGAAGCAGACGAGATTTTACACTGATGATGTCACTTTACCGCCTAGCAACAGCTTTATTTTCATGCTGTCTGTATACGGTGACCTCTGACCTCTGGCCCGCTAACTGCTAATGCTAATGTGGCTACATAATGTCAGCATGGAGCTGCTCCTGAGCTTAAAGTGCTCCACGTTGTTACTCTGTGCTGCTTATTTGTCCCAAACTAATGTACTGATGTATGAGTATTAAGTAACGTTACAGAACACTAATTAGGTCCCACACCACCACCTGCATGTTGCACACAGTGATATACACACGCTCAGATTAACCCCTCTGCTCCCACACTAACACTCACACACAACAGGCCGAGCCTACAAACACACAGATGAAACAATAGTGAACAACAAACATCCGCTCCACAACCAGAGCACATCCTGCTGCGACTCTGAATCAACATCATCTTCATTATTATCATGCGTCAGCACTCAGGAGATAATTATCTTCCACACACAGAGACAGGCGGGGCGCGCAGAGCCGTGCAGAGGTGTGCACGCACGCACCGAGATGAGCACAGCTAAATTAAAGTAATCAGTCAGTGGGAGTCGGTGACGGTGACCAGCGTTCTTTAACCTGTTTTAAGCACAATAGATACAATTTAGGGGTTTATTCATAAAAATATTGTATCAGGACAACACCGTCAGTTGACTCTTTTTCCTTCAACACAGACACACATGGTTGGGTTTAGGACACAAGAACAGGGTTTGACTTTACAGTCTTACAGGAAGTGAACACTGGCCTCCTGGGTGAAAGTCTGCAGGTTGTTGTACCCACCCACCAGCCCTCACGCCTGCCCTACTTGGACTGTCACTGCCTTGCATTGTTGTCCTGCTGTGTTTCCCGCTGACGCCAACAGGTGCTGTTAACAATAACAGCGACCGGCTGCGTATCATGCAGACATGAAAGGATGGCTTTTTTCGTTGATGTATCACGCCAGAAGTATTTGACGACTGTGGAGTGAGACCAGGTTGAGTCAACAGAAAATAAAATTAAAGCCAAAACATTAAAATGTCGCCGCCTTTAAAAAGACAGGACTTTGAAATGTGGAGCTTAAACTCACTGAGTCCATGTATTTGACATCATTTTGTGTTTTCGTAAAAATGAGTCGACTAATTACCAGCTAATGGGTGTCAGACAACATTAACTGAAACAATAAGACAAGATGTCATGGTATATTTTATTTATTGACTGATGTCATCCAGGAAGAGCCAATCACCACCTCCGTCTGTCAGGCTCCTGTCTGCACACACACCTGACTCTCATCAGTCAGTTATCAGTCTCTCACACACACACACACACACACACACACACACACACACACACACACACACTCTCTGAGGCAGCAGACGGCAGATCCAACACACAGTGAACAGCTGAAGGTGAGCAGACGTCCATCATCTTTCACTCTCTCAGCTGGAGTCACATTAAACAGTGTTTGGTGTTTTTCAGTCTGAAGTTTCACTCAGCCAGCAGGAGCTGTGATTTAACGTCACATCACAGCCTCACTGCAGACAAAATGTGTCCTCAGTACCCTCTCTTGTTGCTGAGCACAGACATGTTCTGTAGGACTGAAGCCGAACATGAGCGTGACCTTGTACTGGGAACCAGACTGGTGCTAATGAGCTCTGGTTTCCACCAGTAGCCTCATTTCCACTGCTGGAACTTAACAACCAGTAACCTGCAGCCGCTCATCATGTGAAGCTTTAAAGAGCTGTGAGCTTCCTCCTTCTGTTTCCACTCAGCTCTCCTTCAGGTTATTTTCTGTCACGCTGTGGTTGTGTGACTTCAGCTCTCTGCTGAGGCGGTTATACTGGTTAGTAGGTTAAACTGCAGCCAGGGCAACAAGTCACTGTTTGCTCTGTTGTGTGTTAAAGTGAAGGGTTTCCTGTCCTGTACGACTGCAGCAGTAACATGGATACTGTTATGGTTGTTGTGATGTCACTTCTGCAAAACGCTGGATCAGATTAACGTTTTTTTTTAAAAGAGGAAACGGTGTGATGTCGCAGAGGCGCAGAGGGAGGAAGTTACCGTTTGTTTACAGTTTGTTTACAACAGTCAGTGATGGTTCCTTTGAGCACCATCGTTCCCGTACATCAAGGCCGGGGCAGGCAGACTTTGAAAATACCCCCTCCTCCTACAGCTCTCCCCTCTCTATCCTAAGCCCCTCCCACCAGATGACCATGGTTGTGTGCAGGCGTCATACAGTAGCTCAGTGTTTCCCATGTACTGATTTATTTTATCTTCTGTCATTGCAGAGGTCTCTCTCTTTTTATCAGACCACAAATGAGACAAGAATTAGCTGCTAGCCGCGCTACAGTGTCTCCGCCACCGCTGTGGACCGCTTCCCCGGGAGGAGAGCAGGCAGTAGATAGACCTGTGGTTAGCGGCTGGAGCGGCTTGAATCTAGCCAGTGCTGGGTGTCACGGGGGGCTGGTGGCCAGCGACAGTTTTCTGATCTGCCATGGAGTCGGGGCTGTCCGGTCCCCTGGAGCTGAGGTTGGAGCTGGCTGGATTCAGGTTGCTGCGGCTGCTGACTGGGGGTCTGTCTCCAGAGCTGCTGCCCACTTTCCTCCCAGTAATGTGGTCTGCTGTGGTGGGGAGTGAGGCGGGGGACACAGTGTGATTTAAGGCTCTGGCTAATGTTATATACATTAACATGAGCCTTTAGCTCTGGTTAGCAGAAGGCTAAACTATTAGCATCACTGTCTCTCCGTCTCTGAAACACATCGCTGATACTGAAACGTGTTTTATTCTGTTTCTTGTCAGACTTTGTTTCAGACTCTCGTTTTTAAAATGTCCGTCTTCCTTTTTTGAGTTGCTTTGCAGTGTGGTAAGTTGTTGTTGTGTGGCAATCTGCAGGATTGAATCAGGCTTTCACCATCTGGGGTGACGTGCATCTGCGTTTGTAGAGCAGCCAATAGGAACGCTCTCTCTGTTAAATGTCCTGTGATTCAGCCCAGGATACTGAGCACCACCAAGTTGAGCTTCAGTAACTCGTCCCCAAAGTGACAGGGAACAGTGGAACTGAAAGTAGAACCTGTGAGAATGCATACATGTCGTTTAATGAGCGACAGACATGATCTCTTTATCTCTCATCAGTCGTCAGATGAGCTGCAGCGTCACATCATCGCACTGAGCCGCAGAACTCTGCATGTTTTTAGGGCGTCGGCCTTTAAAACCCCCCCGAGGCTGTTCTGTGGAAAAGAGGTGGTTTTCAGGTCTTTGAGTCCCAGAGGACAAACTTCAGCAGCTGCGTTGAGCAACAGCAACGACGTGTTGAGATAAAACACAGTTTGTTATTCTTCAGCAAACACATGGAAATTCATCCGCCAAATACAATAAACATGGAAGCATGGACGGTGATTTCTCCTGCTGAGCTCGGTTTACACAGGCTGATACAGACACTGGGGCTGAAGACAATATCAATAACCTTTCAATTCTGCCCTTTTTTCACCAACATTTTGAGTTTTCCTTGGGTAAAAAAGCTAAAAAACTTCTGACTGCAACATTAAAATACTATAAATATGAACTCAGTTTTAAGTTTATAATAACTAAGGATTGATGACGGTGATGTGTGTGTGTGTGTGTTCTTGGCTGTAGATATCAGACTGACACACTGTAAACGTGTGCATGTATATATGTGGGAGGGCAGGGCAGTTTTTACATTCATTACATTACAGATGCAGAGGTTGTTGCAGCTCAAGTTCCTGGACTCACGAAGGACGTACTGTAATTAATAACAACGTGTGATATTAACAGCAGGACGATGTGTCGAGGCTGAACTGAACGTTTCTCTGTTGTGATGTGAAGGAGTGTTAAAGGTAAATTAACTTGGAACATTAAAAGCTCCCACGCTGATGATGACTCGTCTCATTAGCAGCTCGAGTGTCTTCGAACAACATGATCATCACCTGATGGAGCAATCTGATTGGCTCTCTGGAGATTAGTGTCCGAGCTGAAGGTGTAAACACACACACTCAGAGACATATTTTTCATTCAGAACACACACCCTGATAAACATGATTCGTGTGTACAAAACATTTTCATCCCAGTCGCTGCAGTGTTTTATGAGAGAAATGTTTTAAACAGTGGTTTGTATCAGTGTGAGCATGTTAGCATGTTAGCATGTTAGCACATTAGCACATGGTCTGGTTCAGGAGTCTTACAGATGTTAAACAGCTGAGACTTAGAGGCTTCATGTGGTCACATGTGAGTCAGTGTGCGTATTTACAAATCAGTGTTTGCCCCGGTGATGCTCTTTGGCGTCAACAAGCTAAATCACACACTCGTCTGAATATGAAAAGTATGTGGACAGCTGCTGTGAAAACCAGCGTTCATATTGTTCTGTGTTTTACTGACTGATGTCTCCCTCTGTGTTCCTGCAGGGAGTCCTGTACAGGCGGAGGAGGAGGAGGAAGGTGGAGGCTCCGTCATGTTGTCCCAGTCGTACTGCTGTGGATGAGTCTGCACAGGCACGGTAGGATCCAGCTCGCTCTTTGCTTCTCATCAGAACATGAAGTGTCAGGACAGATGGGTTCAGTCTTTAACTGATCGGACTGAAGGAGTTAAATTAAAAACAAGTTGCTCTCACAGCTGTGGAACTACAAAACTTTTCTGTCCCCTGGTCTGACATTGAATCTGCATCACATCAACATCTTAGGCTTCAGATTTTACACTCACAAAGAGGCCTCGAACACAAACTTCAGCTGGAACCAAACTCTGACCGAGAAGTTTGAGTTTAGCACACGTTGAGGCTACGCCAGCGTTTCATGTTGCTAACATTACAGTTAATTATACAGATCCTGACGTAAATGAAAAGTTTTGGAAACATTCACTGGTTGGTCTGCAGTCACTTCCTCCACAGCCTCTTTCTGGAAACACACCAACAGCCAGGAAGCTACGGTGGCTGAGATGTTCCAGACAAACTGCGTATCAAGAACACTTTGCAAATTCGAAAAATCTTAAGCGCATTAACAGACGACACAAATGCAAAAGCCAGAACAGAAGAAGTGTCGACTGATGCTGACAGTAAAACCGGCCAACTAGTTTTAAATTAATATAATTAATCTCTGTGTGTAGTCTGCCATCTCCCATCAGGCTGTTAAGAAGCTAGCTACACAGTAACGTTAGCATCACATCATTTAGCTAACAGTCAGTCAGATGAATGGAACCTGAGCTGCAGCTGTGTACGGAGGCAGTGATATTGCAGTGAGGCTGATTTATGGTCGGTTGCTCAACATGTTTGACAGGTGTCACTCGACAGAGATCAAACAGTCGCACACTGTTGTTGATCATGCTGCAGCGAAAGGTTATAAGTTGTTTTCGTAAATAGAAGAAATAGAAAGACATTAAAGGAGTAGGTGAAGGTAATGATAGTCAGCTTATGCATTTGTGTTTTCTGTTAATGCACTTGTGCTTTTATGCCTCCAAACCGGTGACAGCTGTGGCCTCAGGCATTATGTTTTTGGGTTGTCCGTCCAATCGTCCTGTTTTTGTGGACGTGATATCTCAAGAACAGAGCAGTGGTTAGCATCATCGCCTCACAGCAAGAGGGTTCGATCCCGGGGTGGGGAGCCCTTCTCTACAGAGTTTGCATGTTCTCCCCATGTCAGCGTAGGTTTCCTCCAGGTGCTCCAGCTTCCTCCCACAGTCCAAAGACATGCAGGTTAATTGGTGACTCTAAATTGTCCGTAGGTGTCAATGTGAGTGTGAATGGTTGTTGGTATAGGCTCCAGCACTTCCACGATCCCCCAACAGGATAAGCGGTTATGGAAAATGAATGGATGAACCAATGGTAAAAACGTCCACTTGGACTCACGAAAAAAACTGATTAGAATTTGGTGGTTGAACGGTCGAAGGTCAGTGTGACCTCACAAAACATGTTTCTGTCCATAACTGAAGAATTGATGCACTAATTCTGACCAAACTTGACACAAATGTCTAACAGGATAAAATAATGAAGGTCAAAGGTCAAAGGTCAGCTTGACTGTGACATCATCATGTTTTAACGTCATATCTCAGGAACAGAAGGGGAGACATTTGGTCAGATACTGAATTGGTGACTCTAATCTTGAAACTGTGCTGACTGTATAGATCTGCTGTGTGTGAAGTGTCCATGTTTTCACTGACATGGCTGGAGACTGTCAGAGACACTGGACTGGTGGGCGGAGTCATACAAGTGGAAGGTGGTATTTCCATTTCGTATTTGCAAAGCTTTTTGGATTCTTAGTTCATTCAGAACTTCTCAGCCACTGTAGATATCCAGCATATCCAGCCTGCTACAGTTTCAGGAAGCAATCACAGCTCCTGCACAGACAATAAGCGTCCTCACAGCTCCAGTGTTCATGTGTTGGTGGTGGTTTGTTGTATTGCACAAGACACACACACACACACACACACACACACACACACACACGCACACTCCCAGCTCCCATTAATCACCATCACACAGTCAGTCAGAGCTACAAATGACTCCAGCGCCACAGAAATCAATCACAATTTATGGTGAGAACATTTCTGAGGAAATAAACAGCTGTGAGAGCAAATCAACAAAACTGCAAAACAAATCCGTCTTTTACAAAACCAGGCTTCAGTCGGATGAAGAGTCGAGCTGTGAGTGAATTATTAGAATGGTTTTAGTGTGCGAAGTAAAGTCCATTTTCTCCAGTCTTATTATCTGGAGAGATACTGAGACATTTAATACTTTAATTAAATTTGATTCTGAATGAGAGCAAAGTGGCTGCGAGGCTTTAAAGGCCCATAATGAGCCCTTAATTATTATTAGAATGAAGTCAAATGCTCTGACTACAACTGTGCTCTTAATGACGAAATATGAAATGAGATGTCACTTTCAAACTTTTGAGTGATGATTAAATTTGAGAATTACCTCACACTTAAAAGAGAAGAATGTTTTTTTGTGTGGTTTAAGATGTTTCAAAGTTCTGAGTTTATGTGATGATAGCTGAGCACCTTTGTTACATTTCTGTTTGCTTGTTTTATTTTCTCATCATTCATGTTTCATTTTCATGTTTTCATGATGTTTTCCTGCTGTTGGATAAAAAAGTTGTGTTTCAGACCTAGATAGAAAGTTGAGGAGGTTTGTGTCGTGGTTTCTCATGAAAAATTCATTGACGACTTGAAAACCATCCTGTTAAAAAAGCTCTTTGTGAAAACATGGGAACAGCAGCGTTCTCAGAGATGCAGCGTTTTTCATCTGACAGCAGTGATTTATATGATTTCCATCTTTCATTTGTGTCTTTTCTTCCTCCCATGTTTCCATCTTCCATACACTTGTTTCCTCTTCACTTCATCCCACTTCTGTCTTTCTTTTTTTTCCACTCATATTTTCCACCCCTGCGCCCGAGCATGCCTCCTTCTCCTCATGTCATGTGCTTCCATTAACAAAACCGCTCGTCATGTTGCAGAAAAAGTCACGACTCATTTCATGAAACCTGCAGTCAGATATCATTTCCATCTGTTTTCTTCTGTCAGCGTTGTGAAGTGCTTTTATTTTGGAGGTGCGCTGAATCTTCAGCAGGAATCACGCTTTGATTCATTTCTTTTAAATATTGTCAGAAATTCATCCTCAGCTTCTGTCGTCCCTTCTGTTGTCACAGTGTTACATTTATTAACATTATAGATCCAGAAATACTGCAGCTGAATGTGTGCTGGTGATGAGCCGAGGTTTTTCTTCGTAGATTTACTTGTTTTGTTTGTTTTGTGATTAACAGACCAAATGTAAAGACTTCAAAATTAGTTTCTCATGATTAACATTTCAATTTGCATTTTGAGATAACAAACATTATCGAACAGACATGTGAGGAACATCTGGTGATCTCTGAAAGGTTTTCACCCATATGTCCAGTAAAGTTTTAGAAAAGCTCTCATTTTAATATTTCATGTCACCACGGTGACGACCTGAAGGCAGTGTTTGTTTTTACATTAGCGTGTCGTGTTCGTTTCATCAGTTTATCAATAAAATGTTCATTCAGTCATTTAGTTATTTGTTAGACAGTTTTTTTAACTGTTTAATCTTCTGATGGTTTGATTGTTTTGTTTTTGTTTATACGTTTCAGTCGAATTTCACTGATTCTTTTCTTCGATTGATGTAATGCTCATCACATTAATCACTCATTCATAGCTCGGTTCATTTATTTATTTGCAGTTTTCATTAGATCCATCGTTCACTTATGATTTTGATCATTTGAGTGTTAGTTTGTTTGTTCGACCAGCGTTAGGTTTGATTGGTTGGTTGTTTTTTCATTTGTTGAAATGATCGATTTTTCACTTGGTTGATTGTTCATTCGGTAGTTTAGCTTGTTTTTGGTTGTTTGTTTGTTCAGTAGTTTATTTGAACGATCATTTAGTTTATTGGATCAATTCTTTATTCAGTCATGTGCTCAGTGCCTCATTCTCTTGTTTGATTGATCACATGTTCATCGATTTAAATGGGCAGATATGTGCTGGCTTATTCATTATGAAAACTTTAAACCGTGTGTATGTGTGTGTGTGTGTGTGTGTGTGTGTGGGGCAGGGTGGTGCTGACACGCCAATGATGTCATCACAGTGTCAGTGTGTCAGTAGGTTGAAAGTTTAAAGTGCAGAAAGTTGGTTTTGGCGAAAAAAAAAAATACTGAAGCTAATTTGGTTCCTGATTGCAAAGTGGGCCGAAGGTTTAAAAGGAGCCAGCTGTCTCTGTCTCTGTCTCTGTCTCTGTCTCTGTCTCTGTCTCTGTCTCTGTCCCTGCCAGAAGTATGTGGATACATGAACATTTCCTCCACATTGCATCCAGTACTGATGTTGGTTTTCAGGTCTGCCTCCTCTCAGATGGTTGAGGTCAGAACTCTGTGCAGATCAGTAAAGTTCTTCTGCACCAAACTGGACAAACATTTTCTTTATGGAACCTTTAAGAGACACAGTGAAAAAAAAATAGAAAATTCTTAAGAAAGGTCTTTGAGACCGAAATGCCGACCTTTTTTGAATAAAACAACACACAGGTGAAGAAGTCTGTGCGGGAATCACAATTTTTTATTGAGTAAACCTGTCAGAGACAAACACAAACTTGGCACAGGGATACTGCAGCCAGTTCTCATTCCTAAAGTGGCTTTCCACACATGTCATATTGACGCCAAATGCAGCGCCCTTATGAGACGCAATGACTTGTCATCTAACTTCAATGTAAACCTATCTACAGCAACAGCTGACGCTGAGAGCAACTGACACAGTGTCAAGAGCAAGAAAGTTTGCAAAGGACGGGTTGGAGTGAAGGTGGACGGGTCAAACACAACCAAACTTTCAGCCAGGAGACAGCGGTTCATGACCCGTATGAAACTGAAAGTCAGTGTTGTTTAATTGTAACGTTAGACAGTGCACATACAGGTGTTGTGACTGACATCACTCACGTGATGTATTCACGTAAAGTTACAGACTTATTCTAACTCTCTGAAACTGGACCCCTGCTGGTTCGCGGATGGGGTGTTGCTCCCATGATCCTTGATGTTTAAAATCAATCTGAAAATAAAAGCTATAATAGGTAGTGCATTCTTTTTTCTTTTTCTTTTTGTGTGACAGAAAGCTAAGAGCGCCATCAGGTTGTCTGGTTGCGATGATGTCATTACATTTTGCTACAAACAGTCCAAAAGATGGTGAAAACGTGCGGTGACGCCACAGTGTTGTCCCGTCATGGCCATGGGAGATCGTTGTTTACATGATCCAGTTTAAGACTGATCTAAAATAAAAACTATAATACCCAGAGCGTTCTTTTTTGCAGCAGAAAGGTAAGACTTATATATATAGATAGATAGATAGATAGATAGATAGATAGATAGATAGATAGCTATTTATTGTCATTGGACAAGATATACAACGAGATTATAGCAGCCAGGAGTTGTGTTACCATAATATAAAAAATAAATGAACTTCTGTCTTTTGCGCCATCATGTCTGCTCGGGATCACGTTATAACGTTATGATACAAGTGGTCCAAAAATAGTGAAAAAGTGTGGTTGTGCCAGAGGAGCAGAGAAACAGGGCGATAGGAGGGTCTGTTTTTTTGTGACACTCAGTACTCTGATCAGTTATTGTGGTTTATTGACGTACATAACATTCTAGCTTAGGTTGTACAGACGTTAGTGATATGAAGCTTTTGAAGATACTTCAGGAAATGACATCACAAAAAGCAAAACTACCAACATACACAGTGGCTGACCGCTTCTATAGCAGAGTTCAAAACGTGATCTTTTTTCTAACCAAGCAGTTTTGTTGCCCAAACCTGACTGCAGCCATTTTACATTGAACATAAATTACGATGTGTTTCAGCCCTGCGGCCCTCGTGTCCCTATGAGACGCAGAAGGGGCGTGACGACTCAACCTGGTATGAGAATGTGTTGGGCGTCCACATACTTTTGGCCATATATTGTATTAGGTTTTCTCTGATAAGAGACAGAGGACAGAGATGGCAGAGACGGAGGACAGAGACAGAAGGTGGAGACATTACTGGCTGTCGATGTTTTTCCACGTTCAAACCGATAACTCATTAAAATGAAAAATTAAAACTCAAACAGAGAGTGAGAGAAGAAGTGTGTGTGTGTGTGTGTGTGTGTGTGTGTGTGTGTGTGTGTGTGTGTGTGTGTGTGTGTGTGTGTCTTTAATGTATTTTCCATACCCTACCAGCAGCCCCAAGCCAAACCAAGCGGTTCACACACACTCGTAAAGTTCCCAGCAGTACGAAACCACAGCGCACACACACTCGCACTCACACACACACGCACACACTCTGTCTCACACTCACACACAGCCCACATGTGTGTGCTGACCAGTAGATAAACTGAGGGTCTGAACAGAACGAGGACAGGAAACTGTAAATGTCTGAGTGGTGACGGACGAGAGAGACGAACTTCAGAGACACAGTAACTTCGGTCTCTTCATATGAACGTTCTGTCCGTCCACTCTCAGACCGCAGAGCGTCGTCCTGTGTGGCAGCTGGTGTGTGTTTGTGTTGATGACGGTTGGCGGTCGGATCGCTCTGACAGATGAAGGTAGTCTGTGGTAAATAAAACGAACGTACAGATTCAGTCTGATCCCACAGTGTGAGTGTGAACGTGTGGTCTGGTCATTAAACTCTCGTGTTATATTCACTGGCTACATGTGAACTCATGATTTCTGCCTGTAAACACATGAAATATCATTTAATGAGCTTGAGATTGTTAAAGTGAGTTGAAGCAGGAGAGCTGCAGGTCGGCAGAGTGTGGATTCAGATTTCTGTTTTCATGCTTCCGTGACGGTGATAGCTGAGGCCGGAGACGTTTTGTTTTCAGGTTCTTTGTCTGTCTTATTCTCAATAACGCCCAGAGGGAATTTCTTAAAATTTGGTAACATGTCAAGAAACTCAAGCAAGTCCAGTCGCCTACGATGTAGCACTTATGATTCAATTTTGGCACAAACGTTCACTTGGACTCAACAATGAAGTAATTAAAATGTGGTGGTTGAAGGTCACTGTGATGTTGTGTCCTCCTCATTTTCGTGAATGCGATATCTCAAGAACGTCTTTAGGGCATTACCTCAAATTTGGCTCAAACGTCCACTTGGACACAACAATCAGGCTGTACTTACAAATTATCCGTATGTTTTACTATGAAAAAGCAGTGCACTCAAATTTGTACGTATCCCACATATTTTGAAAGGCTGTGATCACGTGACCAATGTGCTGATGGCTGAAAACAAGGACGCAGTCCCGAGCGCTTGTAAGGAAGCAGGTTGGGGGGGATGGGTCACAACAAACCGGATGTTCACCCTGGACTTAACCCTGGATTTGCGTGTTCAGATCTGTGTGAACTCAGAGTCATTTTAAGGTACATCCTCACCATATTTCTTTACTTAAACCTAACCTCTGTAACTCTGCGTTAATTACGCAACTGTATGTTAATGATGTAACGTCATTCATGGGGCGCAAATTCATAGGATATCATACGAACTGTTGTGCTTGCATTTTTTGTAGATATAAACTATGATATGAACCATTCTATGAGAATACATTGCAACAATGAACTAATTAAATTTTGGTGGTGGAAGGTGAAAGGTCAAGGTCACTGTGACCTCGTCTGTGTCATTCTCATGAATGTGATATCTCGAGAACACCTTGAGGGAATTACCTCAAATTTGACCTAAAGATCAACTTGGACTCAGCAATGAACTGATTAGAATTTGGGTTCGAAGGTCAAGGTTATTTTGACCTAGTGTCTGCCTCATTTTTGTGAACGCGATGTCTCAAAAACACCTTGAGAAAATTAACTCAAATTTGGCACAAACATGTACTTGGACAAAACAATAAACTGATTAAATTTTGGTTGTAGAAGGTGAAAGGTCACTCGATTCTAGCTCTAAGTTGAGTGTTATTATCTGAGCATCTGATAACTACAGAAAAGACATTTTGCTGCAGAGTGTTGTTTAGAACATAAACTTTATTCCAAAGAGGTCGTCATGACTTTGTTGGAGGATCTTTTGGATTTTTTGGTCATATTTGTTTACAAAAGCAGTTAAAAACTCCTCTGCATACATTATGCTGCGTTCACATGGAGTCAGACAGATGGTTGACGGAACACAGAAAAGCAAAAATAGTCCGATGGAACAGCAGGACGGTAAAACTACTTGAGGGAAAAAAAAAATCATACACACATAACGTAGGTGCAAGGCTATCAAAAAACAGTGTCGTAGAGGAACAGAGTAATACCTGTACACTTACTCCGTGCCACACAAGATTACTAAAGACTTTGTTTTGATCCTATCTGTGTCTTGTTGAAAAGTTGAAACCACACCTATATTTACACATAAAGCACACCAATAGGCTGACAATGATGATGGCAGGTGTGGTTAACCATCTAAACCACTCAGGGGGGTTAAACAATAGACAATCAACAGTCAAAGTAAAAGGCACTTTATCTCGCTCCACACGGACGGTAATTTATCTTATCAAGAGTCCATGTGGTTTAGCGTATGTAGGACAGACACAAAGAGCAATAAAACCAGGACAGAAGAACACAGGAGCTGCGTCCAGAACCAGGATCAGCGTAACCCACTGGCAGTGCGCCTAGTAAACCTGAAATCCTGAGTGTAGAGGTGCAGGATGGGTCCTTCAAACACAGACTTTCACCTGAGAGAGCAGTGTTCACGTCCTGTAAGACTCTAAAGCCAACCCCTGTTCTTTTTTCCTAAAGCCAACTACCTGTTTGTTGTTGAAGGAAAAAAACGTTAATTTGCGGTGTTGTACCGACGTAGTGCTTTTATTTTGAAAGAGACTCAATGTAAATGTTAAATTTCCTGTGAAAACAGAAGTATATCCTGAAAGAGGAGAACTTCACAGGGTGCCAGAACATCAACGACCAACACACCCAGGGTACCTTGCACGTTGTATGTCAATATGTGACGAGGTCGGAGTGAGAATGTGTTGGAAGGGAAAGATATCTGTTGGCTGTGATTGGTTGGTCCTCGTCACATGACATGCAGTGCACGCAGCTTTATTGAACTCTGTGTACCTCAGGGCTCTGAAAAATCGGTGCTTCAGAACACTTGCATGCCAAGACAGCATCGCTCTGGCGTTTAAACACGGCTGCCATGCATCTGCATAAAAACAATGAATTGAGGGCGCAAAAATTGCAGCATGTGAACGGCCCCTCATAAGACTCCATCCTGACATACCTGATGATGTCACAGTGTGCACCTGAGGTCAGGGAAAACCTATTTTTTGGTTTCCAGCTGAGAACTAACATTTCAGCCTTTCAGGCTCTAAATGAATTTATCTTTGGTTGAAATGCTCCGACTGGTTTAAAATTAGGTGCATGAACTGACAAGAGACCGGCTCCATGTTGGTGGAAAAGGGGAAAGAGAAAATTTCAGCCATATTACTTTGAACTTTCCACCACGTCACAGACTGATATAAGGGGTTAAAAATATACCTGAGCCTACAAAATATGTTCTATTGCAGATCTAATATTTTCTTCATGCTGTTAAATACAAATTCTACATTTGGTTCTGTTTAAAAATCTTCCAAAGTCCAATCTGAACAGTTTACGTGGAATGACCCAGAAATGTTTCAGAAGTATTTCTGAGGATTTCTGCCAGTGTTTTCTCCTCATGTTGTCCAGCTGTGACTCACTGCACTCTTCCTTCTCGTCTTGTCTAAGACCTGAGCTCCCTCACACTCTCTGTTTCTGAAATTGACCAGTGGGTATTGTTGTTTACTTAGAATTTATTTTCCTGTTATTGCCTCTGTTGTAACAAACATTATCAGCTATCAGCAGCCATAAGTCATTATTCATAGACTGATGATATCAACCAGCTAATTGATCTTGATTACAGTGATTCCACTCAGACCACAAAGAGTGTCAGTGTAGGGCTCAACAGTTTCCCGTCAGGTCTTTAAGCACGAGTGTGACGCAGCAACTCCATCACGAGGATGAATTTTGGCATCATACGTGTCCACAAACCACAGATCCGTTATATTTGAACGTTAATATATAGTGTTTACAATCAAACTTTACATTTCAACAATGCCATGGTTAGCGTGGTTACGTTTAGACACAAAAACCATTTGGTTCCAGTCAATGGTGTACTGTAACGACATAATGATACTTTGTTTACAATACTGAAGTATTCTCTGGGTGTAGTGGCTGTCTTCAGTCTGGGCTGTTTTCATCTTCATCACATGTTGCTCCACCATTACTCGTTTATTAACTCACATTTCACAATAAAAGCTTTACTTCCTGTTTGTTTGTCACACAGGACCACAATGAAGATTTGCAGAGGTCAAAATATAAAAGAACAAAGTAACATCACATATTTAACAACCTCTCCAATATTTATTTCTGTACTGTAGAAAGTCGCACTGTCCAACACTTTCACAAACTTATTACTGATAAATGGTGCCTACACCGGGAGTATCTGTACTTTACTTTAGTTTTTATATTTCTGTCAACTTTTACTTTGACAAAGTTCCTTTAAGGATCTTTGTTACTTACTGCAAAACAGGTAAATAAGGGAGGAGGGAGGGACAGAAGGACAAATGAAGGAATGATAGGAGAGGAAGAACTGGATTTTGCTCTTTAAATTCTTTAATTTTTCAAGTGTAATGTGTGCTCCATTTTTAAGATGAACATAAACAATGCGTTCTCACTCCGACCTCGTCACATAACCACCTTCGGTCATGGACTTTCCACGTCAAAAACACTTCTGCTTTCACAGGAAATGTACAGTTTGCATACAGTCTCTTTCAAAATAAAAGCACTACGTTGGTACAACACCACAAATTGACATTTGTGAACACACACACAGTTGCATTTATGAAAAAAGAACAGGGTTCAGCCTTACAATCTCACGGGAAGCAAACACTGGCCTTCTGGGTGACAGTCTGTGGTTGTTGGACCCGTCCACCGCCGCTCCTGCCGCCCTACTAAACTTCCACTGCCTTAACTTTCGTTGTTCTCCTGCTGCGCTTCCCCCTGACGCCGCTGGGCACCTTTAAATGATAACGGCTAGCGGCCATATATCATGCAGACGTGGCAGGACGGCTTTTTTCTTTGGTGTCTGGCGCTGGAAGTTGCTGCCAAGCGCCGGATTTCAACGACTTAAGAGTGAGACTGAGTTTACATGTGAGGAAGAAATAAACTTCATCATCCTCAGAATTCTGACGGGTTGCCTTTTTTATTCCCAGCATGTACTTGAACTTTTACTTTCAATACAGGAGTACATTTGATACTCAAGTACAGTTAATATCAGATAATTAAAGACTTTTACTGCAGTCAGATTCTAAAAGGTGACTTTAACTTCTACCAAAGTTATTTTCTGCTGAGATATCTGAACTTTTACTCAAGTGTGGCTCTCAGGTGCTTCATCCACTGCTGGTTGTAATCAGGGTAAGATCATGTTTTAGCTAAAAACACTTGGTTTTGGGGAAACGCCACCTTTGGCTCCGCCTCCTGCTGGAAACACAGTGTCAAGTCGCTGAAACTTAACTGGTCTTTTGTTGGTGTTGAACCGTGGTCTGCAGCCTGGCAGGTATGTCTCCAAGGTGTCACACCATCCACAACAAACTCAGCTCATACACTTCCAACATCTTGATCTTACAAGTTTGACACATGCAAATGTAACACATTTGTGGTTTGCAGAAATGTTCAGTGCCAATGTTTCTTCAGGCGTCTGGGCTGGACGCCAACGAGGCGTGAGAAAAATGATTTCCATCACATAGAAAATAATTACGTCTGAATTTGTTTGTCAGAAAACAGATTTTTGACAAAGTGTGAAGTGTGTGAAACAAAGCAGACTCACAAACAGGAGTGAGGGAAGTGATTAACTGAGCTTTAGATGATTTCTGCTCTTTTATCTTGATGTTTGGCAGCGCTGGTCTCTGGGCACTTTAAAGTAAATTCAATTAAGCTGCAGAGCTGAGACTGAAGGTGGTTTGGAGAGAGATGGAGGGAGGAGGATTAGTGTGGATAAAGAGGAAAACAGAGAGAGGTGGATGTTTTGGGGCTTTTCATACACACACAGAGAGATTGACGCTGATTCAGAGCGACACACACAGAATACTGTGTGAGACTCTTGTCAACAGCTAATGATTAAAATCAGGTCTGCGGCGCCACATTTCATGATGAAGTGACATTTAATTCATACTGCAATCACCAAAACAATCCCGTCAGTCGTCCTCCTTCCTCCATCAGAGAGGGTGGTGTCTCTTCATACATATTTCATAACATTATGTGGGCGTGTGCCGAGGACCATCAGATTTTATCAGCCAGACTGCTGTCCTCCCCTCAGCTCTCTTCTTCACATCACTTCTTTGCCCTCTTTTGCTCAGTTTTCTTCTCTTTTCTTCTTCTGTCTCAGTTTGGTTTACTTTTCCAATTCTTTCCTTTTTTCTTTACTTGTTTTTTCTCTTCTTCATCACTGTCACTTGTCTGAAGTTGGCTGTTTTCTTGTGTTCTTACAACCCGGTCTCGTTTCAGAGTCGTCAGAAACCGGCACATGGTCAGCATCAGACACCAACGAAGAAAGTCGTCCTTTCATGTCTGTATGATATGCGGCCAGTTGCCATTTAACAGTTCCCGGTGACACCGGGGGAAACTTGGTGGGACAACAGCAAAAGTTAAGGCGGCAGAAGTGCATCTAGGGCAGGCGGGAGAGATGGTGGATGGGTCCAACAGCCACTGTTAATGTTAATGTTAATTCACGGTGCTGTACTGACATAGTGCTTTTATTTTGAAAGAGACTGTATACAAACTGTACATTTCCTGTGAAAACAGAAGTGTATTTTGAAAACAGACAATGCATGTAACAGGCTGAAGTTGACACGGCGTCCCAGAACGTCAACATCTAACACACCCAGGGTACCTTGGACGTCACATGTGGACGTGGACAGTCCATGACCAAACGTGGACATGTGACGAGGTCACAGTGGGGATGTGCTGGTTCTTAGGCCCTGATCGCACAGAAAGTGTTTTAGCAGCTGGAGGCGGCTTTTTGCAGCTGTTTTTAATGAGAATGAAGGTTTTTGCTCACTGTTTTTGCGTTGCTATGCGCCTCATTTTTCTGTACTCTAGGTGCCTAGTTTTTTTGCCGGAGCACTCTGAACTCCTTTGACAGTTTGTAAGTGTGCAGAAATTATTTGGAGTTGCAGAAAAAAACTGTCTAAATTAAATTTTTATAAAACCTGTCACCTTGATTCTAGTGTCTGATACATGAATTAACCTCACTGGATTAGTTTAAAGAGAAAAAACAGATAGAAAACAGCATGACTAAAATGTTTTGAATTTGTATTGATTAAAACTATGACGGATAAAAATGTCTAAAATGTGACTAAAAGTAAAAGGCATTTTTGTCTTAAGACCAAGACTAAATCTAAAAAGTTAACACTGACCACAACCTGTTTTTACATTTGAGTTCATTAAAGGGTTAAACAAACAAGATATAACGTGTTAATCAGTGAGTTCAAGAAGTTAAGAGCTTTGTTAGCATTTCCCCTTGTTTCCAGTCTTTGTGCTAAGCTAAGCTAACTGGCAGCTAGCTTTATATTTAGCATAGAAACATGAGTGTGATATCAGTCAGCTAACTCTTGGCAAGAAAACAAATAAACAGGTTTCCCAAATGATTATCGACCTGTTCCTGCACAGGCAGCACAAACTGGGTTAACAAGAAAATCAAATCAAAATGATGGTGAGTTTTTGAACAGTGTCACTGAAATAACACTTAAAAGCCTTTAGAGGTGTGAACACATGACGAGGATCCACAGTCTTTGTTCGTACAGTCTGACCCACAGGATCATTGTCATCTCACTGTTTTTCTCTCCTCTGTTATGTGAAGCAGGTCCTCCTTTCACACACACTCTCAGACGCAAACGGCTGATACAAAGCACGGTGCGCGGCTACTTCGTGTTTACCTTGCGTGTGTTTGGGTCATTTTCTCTCTGCGTCTCAAACCAGCGGGTGTAACTAAATAACCTCAGTCAACATAAAGAAAAGACATGTGACGGTGTGATTGTCTTTCCCCTGCTGCTCATAACGAGACACTAGTTACAAAGATTGGACGGTGCACATGTTACTGTACCTTGAATGCCATCATCACAAACAAGGTATTAGTCGACCACGTTTTATCCTCCTTCGCTTGTGCTCCATCATTCCTCGTCTTCCCTCTCCAGTCATCTCCTCCTCCCCTCCTCCCCCCTTTGGATGCCACTCTCAATTATCTCCTAGTGAAAGACAAGAGGAGCAGGGAGGAGTAGGAACACCTGTGAGAGTGAGTCAGCATTCACCTGGAGACAGACGGAGAGTTCTGCTCCTTCCTCTGAGCCGCTCAGTAACAAATATGTCACCTCATTTAAACTTGTCATGAAGTTTTGCTGCAGCTGAGAGGGTCCAGGTTTCATTCCACCATCCAGTCAGAACAGATGTGGACGCTTGTGTCCACGTTGTCCAACAACACAGACACTTCGAGCAGACTCAGCCTTTGGTCCAGGGATGTTGTGACCTAAATAAACTGTACTGTTAGTTCCTGTAAAATAAAAGTTGTTTTTAAAAATCTGTGACGAACACTGAGCCAATAAGCACTGCAGACTTTAGCAGCATTTCACTGTGCGGCACAGCACAACTTGGCTCTTTACTCTTTTTTTGACTTACTCAACACATCCTCACTGTGACCTCGTCACATGTCCACGTCCACATATGACGTCCAAGGTACCCTGGGTGTGTTGGTTGTTGACGTTCTGGGACGCCGTGTCAACTTCAGCCTGTTACATGCATTGTCTGTTTTCAAAATACACTTCTGTTTTCACAGGAAATGTACAGTTTGTATACAGTCTCTTTCAAAATAAAAGCACTACGTCGGCACAACAATGTTAATTTATGTTTTTTTCCTGCAACAACACACACATGTTGTTGGGTTTAGGAAAAAAGAACAGAGTTTGGCATTACAGTCTTACGGGGAGTGAACACCAGCCTCCCACGTGAAAGTCGGTGGTTGTAGGACCCATCCACCACCCGTCCTGCCTGCTCTACTTGGACTTCCAATGCCTTAACTTTAAATGTTACTCAGCCGTGTTTCCCCCTGACACTGTTGGCGTGGGTAAACAATAATGGCAACTTGTCGCATATCTTGCCAACATAAAAAGCCATTTTTTTTCGTAGGTGTCTGACAACGAACTTCACTAACCAAGCACTGGTTTTAAGGACTTCAGAGTGAGACTGAGTTGCTGTTATGGTTCCAGATGCACCAAACCGACTTTAGAGAACTAGTGGCAATGAAAGCCAACCGCTGCGTCATGAACACAACGCAAAGACTACAGCTGAAAAATATCGATGTTCAATAACATTTTAGATGCTGTGGGAAAAATGTTTCACTGAGGGCGTGGAATTTAAAATTTGTATTAAAAGATAAATATAACAAGGCTTTAATATGACAGAGGTGACTTTTGTTTTCTTGTTCAGTAGCAGGGAGCAGCAGTTTGACTGTAGCAAACTTTAACAATAAGAGAGACTGAGAAAGCACAGCCTGTAACGCAGAGTTGATACTGTGGAAAATGAGTGTCGAACACATTCAGCACGTCAGATACAGTCCTGTAATTTAAGCTCATGTTGCTGACAGAGATGTTTCAGCATATTGCTGGTGTCTCTGCCCTGACTTGAAATGAGCATTCTGCTGTCATCTTTCTTTGTGAATTGAAATCACTCATTGGACCATGTCTTCCTCTCTGCTGTGACTCCGTCTTGTTGCAAGTTTCCAGCAGCGTAGATGCAGGAGTTTGACGTCATTGTTTTGTGATGCACAGTTGTCAGAAAACATGCCAGCATCGATAGAAGGAATCGATCAGCTCAGAGGTGTACGATTCTGATGGATCAGACAATTTGGAAGCAACTGGAACTGGTTCTTGATTCCAATCTCAAAACACTACACAGTACAATTAACAAAATGCAGGGTTTTTCCTCTTGTGATGGGTTCAGCGATGGTCGCGTTGAAGATGATGTCTCAGCAGTTTCAGGCGGTGTTGCTATAGTGATCAGCTGAGATCCTGCCCTCACTGAGGGAGGTACTACCTGCTGTGGAAAAGAAAACAGAGAAAAGGACCTGGTCCCAAAAGTGAGTTGAGTCAAGCCGAACCATGCAGTGGAAATGAGACGTTTGTCTCCAGAGAAAATATCCTTGAGGAGTTCTTTAAAACCGAAACTGTGTCAGTTTGTAAAGACAATCTTCAAAGAACCTTTGAGGTTTTTTTTCTTGGTTGTAATTTGAAGAACCTAACGGTTCCTTTAGTAGGTTTAATTTTCACAAAGCATGAATCAGATTTCTTTGTTCTGCAGACAGACATCGACCACAAAGACATTCTTACATTTCATCAGGTACAGCCAGGCTGTTGTACTTTAACTTGGCAGAAACAAGTCGAACAGTATGTGCATGAAACTGTGTTTAGCTGGCAGGAAGGGAAGCAAAGGAAGAGATGAAGAAAGAAGGCAGCGCAGAGATAACAACAAAGAGCCGAAGGAGAAAGAGGAATGAACGAGGGAGGAGAGAGGAATGCAGGAGAAAGAATGTGAGAGAAACGCTAGAAAGGACAGAGAGGTGAAAAGAGAGAAGGGCAGGTTGATGGAAGCTGACTAATCTGCAGGATTAGTGTCTGAAAGAGACTGAGAGGGTATTTTTAGTGTTGCTAAAGAATCCCAGTTATCAGCTGAAGTATCGCTGAGCTCCTTCAGTCACAGTGAAATGCCAGCAGCACACTGATAGCTGCTCCGTGTCACATATGATGTAAAAAAAAGAGACAAAGTTTAAGCATTTGAAAAATCCTTTCTACCTTTTCTACTCAGCTCTTGTTTCCTGGCACTTCTTTATTGTACTTCTTCAGTTCAGGGTCAGAGGAAAGTTCTGCTCTCTTCCTAAGTGGTAGCATTGTATAATTTTTGCTGAATATCATCATACTGTGTATAATTATAAGTTTCCCTGATAAGACGTTGTGTAAATCCCTCAAAAGCTCATGTAAGATTTGGATATCAGGGACGAACCAGGCTGTCGGGTCATGTCAACGGGTCATTTGAGAAGTTTCTGAACAGTAAAATATGAAACCAAGAACTACTTAAAACTTTTCTGCCTTTTTTACTTGTATTAAAAATGATAGATCCCCAAATGACTGTCTGTACAGGAGAAGATTGCAGCTTTATGTAAGACGATACAGCAAGTTAAAAGGTCAGAACTTTGAGGAAATAAATTGTGCTATTATCCTGAACTTGTTAAATTATGGTTGGCTTGTTCTCTGCAGTTTTGGAAAGATTTCAGCTGTGAGCAACTTGTCTTTGACCTTTGTTAATTAGAAATCTGATGGTCCATCTGATAAGGGGATTTTTGATGATTATGATATGTAAAATAAATGCTTTAACAGCAGGCTCAATAAACTTCTGTCAGACAAGAACAACCAGTTATAACTGTCCTACGAAGCATAATCATAATCCACAGATCCATATTATTCAGACTGAATCACAGTTTACATGGCTCCTATTTTATTAATCATACAGTTGGTATGTTTCCAGTCACAGTGAAGTGGAGCTACAGTAACAGCTCGACTGGGAAATTCAATGGCACAACTGTCCCATTGAATGGGTTAGGCTCGATAGCCAATCAGAGCCGTGACTTTTTGGACGGACCAAATGTACAGAGCTGTAAAGTTGTCCACCATGGTACCAGTTAGCTGCTAGCTAACCGTAGCTAACTTGTTTGTCCATTGTTTGGTCTATGACGTAATAGGTCAACAGGAAAAAGGTCCAATACTAACAAGCTGAAAGGGGGCATATCTCCACCTATCAGAGAGGAGTCGCACATACTTGGGTCAATAAGTGGATTCCTCTCCAGTGCTTATATACTGCAACAAGGACAGTTGTCCAATTAAATGTCCTCCTCGAGCTATAACTGTAGCTCCACTTCACTGTGACTGGAACCATACTGAGTGAATGATTGTGAAGCAGAGAGATAATGAAAGCATCCATGCAGCTGTTCTTTATTCCCACTGATCCTGTTCAGGGTCACAGAGAGCTGCAGCCTTCAGTAATCCTGCATGCTGTTGGCGAGGGGCAGGTTCACGTCATATTGGGGGGGCTGATAGAGACGGGAAAGACATTGTAAAACTCAAAACAGTTGTTTGATTTGATATGTCAGAGCTTTTATAAAACTGGGTCGTTGATGTGAACAGTACACGTCAGAAACTGGTGACTTCCACTAACATTAACATAAGACTCAGATTTCAAACACAGACAGTTGAGAGCCTCTAACGCCCCACAGGATCATTCAGCCTGTTCTCATTTCCAGGTGGTCAAATACCAACGCTTTGACACACCCCTCGGTGTGTGATACTGACGTCTAAGGCACTCTTTGGCGCTAGTATGAGGCCAAAGGGGTTTTAACTAATTCCATAAAGTCATCTGTTGCAATACTTGATGCTGACAGCAACTGACATAGTATAAAGAGCATGAAAGTCCACATAGGGTGCCAGGGAGGGGGGTGGGGGGTGGATGAGTCAGATAAATACAGACTTTCACTAAGGTGCCCGCAGTTCATGTCCCGTATGAAACCAAAAGGCAGTGCTGACTTAACTGGGGCTGATATGAAGCCAGAGACCAGACAGGTCTACTAAAATTTTACCGCAAGATTTAGTCGCACTTGACTCAACAGCTGCTCCTGAGCGGGACATAACGACCCCGTGTTGTAACAGCAAATGTGCGTCCTACTGTTGTGACATCCGAACTCTCTGTCCTCACTGAATCCATTAAATATGCACTTCTGTTCCGACACGTATACACGCCACAAAATGTCAGCCGCGTACTCGAGATCAGACTGAAGACGTAACCGCTTATAATGTGTGAGTACATGTTTGTGCTTGTTGAACAGAAAACACACGTTTTATATTGTGTTATTTACTGGAAAAGACAGGCAGCGTAGCCAACAGGAAGTAGTTTGTTATTAGAGATGGTTACTTACCAAATCTGTCAGCTCCTTGGCGATCTCCCTCCAGCCGGCATTCTGCACTCTGTGATCCAGGTCCAACGCTGACGTTGGTTCTGAACGTAAATGGCTGCAGAGGTCAAGGTGGGACGGATGTTCAGTGTGTCTGGCGTCCTTGCAGGAGACCGAAGTTCTTGTGACATCACAGACTGGCAGTTAACATTTCCTAATAGTTCCCTAACCTTTCGCAAGAGTTAAAGTTGTGTAAATCTAAAGCATAACGTACACAGCACGCCGTGTTCCTGCTGCGCCCTGGCTCCGTCATGGATTCAAGTCCACTGGAAACGTTTCAGCAGCCACATTTATAATAGTTCAGAGCAGTTTTGCCAATGTCAGCATAAATCCTGCAGCTCAGCAGCTCGCTGATGTCTGCTGGTCAGCGCAGTATTTATGAGTCCTGTTTATGGACAACAGAGACACAAAAATATGTAAATAAGAACAATTTTATGGTGAATTCAGCTGCATTAAAACACTGAGATGATCACAGAAAGGAAACTTTTATCTTTCTCTTTGTGTCTCACTGCAAACATGGAAAAGTAGTTTTACTGTATCTGTGAAGACAAAATTGGAAACAAAAGAAGTGCATCATGAATTAATTATTTGAAGTACATTTCAGTGACATAGAAGAATTTCTATACTTTAACAAGTGAATTTCAGGCTTCAGAGACACAAACTGCTTCACCATGCTGCACCATCCAAGCTTCATCTCTCCAAATCTGCTTTGAGGGGATCAAATCTTCACCTCTCTACACCCTCTAATGCTCGACTCATTTTTTCATGATTGCTGCTTGTTTGAAAGCAGCCACGCTGCAGTACAGCCGGCCTCCTGTCTCCCCCGTCAGCGGGGAAACAAAGGCCCTGTGTGTCCCGTCTCTGTCAGATGAGGTAAACGAACAGTAGTCCTGCCTCTGACAGAGAAACTGTACCCACATGTCGGGGTTCTTGTCGGGGCTGCTTTCAATGTTCTGTGTGGGAAACAGACTTCATTTCATCAGCGTTTTCAGCCGCAGCAGCAGCAGCTGGCTCAACTCTCATCACTCTCTGCTCTGGTTCAGCTGTCCCGCTGAACAAAGTGGGCGACACACTAAGGCCCAACCTCAGCTCCCCTCTTGGCCCTACCGCTCTGAGCTGGGTGCTGCTGCGTATTGTAGGGTGTCCTGTTTGTAGGGTAGTGTCATCAAACCCTCCAGATGGCCCTCAAATGGAGTGTTTTAGATGCAGACTTGCGAATTGCAGCAGTCTTAATGTAAACAAGCAACATGGCTGCCATCAGTGCGGGGAAAGAAGCCCATACGTGTAAATTTATATCTGCAAATAAGCATGAAAAAATATTAAAATCCACTGGGATATCTTATTTTATCGTAGACACAGAGGAATATGTCATGTGATCACCTTAACGAGCCTTTCAGAAAAATCATTACTGTCAGGTGTTTCATTTGCTTGTCAGTTACTTTAGCTAACGGTTTTAACTGTTTATTCATCACTTTTAGCTAACTAATGCTTTTTCAACTGCTTCTCACTTATTTTAGCTATTTCAACATTTAATCATTACTTTAAGCTAACTAATGCTGTTTTAACTGCTTATCAGTTACTTTTGTCTAATTATTTAAATGTTTAATCATTACTTTTAGCTCACTAATGCTATTTCAACCGCATATTAGTCACTTTTAGCTAACTGTTTCAACCATTTATTTATCAGTTTTACCTAACAATGCTATTTAAATGCTTATCAGTTACTTTAGTTAACTATTTCAAATTTATTCATTACTTTAAGCTAACTAATGCTTGTATAACTGCTTATCAGTTACATTAGGTAAATTATTGTAACTGCTGAGTTATCACTTTTACCTACCTTAAACTATTTTAACCTCTTATCAGTTACTTTATCAAACTATTTAAATGTTTAAACATCACTTTAGCTAACTAACGCTATTTCAACTATTTGTCACTTACTTTAGCTACCTGTTTCAACCATTTATTTATCACTTTTACCTAACAGTGCTATTTTAACCACTTATTAGTTACTTTAGCTAACTGTTTCAATCACTTGTAGCTAATAAATGCTATTTCAACCATTTGTCAGTTACTTTTAGCTATTTCAACACTTAATCCACTACTGTTAGCTACATAATGCTATTGTAACTGTTTATCCTTTACCTTCGCTAACTTTTGGAACTTAGCTAACCTTAGTTAACTTTGGGGCCATATACATACCGCGTCTTTACCCTCCCTGTGTCATATGGATGAGTAGTGTGCCTGCCCATTTTTTATTAAATAGTAATGTTTTAGCAAAAGTCAAAGAAGCACCGAGCACCTGACTGGATAAATGAGACTTGGATTATACTGCATGACTTGTGTGACCGTTTGTAAACAAATGTTTTGATATAGTTTTGCTGCTGTTAAATGTGGACCCCAGTGACTTCAATTCATCAAGAATTTTCTGTTTTTGGATTCTTTGTTCACTGTGTAGGCATGAGAGATAAACAAAGTTTTCTTCATGAATTCAAGGTAACGGGTGCTGAGTAACTGATATACAAATGGTCACTTTGTGGATGAAGTATTCCTTTAACAGTGTCCTGTGTTTCAGTCCACAAGCAGAAACGTGGCTGAGTCAGCTGCTCATTTGACAGAGGAGAATGATTTCAGTAAATATGTGCTGGTTAAAACGTCTCAAACTTGAGTATCACTCTGATTTATATGACTGTAAGTGGATTAGGTTTGGACAGAGCAATGAAACAATTTAAAGTCATCATCATAATTATTTTTGACAGTTTGTAAACTAAACGATTAACCAGTTAAAATGATTTATTATATTTAATCATCCTGTTGTTGAGCAGGCTGCGCGGTGGCCAACAGCTTGTGGTTAAACAGCTCCTGAACAGAAATACAGTCACAAAGAGCAGAGCGCTTATTAAGAAGAGATATGTATTCATTCATTCATTCTTTTTAAAAGAAAAAACAGGACTAAATGTGATTTGTGAGAACACTCAAATAAAGTGACTCAAAATGAAACCTTGAAATATTAATTTGATTTTAACTATTTTCCCCCTGCCAGTAAATTTTTTTGTCGTAATAAAATATAAAAAGACAAAGCACCCTTCTGTTGACACACACACACACACACACACACACACACTGTCAGTGCTGGTCATTAGCCTCGGCCTCTGAACTTGTTGACGTGTTTCACACATTAAATGAAAGCTGATAATTAAAGCGACATGTTTTTTGTACGGAGCTGGTGGTGTCAAGGATTTTTTTAGGTGTTAGCAAATGAATGTGACACACACACACACACACACACACACACACACACACGCACACAGAAGCTTATAAAGCAGCGGGCCATCCCAGCAGCCTGATGTCACCACTCACTTTATACAACACAGCCGTCCACACACATGCTAAGAAAACACACACACACACACTGAAAGTCTAAAAGTGAGTGGTGTTTGTTGGGTCATTTGGTCCGTGGCAGTTTTATTGAAACACAAACACACAAATGACTCAAACTTTGTCCTGATACTGTTGACGTCTGTATCAGCCCAGTCACCAGAGTCAATTTTGGCATCGAACATTTCTGCAAACCATGGAAGTGCTACGTTTGTACGTTATTATGATACGTTGAAACTTTCCGTTTCAACAACCTTGTGGTTAACCACACGCTGTTATCCAGTCGTCACCTATTGCTGTTTGTCAGTGGACTTTAACGTCCACATATTACGTGCTAGTGTCCTCCAGGATCTGCTGTTGATGTTCCAGGATGCTGCAACCAACACCAGGACCTCAACAAAAGCATGTGGTTAGACACACAGGAATAAGAAGCAATGACTGTCCCAGGTTCCAGTCACAGTGAAGTGGAGCTACAGTCACAGCTGCACGAGGACATTTAACTGGACTGCTGTCCTTGTCCCAGTATCCAAGCAGGGGAGGCCTCAGTCTGTGCGACTCCTCTCTGATAGGTGGAGATATGCCCCCTTTCAGCTTGTTAGTATTGGACCTTTTTCCTGTTGACCTATTACGTCACAGACCAAACAATGGACAAACAAGTTAGCTACGGTTAGCTAGCAGCTAACTGGTACCATGGTGGACAGCTTTACAGCTCTGTATGTTTTGTACATGCTGCACGCTTCACTTTTTGTACAGAGGAGTTGCACGCTGTCCCTTGTGGTCATCTGCTCCTGGAGTGCACCAACAAGGTGACCTCTATTAATGGCATTTAATACATTTGGACTTTCGGGTCAAAGCCCGGGGCCGAAACTGTGGAGCATGCTCAGAGCGCCTCGGCCAGTGCTCCTTCAGAGGCTCCGGTAATTTCAATTCAATTTCAATTTTATTTATAAAGCCCAATATCACAAATCAGAATTTGCCCTAGAGGGCTTTACAGCACACGACATCCCTCTGTCCTTAGGACCCTCGGTAATGGATCTGATGTTATTTAAGTTTCATTATTAGCTTGGCACTGCTCCGTTCCTCATGTGTGACCAGATGGAACAGGGAGAGCAGCGACACAGTGCTGTCGAGCCACTTTGTTTGTTTCCTGTTTACAGAGCCGGGCCGTGTGTAAACACACACAGAGCTGACATTTGACATTTGACAGAAGAAAACTGGATTAAAATCACAGATTCTCCTTTTATGTATGTTTCAATCATCAGTTTATTTTCCCTTAAAAGTCGAAGAATGATTTTTGTGTGATGGAGCCGAACAGTGTTGTGGAGGAAAAAAGTAGGTATGAATTTGTAGTATCAGGTCCACAGTACAGCAGATACTGAAGTTTAATTTGAAGTGAGAGTACTGCCTGATTTGACTTTGCATCATATTTTAACACACAAAAATACTTCAGAACAGTAGGCAGTGTTTCTTCTTTCCTTCCTCCATCCTGTCATCTGTCAGTTCTTTCTTTTCCTCCACATTCTTCTCTTGTTCTGTCATGAACTATCCTAGTCTTTCCTTCCTCATCTCTCTTCTTTATTTCTAATTCCCCCCTCATGATGACCCAGAACACGTCTCTGCATGTATAAATATACGTTAACAAACAAATTATCTGCATTAATTTTTATTTCATCAGCACAGTCAGCCGATGATTTGCGGCTCCGACACAATTTATTCTGTAAATAAATTTAATTTCATTCAATTTGACTCAGCTTTGATTTTTACTGCAATCCAATTAACACGACGAGCGGAGGTTTAAAGTCGAGGGAGCGGCGAACACAATACTGTCAGGGCCGTAGAGTATTAACATCTCAAATGAAACGTCTCCTATTGACTCGGTGACAAGCGGCCGCCCGCGCACTGCCAAAACCATCCACCCATCTAAATGTAAATGTGTGTGTCAGTGCCAACAGTAATCCTCCACTCATTACACACTCTGTATTAATGATTCCTCTCGTCTGCGGTAACGTCTCTCTGTCGGCGTTAGTTAACAGTCCAGCAGCATCTGTTCATCAGTGAGTGAAGAGGAAGCTGTAAAGTTTTATACTGAGCAGCAGTGAAGGTGACGTACGGCCTGAGAGGAGCATTAACCTGCCAGCGCTGAAATAACACCTGCTGATGGCTCCGCTGAACTCACCTCTAATAGAGACACATAAAGTGTGTTTGTTTTATTACACAAACACACAGAGAGGAGAGGAGAGGAGAGGAGAGGAGAGGAGAGGAGAGGAGAGGAGAGGAGAGGAGAGGAGAGGGGAGGAGAGGAGAGGAAATAAGGAGGGGTGCGGAGGAAAACAGACACAAAAGAGGTATGAGGAGAAGAGAGGAAACAAAGAAAGGATAGGAAATGAGAGGAGAGGAGAGGAGAGGAGACAAAAAAGAGGAGATGAGGGGGACAAACAGAAATGAGAAAAGAGTGAGGAGAGGAGAAGGGAGGCAAGGAGACAAGGAGAGCATAGGAAATGAGAGGAAAGGAGAGAAAACAAAGAAAGGATAGGAAATGAGAGAAGGAAGAGAGGAGAGGGGAGAGGAAAGAAGGAGAGGAGAGCGGAGGCGAAGAAACAAGGAGAGGATAGGAGATGAGAGGAGAGGAGAGAGGAAGAGGAGAGAAAGAAGAGGAGAGAAGAAAGGAGAGGAAGGAGACCAGAGGAAACAAGTAGAGGAGAGCCAAGAACCAAGGACAGATAAGACAAAGAGAGGAGAAGAGGAGAGGAAATGTGGCGAAAAGAAGAGAGGAGATGAGACAATGAAGAGAGAGGAGAGGAAACAAGGGAACAGTAAAAGAAAGGAGACAGCATGAAAGGAGACAAGGAGGGAAGCAGAGTGTGGAGGAAATATCAGAGGAGAGGAAACGAGATCAGTGAGTAAAAAAGTACAAGATATAAATCTGTCTCTGAGATGCAGTAAAGTATCAGTAAAGTCAGACTCTGTAGTTTCAGACGTCCGTCTGTCCCTCTGTCCCTCTGTCCTTCTGTCCGTCTGTCCATCATCATGGAGTCATCTGCTGTCACACACACACACACACACACACACACTTACCTGAGCTGTCAGCTGTGTTTGTTATCAGCTGCAGAGAAATGTCAGGACAGACAGAGATAAGGACGACCTGACAGACTCTGTACAAACAGCCAGAGGTGGGAACTTCACAAGTCACAAGTCAGTCTCAAGTCTTTGTGCTCAAGTCCCAAGTCTGAAACTCTGAGTCCTAAAGAGGTCATATTTGCTCTTCGTGTCCATTTTAACAACAGATGAATGAATGACTTTTATCCCTCTGCGCTGGCGACAGCGATGGACGGAGGGATTATGTTTTCTGATTGTCCGTGCGTCCATCCCATCCTTGTGAACATGATTTGTCAAGAATGCCTCAAGGGAATTTCTTCAAATTTGGCACAAATGTTCACTTGGACTCAGCGATTAACTGACAAGATTTTGGTGGCCATAGGTCAAAGATCATGGTCACTGTGACCTTGTCTGTCTCATTTTTGTGAATGAAATATCTCGAGAACGCCTGAAGGGAGTTTCTTTAAATTTGACACAAACGTCCACCTGGACTGAAGAATAAGCCGACTAGAATTTTGTTTTCGAAGGTCAAAGGTCACTGTGACCTCAGAAAAACATGTTTTTGACCTTAATTCAAGAACTCACGTTCATTATGACAAAACTTGACACAAATATCTAACAGGATAAAATAATGAAGGTCAAAGGTCAGCTTGACTGTGACATCATCACGTTTTAATGTCATATCTCAGGAACAGAAGGGGAGACATTTGGTCAGATACTGAATTGGTGACTCTAATCTTGAAACTGTGCTGATTGTATAGATCTTCATGTTTTCACTGACATGGATGGAGACTGTCAGAGACACTGGACCAGTGGGCGGAGTCATACAACCAAGGGGCGGTGATTCTAGTTAAAATTTGTATTTAAAGAAAAAAAGTTATTTGAAGTTGTTGCATCTCAGTCTGTAATTTCTGTCCCAAACATTTAAGTGTACTGCGATTCATTTCTTGTTGATTGCTGCATAGTTTTAATGTCAACGTAACGTTAGCTGTTCATGGTTCTCTGCTGCAACTGATCAGATGCTGTTGGATTGTTTCAAACAAAGTGGATTGTGTAAGGAGTTAGTGTCGACTCTCAGGGAATGAAGAACTTTAATTTTAGTATATTCAGGAAGTAAATTGATTCGTGGCTCATTTTTAAATACATCCTGTTTGATCTTTGAGCTTTGGAGGAAGGTATCAAGTATTTTTAATTCAAAAGGCTCAAGTCAAAGTGAAGTTGCCAGTCTTTTTTAATTTTGTCGAGTCTAATGTCATTCAATTTGCGACTCGACTCCACATCTCTGCACACAGCATAACTGTCACCATCCTGCTCACTAAACCTGAAGCTGATAGTGAAGGAGAACAAATTTCCAACAGGTTCTGCTGTTATCTACATTTCGTCCTCGTCTCCTACGGTCGTATCTCACTTGAACTACACTGCATTCATGGTACTGCTCAGTTTCATCTGTATCCGTAAGCTTTCAGGGAACATTCACAAATGTGGACAAAATGGACGCAGACAAGAAGACAGACAGAAGGCTCTGCCCATCTCTGTATCTAACACAGAGCATAAATAAACCCTTACTGTTGTTTGATTTAATACCGCTGCAAATGTCTGTCTGAAAATCAACAGTCAGTGTTAAACTTTTAAATGTTTACAGATACTAATTCAGACACATCAGTCCAATCACCTGCAGCAGATAAAAGCAGGAGCAGCTGTTTGAAGCTGCAGCAGACCAGAGAGACGAGAGGCAGCGTGTTGATGTTGGTGTAAAAGTGATACCGTATGTAACTTCATGCTGTAAGATTATTTCAGTGCACAGAGCTGTAACGTCTCTCCTCTCTGAGCTGCAGCTCCGACCTCAAACTGTGTGAGGAAACTGTCTGAACGATTGAACAGATTTGCATTGCAAAGCACTGATTTGCTTTTACTGTATAATGTTAAAGAAACAGTCGTTCAGAGGCTACTGGAGGACAGATGATGTGTGGAGATGAGGGAGCTGTGGCAGTTAATGCAGGACAGATGGTCCACAATGGCTCCCAGTGTGCCAGCAGCAGCAGCAGCAGCAGCAGCAGCGGTGCTTCCTTCACTGCAGGAGGTGTTGGGAACAAGATACAGTAAAGGATGTTTAGTTTACCGAGAGCACCGACAGGCAGACCTCAGGATCCAAACAACACTCGTCTTGTTTAATCGGTTGCACAGTCAGCGCTAACGCTGGTTGAGTCCGAACTTTGACTGGACTCTTTGTTTTTAGGAGCGATTCATATTTCTTTGGTGCAAGTTTTCTGACTTCATACCGCTTCAGGTTCAGATCTGTCTGCAACAAGTGACACTCATACTTAAACAGATTAAGGGTTGAAAAGGATGAACCAAAATTTAAAATGTGTGTCGGGGCCAGAGAGAACAAAACTCAGGAGTCTAAAGGTGGATTATATTTGTGCATCAGCTCTATGCAGGGCCTACTCCAGTGTGAGCATTTATACTTGTGCGGTGTTGTGTCTGTGTCACTGTAAAGTTTAGTTGATTCTAAACACACACACATCAAACACACATTAAACACACATTAAACATGGCTTAATAGAGACAATTTCAAACACAAATACACAAATCAGCTTCACTATAACTGGCAGCATTCACAGACAAACACTTGTCTTTATCTGGACACATTTTCCCCACAAATACAACATGCTAACATTTTTAGCACAAGCCTATGGCATGTTACATTGTATAAATTAGCCTAGCAGCTAGCAAACTTTTCCTCTACTCATATAAAACCAGGGACAACAGCAACATTTAACAAAGGTAACGTTACAAAATTTGGCTCCATTACAGCTCACAAGGTTCACTGACTAAACAACTGTCTTATACTAAACATGTTTTCTAAACAAGTATAACATGCTAACGTTATTAGCACAAGTCTATGGCATTTTATATTGTATAAATTAGCCTAGCGACTAGCAGAGATTTCCTCTACTCATATGAAGCCAGGATAAATCACACACAAGACTTAAAATGTTATTTTCGTGGAGGCTTTTTTGTCTTCACAATTCATTGTAAAGTAGACAGGAGGTCTGTGTCGCCGCAATGTGTAGTTACATTTCTGGGGAAGTGCACATCAGGTTATGGCGTAGGCGCTGTGTTGACACACTTTATTGGGGACACTCATCTTTGGTGTCCACCTTGAAACTGTGCTGATTGTATAGATCCTCTGTGTGTGAAGCGTCCATGTTTTCACAGACATGGATGGAGACTGTCAGAGACACTGGGCTGGAATGTGGAGGTAATTCAAGTTATGTTTTGTTTTGACCGCCTGCTTCCACTTTGGCAAAAACAAAATGGCACATCCCCATGAGATTTGTGTTGCGTCCCGCAAGATCCAATTTCAATTCAATTTCAATTTTATTTATACAGCCCAATATCACAAATTACAATTTGCCTCAAAGGGCTTTACAGCATACGACATCCCTCTGTCATTTGGACCCTCACAGCGGATAAGAAAAAACTCCCAAATGTAAGATATCCGTGGTTTGTAGAAATGTACAATACCAACATTTTATTCTGGCAACTGGGCTGTTTCAGCGGTGAAGCAGTTGCTACGTGATGTCCTGGTGGAGTTGGGACACATTTCTCTGACTCACTTGAGTCAGTGTTGGTTGAAAACTACTGTTGTTTGACAAGATAAAAATGTGGAGGTGTGGACTAAGAGAGTAGCTCACTACTCATCTTTGCTGCAGGCTAGAGACTCCAGGATACATTAGAAACTACGAGCATAACTCACCACAATCTACCTCACAACTGCTGGGGGTTGAGTTGCATTGTGGGTAGGCGGCAGGTTTAGTTAAGAATGTGTGGCATAAAAGAGGATATATTAATGGATAGTTATAATGTTGAGTGCAATGCTAAATTGGTGGAATACTCCTTTAAGTAACAGTTAATGTAACGACAAACATTGTCAGTTGAGGATCTCATCAAAACGACGGTCCTCCGTGTTTCCTGCCGACGATCCGACAGTCTGTTCTGTTTGGTTCTGCTGATCCGACCGGTCGAAGGTTCACAGCGTCAGAGCCGCGAGAGAAACGTGAGGTTGTGCTGCCAGAAACTTGAGAGGCAGCTTTTAGGCTATTGGGGGGTTTGAATTGTGTGGTTTCCAACACACACACTCACACACACACAAACACACACACTCACACACAGGGACACAGTGTGTTCCCCTGTCTCTCTTGGGGAGTGTAGACTTCTACATCTCTCCTGATCCACTGATTTCATTCAGCCTGTAGAGTAAGTAGCTTTGTTTCTGTGTGTGTGTGTGTGTGTGTGTGTGTGTGTGTGTGTGTGTGTGCGTGCGTGCGTGCGTGCGTGCGTGCGTGCGTGTGTGTGTGTGTGTGTGTGAACCGTGCGGCTGCTTCTAGTTTTTCCATTAGTGGGAAAAAGGACTTTGTTGCTTTTTGATGTTGTATCCAAATGTTCCTGAAATTTCATGCTGAACAACTTTAATGGCTGCAGAGGGTTTAGTCTCTCTCACACACACACACACACACACACACACACACACACACACACACACGCACGCACACACACACGCACACACACAGTAAACACTCTCAGAGGAAATGGGTTTGCCTTGAATTATGTATGTGTACATTTTGTGTTTGTGTGTTTAGTTCTGGGCGCAGGAAGCGTCATGTTTGTGTGTCTCAGCTTGGTGACGTGCAGCCGTCAGTTTGTTTCTGATAATCGCAGCAGCGTCATCGTCACTTTGACCGGAGCAGCACACAGTGGTGACAGTGGTGACAGGGAGCAGCAGGACCTGCAGCTCTTTATCTGAACACTCAGCACGTTCCCACAGTCATTTCACCAATAAATAAATATGCAGAGTGAGGATGATCAATTTGAGAAGTCACAAGATTAGGAAATTTCAGACTTTTGTTTTTTAAATTAAAAATGCTGTGCTCTCTCATGACCTGCATGTTTTCAGTTTACATGATGTGACGTACTTGTGAGTTGTGGCAGTATACTGGTTTTAAGGTGTATCTATGATATTGAAAAAAATTAGACTGCAACTTTATTTTAGTTATTTTCTAAGGGGAGACAAACACAGGCTTCCATCTTAAAACAGTTTTTGTTCCTTTAAGGCTCATTCTGACTGATAATAATAATAATTCTGTTATACCGTGAAACTCAAATCATTACAGTCCTACTTGTGAGTGAAACGGAACAAATATTTGGGATGTAATTATTCAGGGGTTTGATCAATCAGTCAGTGATCAGATTGGATCGATCCAAAGCAGGACTGTGGCGTCTCAAGCAGGATTTATATTTCTGCATAGAATCAACGCCGTACCTGCGGCATAGGTTCTGCATAGATGCGTACCCTTCATCATAGCCTGATGTACATGATAGATGGACTGCACTTGTATCACACTTTTCTAGTCTTCTGACCACTCACAGCGCTTTTACACTTTTGCACTATATGTCACATTCAACCATTTACACACAGTCACCCTGGTGGCCGAGGCTACCGTACAAGGTGCCAGCTGCTACTCAGAAACCATTCACACACACTCTCACACTGATGGAACAGCCATCGGGAGCAATTTGGGGTTTGTGCAGACATGCAGACTGGAGGAGCTGGGCATCTGTATTCTCCTAGTATTGGACGACCCGCTCTACCTCTGAGCCTCAGCCCTGTGCACCTCCCCAGGAATGTAACCACATGTCGCGGCAACGCAGACCTCCTGTCTGTGTCTGTGAGCTGAAACCATTTCCCTCAGTGGAAAACAAAGCTTTAATTTACTTCAGTTTCACAGATAAGAAACAATAAACTGTGAAGACAATAAAGCCTCCACAAAAAGCATTTTAATTCCTGTGCATGATTTTTTTCAGGCTTTAAATGACATGACGTCATAGGCTTGTGCTAATAACGTTAGCATGTTGCATTTGTTTGGAAAACATGTTTAGTATAAGACAGTTGTCTTGTCAGTGAATCTTGTGAGCTGTAATGGAGCCAAATTTTGTAACGTTACCTTTGTTTGTTTTGTTTTTAAAAGATTATTTTTATGGCTTTTTGTGCCTTAATTAGATAGGACAGGTTGAGTATGTCGGGGCGGGGAGACAACACGCAGCAAAGGGCTGAAAGTCGGAATCAAACCCACGGCTACTATGCAAAAGATGTAGCCTTTGTTCACGGGTTGCCTGCTCTACCAGGTGAGCTACTGGGCGCCCCACGTTGCCTTTGTTAAATGTTGCTGTCATTTCTGGCTTCATATGAGAAGAGGAATACTCCTTTAGCTGCCAGGCTAATTTATGCAATGTAATATGCCACAGGCTTGTGCTAACAACGTTAGCATGCTGTATTTGTGAGGAAAATATGTTGTTTTGTTGGCGAACCTTGTGAGTTATAATGAAGCTGAATTTTGTAATGTAAATGTTGCTGTTGTTACACAAATGTCTGATAAAATAATGAAGTGATGACAGTTTATATCCAAAAGGTCAAAGGTCAAAGGTCAGCTTGACTGTGACATCATCATGTTTTAACATCATATCTCAGGAACAGAAGGGGAGACATTTGGTCAGATACTGAATTGGTGACTCTAATCTTGAAACTGTGCTGATTGTATAGATCTTCATGTTTTCACTGACATGGATGGAGACTGTCAGAGACACTGGACTGGTGGGCGGAGTCATACATACTGCGGGGGGGTAATTCTAGTTCAGTTTGTTGTTAGTTTTTGTTCCAGGCAGCTTGACTGAAATCTGAAATGTTTCTAAACAGTGAAAACACCCAGAAATAAACATACTCCCAGTATTTTTGGGGACAATAGCTGCAGTGACTTCAGGGTTTCAGAGTGAGACTGACGTGTTGGTGAGATGTGGGGGAAAGTGCACGAGTCCGGACGACTTCAACAGTTTCCTCGAAAGATTCCCACGAGAAAAATGTTTCTGCAGAATGTGACCACAGTCAGCTTTTTAAAGGATAAGGAAGGGTTAAAACACACACAGAAAAGCGTTAACACACACATACTGGTGCTTGTGACGTTTCCAGTGCGTTGGCTGTGGTTTTGGCTGCGGTGGAGGCCGAGCCTGAGATCAACGGAGGCCATTGTTACCCTGAGCGGGAGAGAGACGAACCATTCTTTCCACTTTCCATTTCAGCTCTTGTCTGTTATTATTTTTCGTGAGGGACGGCTCGTCTTTCCAGCTGTTACTGAATATGATGAGCACGTTTTATGTTTCGGGTGAAAAATCATAAACAATCCAGCTGGATTAGCGGCAGTCACTTAGTGTCTCTGACAAACCAACGTTTGCTGTTTGTTTGTAGAGACAGAGTTACTGTGGACGAGGCTCTGTATGTTTCTCTGTTGCTCTGACCTGATGTTACCCAAAAACCGACAGTCAGAGGAACCTAAACTCAACGCCACATTAACTCTGAGGCTGAATACTGAGTCTCAGGATCTGAAGAGAAAAACACACGTAAAGGGACAATATGAGTCCATACATGCAGGCTGAGGTACAGAGCGTCCTGTCTGTCCTGACGGACGGTACACTCTGTACCTCCTCTACACACTCTGTGGTCTGCAGGCAGAGCGTGTGAGCGCACAGCGAGCACAAGAGCAGATATTTTAAAAAGATAGAGCATCGCTTCATCTCCCGCTTCAGTTTCGCTCTGGTAGTGCTCACATCATGGGTTCGAGGCATGTCCCACCCAGAATGCATCTGTGTAATGCACACACGCAATTTTCTGTCAGAAATCAGCTGCTGTGAGCTCGACAGTGGAGTTAAAGTACTTTTCAGTTAAACTGAGCAAGCAGTGAGCGATATCGAGCGGGGAATCAGAGGGAAAGACGGTTTCATGAGTGAGGAGCAGAAATTCTCACCTCTCTGCTCACATGATGTTTGCAGTGTGCTTTTATTTAAGATCTTTCATACTGACGTTTCACAGAGCTCCATATTCAGAGGATTATTTAAAACAGCTGAATTATATAAAACTGCAAACAGGCAAACTCTTTCATGAACATTTTACAGACGTATTTATTGTCCAGATTTCAGCAAAATTGTCCCCCTGGAGACAAATCTAGACAGAGGGTTTGGTTGTGTTGCCGTTAAAAAACGAATTATAGTCCAGTGTGTCAGATTCAGTGGATTCAGCGTCGTCTATCAGTGAGGATGAAAGATTACAACCAGCTGAATCTTCTCCTGGTTAGAATTCCTTCAGTGTTCATTATTCAGGAGCTGAATTATCCACGGAGGTGTCTTCCTCTCAGAAACAAACACACCAGCTGACTTACACATGGAAACACCCTGAAATAAGACATTTCATGTTATAATCAGTGTTTCTCTGATGCTGTTTGACATGTTGGAGATGGGCAACTCGTCCACCACATGCTAATCTGTCCATACGTCCTGTTCTTGTGAACACCATATCTTAAGAACACCTAGAGGGAATGGATACAGTGATCTGATTTTATTTTGGTCGTCAAAGGTCAAAGGTCACTGTGACCTTGCATCCTTCTCATTCTCATGAATGTGATATCTCAGGAACACCTTGAGGGAATTTCCTCAAATTAGGCACAAACGTTCAGTTGGAGTCAGCGATGAACTGGTCAGAATTTGTTGGTCAAAGGTCACTGTGTCCTCACAAAACAGGCTTTTGGCCATAAGTCAAGACCTCATTCGGTAATTTTGACAAAATTTCCCACAAATGCCCAACAGGATAAAATGATGAAGTGATGACATTTTATATCCAAAAGGTCAAAGGTCAGCTTGACAGTGACATGATCACGTTTTAACGTCATATCTCAGGAACAGAAGGGGAGACATTTGGTCAGATACTGAATTGGTGACTCTAATCTTGAAACTGTAGATCAGTGGAACCCAACATGTGCGTCCTGGTCCACGAGTGGGTCATGGGTCCACTCTGAATGGACCACAAGTGACTTGCAAACATGTGAAGTACAGTGAATATCTGGTACAGAGTTTTTAATCTGAAGTGTCGTTTCCTGCTGTAAAGTGAGTGACTAACGGACAGCTACTTAACAGAGACAGCAAGTCGATGACGTGACCAGACACAAGCACAATATGTTTAACTGTGTGGACCTTGAACTAATGACTAAGGAGAAATCTGGACCAGTTGGGAACCACTGGTATAGATCTTCTTCAATCTCAGGTTTTGTAGCGTCTTTGAGGCAACATGTGTGTTTCAGTAGTTGTCACCTGTCATGGCTACATTTGAGTCTCGATAGACACGGATGTAAACTGTAACTAGGGTTGCAGCGGTATGAGATTTTCACAGTATAATAACCGTCTCAGAAAATATTGCAGTTTCATGGTATTACAGAATTAATATTATTATCAGTCAGAATGAGCCTTAAAGGAATGAAAACAGAGAGGTTATTGTTGGTTGAACAAACATTTTATTACTATAATTGAAACTTGAAACCATTTTGTTAATGGCAGTTTGTGTAAGAAGTCTCTCTCTGTGAAAGAAGTAAAATACAGTTGCCTTCCAGTTGCATTTTTTATCAGTATCATCGGTCAGCAAATGGACACGGTATGAAAATCACAGTATACCTTTAAACTGGTGTATCATTGCTACTGTAACTGTAACTGACTACAGCCGCATTGCAATAACTGTAGTTTTTACTAGTTTTTGCACTAATGATGTCATCATGTCATGAAGTATACAGACATATATGGACTTGTAACCTTACCTGGAACCTGTTTCAGAAAAAGCATTCAGCCAGTGGAAGCTGTTGGCACATAGAGCTTTGCTTCTGCTGTGTGAGAGGAAAATACAGGGTGTTTTACCTCAGTATATTAGTTTGAATTCTGTTTTCAGTAACTGTGTGTGTCTGTGGTGTAAAAGAAACTGACAGTATTTAGGTTTGAATGTGATTCTTGAACATTTCAGTGTCAGCTGTGACATTTAACTCTAATCTGAAATGTTTGGGGAGATATTTCTCAGCATTTGTCTCCACAAACTGTGAAGCAGTTAAATTACAGAGGACAAAAGGTTCTCTACCAGAGGACTGAAACCTGCCATGAAGTGATTCTCAAGGTTGACACGTCTATCTGTCTTCTAGTTTTATAAATAGGATGTGACTGTTCAATCTTTCCTGGTAATGGTGACTTTTTCCAAATCTATTGACGAGATTATTCTGCATGTGCATGGTGTTTTATCAGACCTGTGGTGATGGGGAATCTGGTGACTTGGTGGAAGTGGACAGTTTCAGTCTGCTTCTGTCTGAACTAATCAATCTGCTCTCAGTTGATTGATTGAATGATTGATTCTTCTGTCTGGGATGCTGAACCTTTGGCTAACTGCACGATTTGTCTGCGTCTTGTCTTTGTTTTCTCCTGATTCCTGGAGTGAAATCTCTTAACTACAATTCTTGTGTCCCCTGATCTTGTCCCTTAAAAAAGCCTTGGTTTTGTCTCCTGAATCCTAAAGGTCCTCGTAACCTTCTTGAAAGCTTTTGTCTTCGTCCTCTTTGTCCTTGACTCTTTTGATAATCGACAAGGAATCCCTTTACAGCCGAATCGACTGTGTTTGTCCTTGAAACCTCTCCACCTGCCTCTAACAGCAGTAGGTGTTTGCCTCTTCTACCCGTGGTCTTGTCTCCACCCTTTTTACGGGTCCTGTCTTCTTGTATTCTTTTGTCCTGTCCCCTTGTGTCCTTGTCTACTAGCATCTTGTCCTCTGAGTGATATATTATCTTAACAGCTTCAGTCGAGGTTGTCTCTTTCTGAAAGTTCATGAGTGTATCATCCTGCCACCACCTCCAGCGCTGGGCTGCAGCTCCACCATCTGTAACCTGGTGCTGACGGAGGCCCAGGGGGAGTTCACGTCACCCTGCTACCCACAGAAATACCCCAACTCACAGGCCTGCAGGTGGACCATGCAGGCCCCCACCGGCTTCATCATCCAGCTCTCCTTCCTTGACTTTGACCTGGAGGAGGCGCCGGGCTGCATCTACGACCGGGTGGTGGTGAACACGGGAAACACGGACGTTAAGTTCTGCGGTCCGACGGCCAGCGGGCTGACGCTGAACTCGACAGGGAACTTGATGGAGCTGTCCTTTACCTCCGACTTCAGCGTGCAGAAGAGGGGGTTCAGTGTAAGCTTCAGACACGGTAGGTTCAGGCCGACACCAGAGTCCTGATCTTCAGACATAGCTGAACTAATCCAGGCTAACATGAAGGCTAAAAATGATCCTGGGTGATGGTTTGTTTATCTTAGTTATCTTGACTAACATCCTGCTCTTATTTCAAAATAAAAGCACAAATGTCAATGGCTGATTTTAGTTTTAATTTTGCTCGAGCCTGACAGTGTGCCTCAGATTGTTTCTGAATAGGTCTTGAATTTTAGATTTTTTTTATTGAAACCATATTCCACTCATACAGTGAGCCCCCCACAAGATGGAAGAAGGTGTATCAGTGTGTTGAAAGGGGAGTCAGTCAGAGGTGTGTGTTCACAGCATGTTGGTTTGTACTCTTAATGCAGCTTTAATTTAAAGTTTGAAACCACTGTGAGCAGATCATCGTCACACAGTCTGAGGTATCGACCCTCCAGAGGAGGACGTGGCTGCACTGACAGGAGCGTTTGGTGTTTGGTGCATCTGTGTGTTGTGTGTGTGTGTGTGTGTGTGTGTGTGTGTGTGTGTGTGTGTGTGTGTGTGTGTGTGTGTGTGTGTGTGTGTGTGTGTGTGTGTGTGTGTGTGGTGTTTTTCCGTTGCACACTGGCTGTCAGTGTTTTGCTCTCGGCCAGCAGCTTCAGTCAGACATGATGCTGGAAAAACTTTGTGACAAACAAACTTTCTTACTCATCAGAACTCATGCATAAATGTTCAGAAGCATAGGTCAGACCAAGTCATTGTTTTGTAAGTTGCAAGTAAGTCTCAAGTCCCTGAGTCAAGTCCCAAATCAAGTTCTAAAGTTCTAAAGAAGTCATAATGCGCTCTTCACCGAATGTGATGTCAGTATTAACAACAGAGTAATAATGTTGCAACTTCAAATGTTGAATGAAGTTGTAAGTTGGATCTGCATCTCTAGTTTCAACATGTTCTCACTCCAAGTCGTCACATGACGCTGCTTTGTCAGGGGACTTTAGTGCCTACATATTCCACGCCAGGTATCCTCCTGCATCTGCTGCTGACATTACAGGACGCTACAACCAATGCCTGGACATCAACAAAAGCATGTGGTTAGGTTAATTAAATAACACCATGGCTTGGCTCTACATTCATACAGAGAGTGAACAGCCAACACATCCTTAACTGCGACCTCGTCACATATCCATGTTTGGTCATGGACTTTCCATGTCGAGATATTATGCCCAAGGTACCCTGGGTGTGTTCGTTGTTAACGTTCGAAGACACCGTGTCAGTTTCAGTCTGTGACATGCATTGTCTGTTTTCAAAATACACTTCTGTTTTCATAGGAAATGTACAGTTTGCATACAGATTCTTTCAAAATAAAAGCACTAAATCAGTACAACACTGCAAACTGACATTTTTTTAGCCAACACACACGCGGTTGAGTTTAGGAAAAAAGAACAGGGTTTGGCTTTACAATCATATGGGAAGCAAACACCAGCCTCCCGGGTGAAAGTCGGTGGTTGTTGGATCCTATCCACCACCCGTCCCGCTCGCCCTACTCAGACTTCTGCGGCCTTAACTTTAGTTGTTGTCCTGCCACATTTCCCTTTGACACGGCTAGCCGCCATTAAACAATAACGCAGAGCGGTCGCATATCATACCGACATAAAATGATGGGTTTTTCATCAGTGTCTGACACTTGAAGTCACTTACCAAGTGCTGATAGTAGATGACTTCAGAGTGAGACCGGGTTGGAACAGCTGGCTCCTGAACGAAAGTCAGGGGTTTGTTGGACTTACCCGCTGCCCCTCTCACCCGCCCTCCAGGGACTTTCCAGCTCGATATATTACATCATCACCAGCAGTGTCTCAAACTGATGCCGTCTAGTGGCGTATCATACCACAGCAAAAGGTGGCTTTTAGTGTTGGCGTCTGGAACTGAACTCACTGACAAAGCGACGGTATTTGACGACTCCAGAATGAGAACAAGCTGCTAGTTTTTGATCTGCACTTTTTTGTTATGTATTCATTTTTTTTACTTTTTGTTGAACTGTGTGTAGTTTTTTAGTTAGCGGTAGGGACCACGCTAACAAGCTTATCTTTGACTAGATGCTGTCAGGTTGCTGCAAACAAAGTGGATCTGGAGAATGAAGTGTTGACTTGCTGGGAGTGAACAGCTTGACTGTTAGATGATCCAGGAAATGGTTCCAAGTATTTTCAAGTCAAAAGACTCAGGTCCAAGTAAAGTCAGGAGTCATTGGTGTTAAAGTCCAAGTCAAGTTGCAAGTCTTTTTTTTTCAGATTTTGTAGACCTGAGTCCAAAGGTATCAAATTTATGACTGCAGACTGACTCGAGTCCAGGTCATGTGGCTCAAGTCCACACCTCCGCTCAGAGGTGCAGAATAATATAAACACTCGTCATGTGGTGGATGTTTTGATGCCTCCACGCCAGCTGTAGCTGTAGCTGTAGCCTGAGGCATTATGTTTTTGAGTTGTCCATATGCAGGTATGTCCATCTGTCCCATTTTTCTTGCTGTTCACAGTCAAAGTTTCATCAAGTCAGCTTTCACCAAGCTAAAATGTTTGTTCAGATGATGAAGTTTTCTCCTGTGATAATCAGCTGTCAGTTAAAATCTAATTTAAAATAATACGATGAATTGAAACAAAGATGGATGAAAAGATTCATGTTCATTTCTTTCTTGTTATGTATTTTAACGCCTCCATCTGTCTGACTTCCTCCTTCTTGTCTTAATCACCCATCCTTTCTCAATTCATTTCTGTCTCTCCTCACTTTCATTTTTCTTGTTCTGATCAACCCATCTTTTATTCTTTTTTTCTGTGCTTGTGTCACGTTCATTTTTTCTCTGTCCTTCCTGTTTTTATTTTCCTTCCTCTTCTCTTCACCCTTCTTCTCTGTTGCTTCATTACTTCCTCCTCGTCTTTTCTTTTTCCGTATGTCTTTCTCTTACTTTTACGTACTTGTTTTTTTCTTAATCGTCTTCCTCCTTTTTCCTTTTCTTATATTTTGCTCACACTTCACTTCCCTGCCTCCATGTACTCTCTTTATCCTTTTCTTTCCTCCTCCTCTTGCCTTCCATCCTTTCCTCCTCTCCTCCCTCCATCTCCTCCTCCATCTCTACTCTCCAGTTGCTGTGGCTCTGAGGAACCAGAAGGTCACCATATCTGGAGGCAACGGCCAGGTCACCGAGGTCTCTAACTCTGTGTCCATACCATCACTCAGTCACCTGACACTTTGCTTTGAGTTGGAGCGCACCAGCCAGAAACAGGTACGAACACACACACACACACACACACACACACAGCTGTGGGTGGAGCAACGGAGTTATTATCAACCTGAAAACTTGTTTTAAGGTTTTTGTCGGTAACATTAAAAATGTGATTCTCAGTTGGTTCTTTTGGTTCCTGAACAGAAAGAGTGGATCTTCACCTACTACGACAGCAGCAACAACGTGGCTCTGAGTCTGGGCTCCGATCAGTCCGGTATGAAGATGATCGTTGACGGGGTGGTGTGCTCGATCGACACCATCATCTCCTCCGCTGACTTCACCTCCACCATGAAGCAGTTTTGTGTCCTCTGGACTTCATCAAACGGTCGGGTGGCAGTTTATTTCGACAGGAACTACTGGGCCAAGACCTGCTCCTCCTCCACTGGACACTCTGTCCCCACTGGTGGACAGTTCCGGTTAGGAGGTGAGTTGTACCTTTTCATTATGCCTCCATGCCGGTGATAGCTGTGACCGGACGCATGATGTTTTCAGATCGTCCATGTCTCCATCTGTATGTGCGTCCATTCCATTTTGTGAACACGATATTTTAAGAACACCTTGAAGGAATTTCCTAAAACTTGGCACAAATGTTCACATGGACTCAACAATGACCTGATTAGATTTTGGTGGTCAAAGGTCAATGTCACTGTGACCTTGCATCCGTCTCATTCTTGTGAACACAATCTCTCAGGAAGGCCTCAAGGGGTTATCTTTAAATTTGAAACAAACGTCAACTTGGATTAAAATTTGGTGGTCGAAGGTCAAGGTCATTGTGAACTCAAAAAATATGTATTTGGCCTGATGTTCTTACCCTAACCAATCCCACTCCTCTTTCCTAAACTTAACCAGCCCAACTAACGCAGGCAACGAGTACCAGCCAATCATAGAACCATAGGGCAGGTGATTCCTTCGCTATCCTAGGATTTGTAAATTTGCATCCTGGCATAACATCCGACACAGAGCTGTTTAACGCTCAAAAGGACAAACTCACACCAACACCTAAACAGCTCGGCTTTATACTGTTATGAACCCTTACATAAAGTTAGCCGTGTGATGCTAACAGTTAGCCCTGCTCACCAACTATTCCCCAGTGTGAAGCTCACATTGCTGCAGCAGCAGTCAGAGAGCGACAGCGAGGCAAGGAGGTGCAGAGAGAGGAGGTGTACTGCACGCTCTGCAGTACAGATCAGATGTGAAATATAAATGCATGCGTAATCAAAAATTAGCTGAATAGAAAGGAATCCTCCACAGTTTGAGTTGAATTCTTCCTTCTAGTCCTCCTTGTTAAATAGATTTTGATCTTCATGATACTTTTATCTGGTCAGAAGAAAGAACATCTGTCAAGTCTGAACCACATTTCATCAGGACTCAGTTATTGAGACGTTTCAGTCTGACTGACAGACAGATGTTTCCAGAGCCGCACTGTGGGGAAACCAGATGGGAATACATCCAGTGTCACCATAAAACAGTCCAACTCATGGATTTGCAACATTCCTGAAACTCTCAGAGGAAACCTGAGGTAATAAATGACTGATACGTGTGATGTCTGTGTGTCTGTCTGTGTGTTCAGGGCAGCACAGCTTTGAAGGGAACATCTACAACCTCCGGCTGTGGGACTACGCCATGACGGTGCAGCAGCTCAAGGCGCTGAGCTGTGACACTGTGGGCAACGTCATCGACTGGGACAACAGCCACTGGAACATCCCATCCACCATGGCCCAGACCGACACCACGCTCAGCTGCAGTGAGTACAGGAAGTGATCACAGTCTGACCTCAGAACGGGACGATATAAGCTGTCGCACCAGCGAGTGTCAGGGTTCGTTTGATTCTTATCACAGGAAATCTCTGCGGCCCTTCGTCGTGCATCCAAAATTATTCTGCAGTACGAACTGAATTTCATAGTGGACTTTAAATTTAGGAACAAAAAGTCACAAACATGCCATTTTTACATCTTTATTTTATTTCTAATTTAGAGAAGCAGTAAATATGAATCTGTGGGTACAGTCGACAAACTGCTTTATTTCATTTTCTGATTGTTGTGGAGCTGAGATATTACGTATCACACACACACACACACACACACACACACACACACTGTACAGTACTGTACCATGCAGGACCTCAGAGCAGTAAATGTCTCAGTGTGTTTGCTATCAGGGTGGAAAATTACAACCAGACTTCGGCCAAATTCTGCTGCGATTTGACTGCGGCTGCTGAGTTAATTGACTCCAGCCACCAGTTTGGCTGCTGACCAAACAGCTTAGTGATTCCTGCTCTGCTCTAAAAACCCAGTTGGCTGGTTAAACACACACACACACACACACACACACACACACACACACACACATACCTCTGCATGTACTGAAGGGGAAATAAAATTAAATCGTGCACAATTACTTTTACTTTACTTTACTTTTACTAATTACTTTTTTTTTAATTTAGGGACTGTTCTTGACTTATCAGAGGGGGGCGGGGCTGTGATTTGGTTATGTTTGTTTTTTTCAGATGGAAGTGTCTGTCGCACATGATGTGTCCAAGGACTGTTGGAAATCCAATAATCCAACAATAACAATAATTTCTGTTTTTACAGTTTCTGGCTGATAAATGATCATTTTGGTGATTTTTAAAGATAAATACAAATTTGTGTGCTGCTCCGCTGAGCCAAAATAAAAAACACAAGTCCCTCCCAAGTGTTTAAAAATGATCTGACAGGAACAGTCCCTGATGTTTTTCAGTGTTTATTAGTACATTTATGATTATGTAAGCATTTAAACTGCACAGCACACACACACACACACACACACACACACACACACACACAGGTACAAACAGCCACAGACTCTCTTGACACACTTAAAAACCTGAAACCAAGTTTACATAATCAACTATTTTCTCACCGTATTTAAGTATTAACCACAAAAGATCGTGTAAGAGTACACTGTGTGTGTGTGTGTGTGTGTGTGTGTGTGTGTGTGTGTGTGTGTGTCCACAGTGTGGTACTGTGCCTCTTCTTTAAAGCTGTAAATGAGTGTGTAGCCGCAGGAGGTTAGCCACAGCGGTCTCAGTGAATTCCTGCCAACGTTGTACCCGCTGGAGAACAGGCCTCCGTGTGTGTGTGTGTGTGTGTGTGTGTGTGTGTGTGTGTGTGTGTGTGTGTGTGTGTGTGTGTGCATGCTTGTATGCCTCAGAGATCTGCAGTGGTTTTAAGGAAAATGCATGATTCTGCACGAAGTTTCCTTGTAAGTGTGCACACACACACAAACTAACACACACGAGACAGTTACCTCTGTGGTCTGGACACTAATGTCTGTAGGTGTTATGTAGGGTACTAAAGGTATTATACCAACAGTTTTTGGTGGCAGCAGTTATTGATTCTAACACTGTTGGAATATGACCATTTTTGCAGCAGCTCCAAATTCACAAAAGGAAAAAAGGACAAAACAGGACCTGAGCGTCCCTGATATCAGCTCTGAGTTTGTTAGCTTGTATAATGTCTTCATATGTAATATTACAGTTGACATACATGACAGTACAATCCATGGACAACAAAAATCAAAGTAACATCTGACGTGTCCAGTTCATGTCCTTTATCATGATTTTCTTCAGTGTCCTTACATATTTACTTTTTAGCTGAACACAATCACACATGGTGACTTCAGAAAATAGAAAAATAAACTCATCATTTCCCCCGTTAATACGCTGACGTGTTTCTGAGGGATCTGTCTAATTCCTGGACCATGAAACAACCTTCATCTTGTGCTCGTCTGTGACTGACGCTCCATGTTCATCCTGTCACGACCTGACTGCTGAGTGACTGATTGCTCATGTTCTGCCTTGATAATTAATCGACTGTGAAAGTGACGGTTTGAGCTCGCCTTGTTGTAATGTGTTGTTTTTGTGTAATTAACCAGCCTCTCGTCAAGCAGCTGTTATTAACTGATCGCCTCGTTGACTAATCGACCCTCTGATCGATGTGATACCTTTAAATAATGTGATGTTTTTGACCCAACGCTGATGCTGTGTTTTGACTGATGTCCACTAATCTGTGCTTCTCTTCACAGTCTGCTTCCCTCATTGCATTCACTTAACTGCTGCTGCGCCAACTAGTGGTGAGTGCTGCTAACACCCTGCTAATGTCTGTCTGTATATGTGTGTGTGTATCTGTGTGTGTGTCCTGGAGGTTTGTGCACGTGTGCTTGTGCTAACTGAGCTCTGATGCATGGATGAGAACGTGCAATGTGTCGACTCTTCGGTTCGTTTGTGTTGAAATGTGTCGTAGCATGTTTTAGTTTTTAAACTCTGTGTACGCTGACTAAAACACACTCCAGCAGCCATTTTGGAAGTCTTCAGGGACAACGGTGACCATGAGTTTGTAGTTTCAGTTCTGATGGTCGGATGCAGACTGACTCCTCTCGTTACTGCTCATTGTGTCTCGTGTCAGTCACTGTGGACTCTGCATGTGGAAAAGTCTTCCTGTCAAAGTGCTGCAGGCCGTCCTTGAACCCAGAGGTACTGACCATTACAGACCAAATCTGTGCAGTTGTGACCTGAAACTGGTCGTTTTCTGCAGGTAGAGACGCAGACAGTTGATGAAGTCCAGAATCTACTGAAGCTGAAGCTTTTTGGCTTCATTATAAAAATCTATTTAGGTTTAGCTTTGTAACAAATAAAAACTCAAATGATATAATACATTTATTTGTAGGCGCCTTTCAAGACACCCAAGGACACTTTACAAAACTAGATAAGAGTCAGTACGTAACAAAAATGAACACTTAGCAATAACAAAGAGCAACAACAACAGTAATGAAATGAATTTACAGATAAAAGAACATATTCATAAAGCATATAATTAATATAATGTTTGTGTTGTGTCTGTAACATCTGTGCAAAAAATGAAAAAATCGAAAAAATCTCTATGTGCCCCCCCCCCCATTCCACGAACATACCTTTTATACAGAGCGTTGACGCAGTATAATCTGTGTGTGCTTGTCGGAATCTAGATGTTTTAGGTGGGCAGTTCTTGTATGTCTGAAACAGGACCCTGCAGACACCACCGCTCAGTTCCATTATGTTTTACAGCGGACATAAAAGTTCGTTAACTGAGGAGGTAAAATCTTTTGTTTATGCTGCATTCAGCTGAACTTTCAGTGCCCTTTGTTTAATGCACCGAGGGCTTCAGTCTGCCGACTTTCTGACTCTCCAATCAGCCTGATTGAGCCTAAAGTTTAACTCCTGCATAGGAAAGCACCTGATAAGTTAAATGTTTGATTTATTACTTTTTACATGGGAGATAATCTCCTACGTTTCAAATATTATCTTTTACATGAAACATAGTATAGCATTGAACATATCAACAATCTAACCAATCAGCCCTTTCAAAGTGGAAACACAAAGGTTGTTCTTAGTGACTTAAAACAGAACTTACGATAAAAATCTTTTATAAAAGCTGTGTGTTGTCTTTAGGATGGCACGATGGTGCAGTGGTTAGCATGGTCGCTTCACAGCAAGAGGGTTTCTGGTTCGAACCCCAAGGTGGGGGAGCCCTTCTGTGCGGAGTTTGCATGTTCTCCCTGTGTCAGCGTGGGTTTCCTCCAGGTGCTCCAGCTTCCTCCCATTAAAAAAAACCAAAACATTTTCTGGTTTCAGACTGTTGAGACAAAACGAGTCATTTACAGAAATCATTCGAGGCATTGGGATCCTGTGAGGAACCGTTTTCACCATTTTTGCCCTGAATATAGCAAGATATTCGACAAACAGCCTGAATGAGCCTAAAAGTTTATAATCCACGTAGGAGACGTTTAAGATATGATCTTCTACATTAAAAGTAGTAAATCAAATATTTGACATATGTAGGGTTTTGGTCTCGTCAAACAGTCTGACCAGTAAAGACTTTCCACAGCTCGAGGCTCTGGGATCTTGTGAGAACTGTCTTCAGTATTTTCTGTCTGTAATATTGTGAGATGATCGACAAACAGGCGATACAGTGCCACAGACTCTGCTCTCCAGCGTTTGCGAAGCCGCGCTGATTTACAGAATTGGTAATAAATAAAGATGAGATGAACATAATTGATCCCTGAAGGGACGCTGGGTGATTGCAACAGGAAACAGAAACTGAGGATTAGTTTGGAAAACAAAAGGTGAAATATTGACTCTGCATTTTCAGACGTCTGCTGCTCGCAGATTAAAACCATCTCCAGCAGTTCACAGGTTTCTGTGCAGAGGGTTCACATCAGGGTCACAAACTGAAGGAACAGCAAAAGACTCGTAAATGTCGTGTGCAGGGACACAAAGAGGAGCGTACAGAGGTAAACAGAGTGGTGGCACAGGGCAGCGCTGTGGGGACAGTCTGAGGGAAATGTTGTGTTTGAGTCTTTACATGGAGGTCTGCAGAGCTCCAGGAGAGATGAGAGCAGATAGGTACCGTAGGTCCTGTTTGAAGACAGCAGTGTTTTGACAGGTAATTTAACTTTAACATTTTCCATCTTCAATAATGGAAGTTTTACAGCTGCTGGCTGACTGAGGATTGTTTCTCTCTGTCTGTTTCTCGTGGCCTTGAGGTTTACTTCCTTTACTGCGCTGACTCGTGTTCCTATATGTTGGCCAAAGTCCTGGAGACACATTTTTATAAAGGTCCTAATGATCACATTCTGTCTTTGCTGAGCTGCAATAAAAATAGTTGGAACAGTTTGCAGCTGTAGGATTAGCATTCAGTACATAGCTCAAATAAAACAGCCCTCACACTTCTTCAAACTGAATCCATTTACCATTTACACTTTATAGACACATGTACGCTGCATTAAAGGTGTGCTCCCTGACTTTGTGTAGCACCTAATATTGTCTCTGAATCCCCAAATGTCCTTGAGGTCCAGTGTGTCACGTTTAGGAGGATTTAGTGGCGTCTAGCAGTGAAGATTGTAGATTGCAACTAGCCGAAACTTCTTCTAATTTGAATTCCTTCAGTGTTCATCGCTCAGGAGCTGAATTATCCACAGAGGTCTCTTCCTCTCAGAAACAAACACACCAGCTGATTTACACCAGGAAACACTCTGAATAAAGACATTTCACATTGAAAATCAGTGGTCAGATATAACCGCTTATCTTGTTTGGCAGGGTTCACCCTGGACACATAGAGACAGACAACCATTCACACTCACATTCACACCTACGGACAATTTAGAGTCACCAATTAACCTGCATGTCTTTGGACTGTGGGAGGAAGCTGGAGCACCTGGAGGAAACCCACGCTGACACGGGGGAGAACATGCAAACTCTGCACAGAAGGACTCCCCTACCCCGGGGTTCAAACCAGGAACCCTCTTGCTGTGAGGCGACAGTGCTAACCACTGCACCATCGTGCCATCCTAAAGACAACATACTTATTATATTTAATTTCTGACAGTACATCCCTGTGAATCCTGAACACAAGAGCTTTAATTAACGCTGGTACACAGCTGAGGACTCTGAGACTGGAGACGAGGTTCCACATCCTGTTTCCAGCTGAAAGGTTCAGGCTGAAAAACACTTTGGTTTACTCAGAAAAAAAAGTGCTGTGAGTTGCTTTAACGTACAGCCATGAAATCACTCATCATGCTTTGTCACCTGGAGCAGATACTGTACAGAACAAACATTGACAGAACGTATATGTTCATTCAGGTTTCTGTATGTGACATTCAGAACGTTGATGTTGCAGCAAACTACAGTTTGCTATGTAAAGATAAAGTGGAGTGATGGCGTCCTGAGCAGAGAGTGAAGTCACGCTCCCTCTATGTGTTGTAATCTTTACTGTAGCAGACGGTCCAACTGCACACGTGTGTTGGTGTATGTGTGTATCCCAGAGGTTAGCTCATCGCCGCCGCTCTGCACTGTTGTCATATGGCGGTTACTGCTGATAACACCACCGCAGGTCGGGATAGCATCGTTGCAAAAGCATAGGGTTAACACCGTCAGTTCCATTATTAGCTCTGTTAGCAACATTAGCTGCTAGCTGTCAGCTCCCCCACCTCCATGTTGAGAGCCATGTGCAGACAATCCTGGTTCTGACTGTGAATCATAGATAAACTCTGAATGTCATGAAGAGCTCAGTATCGTGACATGTGTCTGAGTGAAACAGGATCGGCAGGTGGGATACAACGTTGGGAGGAATTAGATCTGGTTGTGTAAAAGTGGCCGTGTCATCACAGTGACGGTGCAGCGACAGAACAGTAGTGTCCATCAGGAGGGAGGAGGTGTGGCTGTGCAGGGAACGTTCTCGTCCTGTCACCAGAGCTTTGAGGTTCATCACATTTCACCGTCGTTTCTGTCCACACACGCACACACACAGAGGTGCGCTTCACTTGTTTACCTTAGAAATGTTGTTTCCTTTTTACGAGCGCTCCGAACCATCTGAAGACATTTATATATGTTCCTGTTTGGTCTGTTAATGAGGCCGCTGCTGGTGGAGTCAGAGAGAGAGCTGTCGCCTGAGCGCTGAGTGTGTGTGCGTGTGTGTGTGTGTGTGTGTGTGTGTGTGTGTGTGTGTGTGTGTGTGTGTGTGTGTGTGTGTGTGTGTGTCCATGCTTCATTACGTAACTAGTTTGTTTAACTCTTGAACTTTGTGAGCTTGTACACATGTCTTTCATCTCTTATTGATGCCAGAGGGGAAAGATGGACACATTTTGTGATGGTGCCTGTCAGTCCCTCTGATCCTACATTAGAGCTCCAGTGTGTAGCATTCAGGGGAAGATATTATCATAAATGGAATATAATGTAATCAGTCGGTTTTCTTTAGTGTATAATCAGCTGGAAATCAGAATGGTTGTGTTCTCGTTACTTCAGGATGAGCTGTTTATATCTACACAGGGAGCAGGTCCTCGTCTACAGAGATCGCCACGTTACACTGTAGAGGAAGAGACCTGTGTGGATAATTCAGCTCCTGAACAATGAACACTGAAGGAATTATAACCAGGAGAAGTTTCAGCTGGTTGTGATCTACAGTCCTCTCTGTTTGACGCCAGTAAATCCCCTAAATCTGACACACTGAACCTTTTAAAGGATCGTTCTGTTTTTCTTCACAGCTCAGTTCTTATTTTGGTAGATCTGTCCATCATTTTTATCAGTTATGAAACTTACACGTTGATGTGACAGATCAAGATATACGAGCTGATACTGATCTTTTTCGGTGGGCCTGTTTTAGGTGGCTAAAAACTAACTGACTGAGGCAGAGTTTGCTTTTGTTGTTTTTTTCTGTTTGCTTTTTGGTTTGATTTTATTGTATGTGACGCTGGGATTTTCTACCCGTAAGTTGTTGTAAATAAACCCTGTGATTTGGTCTATAAACTGTGACATATATGTTTTATAGCCGTTTTTGGGGTTTAACTAAAGACCTTAGAGCTAAGGTTATTAGTGTAACCACCAACTGCATCTTACAAAAAAGGAGCCATCGCAGTCTAATTTCAAATGTGTTTGATATTTGTGTGAATCTGGACGTCCAACCAGTGAACAGTCGGAGGAGGAAAGAGAGTTTCGTTTATTCATCTGTGACCTTGCCAAACCACAAAGAGAGAATCTGAATCTCGCTCTCTCTTTTTTCCTGCTCAGAATGAGATATTTTTCCCACTAAAATCTGCCCAGGCTCCGTGTGTCAGGAGCAGCAAATGGAAAAGCTTAATAAACTGAATACTGGTTAAAATGCCTCGGTGTTATTGCAAGTGTCAACCATCAGTTTCTGTGAAAGTGCAGCAGAATATTACTTTAACTGTGAGCCACATTCACAGTTTAAACACAGGCCGACTGTAACAGCTTCTCTCCCTGCGGATAATCAACATGTTTTTCCAGTAATGAGAGCGAAGCTCAGCGCTGCGTCGTTAGATTAATTATAGGTCATCAGCTGCTGTCACTGCAGTGACACCCTGATAAAGACGTACACAGGAAACATGCTGGCTGGAAAATAAATGTTTGTATTTTCATTTTTCAGGCATTTGAGCCTCTGAAACATCACCTCTCTGACTTTAACAGGCTTAATGAGCGTCCATCATTACACATTTTCACAGAAGTGACAGAGTAAAAACATGGAAATGTGCGCTTCTCTTCCTGCAGATATTAAAACACATTTTAACAGTAATGACTACATTTTCGTCTTGTACCTGGTGTTGAATGAATGGATTAATTATGAGTCGTTATTAGTGGTAGTTCTCTTTATCTCCGTCCATCCTGGCCGACACTTTGTCCTGTTAAAGAGCTCAGCAGGTCTGCACAGTGGCACAAAGCAGCATTCATTTTCTCTAATCACAACATGCTGCTCGGAGGAAGATAGCAGCGGAGAATGGAGAGAACAAGAGGGGGTGAAAAATGAAGAGAGGAAGAGGAAGGGAGAACATGGAGGGAGATAAAGGAGAGAACAATGGTGGGGTAAATTAGAGAGGAAGAGGATGAGAATGAAGGAGGGACAGGTGATGATGACGCAGCCACACCAGCATTTGTAAAAATGAAATTTCACCACAGTAAGAGGGAAGGCTCGATGAGCTAAATCCACGCAGAGCTTTTTCATTGAGTTTAACTTTTGATGAAGTTTTTGAATTATGAAACATCTGAAAAGTGCTAACGTTTGATTGAATGAAGAGTTATAATCTTTAACTGTGCGGCACAATTTGGTTCAGTCAAGCATGAGACAGAAGTTGATGCTACAGATAAGTCTCTCGAAATAAAATGACCCTTCACTAAGCCCCGCCCTTTAGTGATTGTCCGTCAAGCTGTCAGAGTGAGCTTGGACCCCACACTTTTCCATGACACCAGAGAAAATGGATTTTTTGTGTCACTCTGGCTAAAACTGGACTTTTAAAATCCATGTGAACATGTCAGTGTGAGTGAAGTGCTCCTAAGGTGAATGAGTCACAGTGGGACTAACACACCCAGATCATGTGACTCCTGCATGTATACAGTCAGTCAGACCCAAACTGGCCGAGGCGCATTTTTTTTGTATATCTGCCGTCGTCTATTCCCAACCCAACCTATGTCAGGCCGAACGCGCCCAAAGAGCACCTGAGCAAACACCATCCATCTGTTTCTCTGCTGTGACCTCAAACATCGCAGCTCCAGTGACATCGTGCTCGTGTCAGACCACAGGGAGGGAGAGACTTGTAAAAGAGAGAAGAAAGGAAGAGGCAAAGAAATAGAGAGGGAGGTGTGAGGGAGGACAAAGTGAAAGAGGAGAAGGACAGCAGGTGGAGGAGAAGAAAGAGAGAGGTAGATTATGACGGGGCACAATCCTCAGCCCTCCTCACCTCTTTTGAACCACACGCCAGCCACGATTACTGAATTCCTGCTTCTTCACTCGGCTGATCACTGCGATGATTTACTGACATTCACTCCGACACATTCCTTCTGTTATACTGTGTGTGTGTGTGTGTGTGTGTGTGTGTGTGTCTGCTCTCACTGCCCGCCTGTTCTCCCTCTCCCCTCTGAAGGCCTGTGAATGTACAGTATGTGTGGGCCGGAGCAGGATTACATTTCAAATGGCCACAGTACTTGCGGAGCGCTTGATTTTTGGCCGCTGTGAGCACACAGTTGGTTAGACAGACTGTCCCTGAAATAAAACATCAGGAATTTGAATCCCTGAAAGAAGCCAATCTGCGTCCCAACACAACCCACAGAGTCTGATCGATCACATATCTGCATGCTATCAGAAAAATACTGTCAGAAAGTTTCTCACATGCAGATTGAAACATTTTGGAAAACATTTTGACGAATAGATTATCATATTACCAGACTGGAGATTTATCCAGCTCTTGTCCAGTGCATGCTGGGATAATTCACCACAAACCTGAACAGGACGAGACGTTCAGAGAATGTGTGGACGGATAAACGATCATATGTTGTGATAAAAAACTGGAGCCAGAATTGAAGCTGGGATCATGTTCACATCTGATACTGTGAGAGGAACCAAGGTAGATACATACAGCTAGTGATGCACTTGGACACATCATCAGTGATAGTACCAGGGGTCATTGAGGGTTTTGGGTCCTTCAACTTCAGACCCCCTCACCCAGGAGACTAGACCTGGAGTGATCAGTTCCTGCGCCAGCCCACAGCTTGTCCCTCCTGATCCATAGCCATGGTGAAGCTTTTTCTGCAGCCTCTGAAGCTCTGCTCATGGCTTGTCTTTTACGTACCCCAGTAATGCTCAGGAGGCTACGGGCCCTGCATGAGGACTTCCCTGCAAAGCCTCTCACCCCCATTTCAATGGGCATACTCCAAGCACGCCACTCCCGTCTGCAGCACTCCTCCACCAGTTCAGGGTATTTCCCCCTCTTACACTCACTGGCTTCCTCCATGTGCTCTCCCCAGGGCACCATCAGCTCCAGCATGACCACTTGCTTTAATGTTACTGATACCAGCACAGTGTCTGGTCTAAGGGTGGTCTCCATGATGTCTTTTGTTAATTCTGTTGTATTACGAAAATAAAAGCACAGCCACCTCACACTTTAAGGCAACATAGTCTCATTCTGAAGTCATAGGAAACCAGTCCTTTCACATCTGCATGGAGGGACACACGGTGGGACGACAACAAAAGTTAAGGCAGAAGTTGAAGGAGAGTTGGTGGGAGGGGTGGTGGATGGGTCCAACAACCACCGACTTTCACCCAGGAGGCCAGTGTTCACTTCCTGTAAGATTGTAAAGCCAAACCCTGTTCTTTTTTCCTAAACCCAACCATGTGCGTGTGTTGGCGAAACATAACCACGTGCATTTTAAAAAAAAAAAGTGTTTTGGAAGTGTAGCTGCAGAGCGACACAGATGCACCACCGCACAAGTATAAATGATCACACCTGCGTAAACCACGTGCGTAGGCTCCTCATTGAGCCGACGCACAAGTATAAATCTGCCTTAATCCATGAAACATTCTTACTCTAACCAACACCAGTCTCACTCCTCGTGTCTAAACCTAACCACTCCAATCAACAAAGGCAACAAATATTAGCCAGTCAGAGGGAGAGTAGGGCAGATTTCTATGCTATTCTGGGATTCACAATCCTTTTGCTTACAAAAGTAATGAGCTTCACTCTCATTGAAAACAATTGCAAAGCACCACCCCAGGCTGTTAAAGCGCTCTCTGTCTGATCGGGGCTGTATACTTTCATTTAGCTGACAGAGCAAGAAGTATTGATGTAGCTTCTTAACCATGTTAACATCCTGACCCCATGTTCTCTGCAGAAATAATGTTTACATCTGGGTGAATGTTGCTATGGAGGATAAAATAATCTAGCTTGGTTCCAGACGTCTGAATGGCTGCACACATTTCAGGCGTTTGGCAATTTGATTCAAGCTAGAATTGTTCAGTGATTTTTGTTTTTGATAAATGATCAAATGGACCTGTCCTATTATTTCAAGAGTAAAATGTAAAATTCAGGCATAGGGACAAACAATGACCCACAGGAGAGAAATATTTAATATTTAATATCCTGTAACAGTGTACCGCTGCATCACCCTTCAAAACTGTGTGTATTAATATCAGAGCATTAAAATGGCTGAGTGTGAATACATGACTTCTCTTGCTAACCTGTCCCAACATTAAAACCACTTTCCCTGATCACTTTAACTGATTAACCTTTTTGTCTTTAATCTCCCCTTCCCTTCCTCAAAGGTGTCTCCCCGCCCAGCAACACACCCCTCACTACCAGCTGTGACTCCCCGGGACTGGGCTGCCCAGGTAGGAAAAACAAACACATCTGCATGCTGAACACTGGTCCTAAAAATAACACTGGACCGTCTTTATCCTCTGCTTCCTCGCGTGATCTGTGACACATAAAGATATAGAATCAAATGAAGAATTATCCTGAGTTTAAACATGATGCCGACTGAAACCACTGATCACTGATCAGATTTGCAGATTAAGAGACATTTAGACATCTAAGTTAATTCTAATTTCAATGTGCAGTTAGATCTTGTTTTAGATTAAATACAAATGTATTAAATTTAATGAGACAGACTGAAATAAAATCTTCAAATGACCTGAAAATGACCTGAAAACTTTTTTCGTAACAGGCATCACATCCACTGTTTCTCTGCAGCTGTTCAGAGTTTGACTGACAGTTTTCACAACAGTTGAAACAAAGCGAACCAATCAAAAGCTCCAGTTCCTTTGAACTAAATCAAACGTGTTAGATCTGAATAGTACCCTATAAAACTTTTACTTTCCAACCAAGATGTCCAGACATCTTTTGATCTGCAAATCACCAAATCACCAGGAGCAGTGGGTCGGCAGAAACCTTTGTACCTGCAAATGAAGATATTTTGAAACAGATAATAGAAAGATTCTCACTGATTCTTGGGTTAGAAAATGATTCTTTTCCCCAAACTGACAGCAATGGCAAAAAAAATTCCCTTCCATTTGCCATCAGTGCTGCATAATGCCAGTTATTACTTTAACATATCTCTATCAGTGTTTCCCAAAACTCAATGTTTGTCAGCCATGACAACCATTCTTTGCACTGTCGTGCAGTTTGTGGATTGAGTTTAATGGGCCTGTCACAATAACTGATTTTGTTGGATGATATATTGTTGTTGGGGGGGGCTGGAGTCTATCCCAGCTAACACTGGGTGAGAGGCAAGTCCACTTTGGACAGGTCACTAGACTATCACAGCGATGACACATGAGCCCCTTTTATTCTGCCTGCTCAAGGTGGGAATCTTGCACTGTTATACCGCCTCATCATTCTGTACAAAAGGTATGATTGTGGAATGGGGGGACAGAGTTGTCTCGCCTCTGAGCCGCGAACGGAGGTAGTAACAGCGCCAAAATGGCATCTGTATTAAAGGGACAGCCGGCAGGATGGGATCATGGGTGTCACTGAACATTTTGACGACGTGCCATGTGTGCAACCCACTGCAGGAGATTTAAAAAGTAGCAGTTAGCAGTTAGCAGCTAACTCAAAGAGCAGCAGCTGACAATTTCCGCATACTGTGAAAACATTTAGGTCCAGGAGCTCCTTACGCTCCGAGCAGAGGAGGAGATCAGCCGCCATATAACAGGGACGGTCAATGATTGTTATTGACATGTGATGTCATTGTTATTGTTTATAAAGAGCTGCTGACACGTATGTTATATGTCACACTAGAGGCAGATGCTGTTGTGTTACATGTCACGCCCATCACGTCTCTTTGATTCCGCGATGCCAGCATGCTGTCTAAAATCACACACTGGAGGGACATGATGCTGTCGTTGTTTAGTTCTGTGTAAAAATGCAAAGGAAGCACAAAGAGGGGACTTCATAGCAGCTCTATAGCGCCATCTGTGTGTCAAAAGAGCTACAGAGACAGACAAGCATTCCCACTCACATTCACACCTAAGGACAAGTTAGAGGTTTCGAAGTGATGTTTTACTTTTCTTTAGGCATGTGCAAGTAATCCAGCCATTGTGGAGGATGAAGTTGTTGGAGGGTAAAACTATAAATGAGGGACTTTTGGCTCATTGCTCATTGGGTTGGCAAGCATCAGGACTGTGACTCTCTCACTGCAAAAGCACAGCTGCAGGCTACCGGCGAGCTAAACTGTGTCATCTTTCAAGTGTTGTTTTATGTTTCTTCAGACTCACGCTAGGTGAGGTAGGTGGGGGTGGACGAAAAAACGGGAGAATATAATGGTCGGTAAAACCCTGCTGTTTATCCTGCCGTCATGTTGGCTAAAGTGTTGGTGACACTTGCATGTAAACAAACACATCAACCCAATGGGCAGTATGGAGGTCAGCAACATGATCAAGGTCATGTCCATGAATCTTTGGATAAGTCAGTAACATAATTAACATGACAGGCCTAATTCACTTGTTTATTAGGGATTATTATTTTAAATATACTGCCTCATTTCACTTCCATGCCTGCAGTCATGAACATCTAAGCCACGCTGAACATTTCAAGGAGTTTTCAACACACAGCTCAAAGCCTGTGAGCTGATGCACCTTCAGAGAGATGAACCTTGCTGGGAAATGAACCCTGGCAGCGTTCGTGCCATGAATTATTCACCGATGTACACAAAGAATCGATCCCTTCACCTGCTGCCCAGAATGGTGTATATGACTGAGGTTTTCCTCCATGACCACACATTTTATAGAGGTGAACCCAGTGGGAATCAAACTCTCAACCTTGGCAGCATCAGCTCCACATGCTTCCCATTTCGCTTCACAGGATGATGGTTTCTACTGTCAGTCTCTGCTCTGTGCGCCTTGTTAACAAAATCCCAGTGCTCCCAAAGTTTCCTAACTTTCTAAAGCTGCTTAATCCCCAAAATGGATTCTGGACATCTTGTTAAAAGAAACTCTGTAACCCCAACCAGCCTCAGGTTTGGTTCAGAGAACCTTCATGTTCCCCAAAGCCCAGAACATGTTCCAGCCTCCGAACTTTCCCAAGTACTGCGAAACCACTCAGATCAAGTACAAAGATGAGTCTGAAGAGGAAAAGAGAGGGAGATGCTGGAGGATGAGAGCGGCGAAATGTGTGAAGATTGGGTTGAGATTGGGAAAAGGTTGAGAGGAGAAAGGAGATCTAACGAAAAAGGAGAGATCAGAGGAGAGGAGTGACAGAATCGAAGACAATGAAACTGGAGAAAGAATGATGATATGATTAGAAAGAAAAAAAGAGAGATGCTAAAATGAATCTGTAAGTCACTTGACACAAAGTATTGCTAATATTTTAATAATAAAATAAACATTTGCTTGTTCTGGCTTTAACAATATTGAGATTAGCTGCTCCATGCTGGCCATAGCCACGGGTGGAGGCATTATGTTTTTGGGTTGTTCGTAATTACGTACGTCACATTCTTGTGAACATGAAATCTCAAAATTGAGGACATTTCTTCAAATTTGGCACAAACATCAACTTGGACTCAGTGATGAACTGATTACAATTTGGTGGTCAAAGGTTAAGGTCACTGTGACCTTGCATCCATCTTACTCATGTAAATGCAATATCTCCTGAAGGCCTCAAGAAAGTTTTCGCAAATTTGGCACAAATGTTCACTTGGACTCAAAAATGAATTGTTTAGAAGGTCAGTGTGACCTCACAAAACATGTTTTTGTCCATAACTCAAGAATTCATGCACTAATAGTGACAAAATTTCACACAAATGTCTAATGCCTGGTTCACACTACACAACATTTTTGCCCACTCTTAGTCATATCTCAGGAACAGAAGGGGAGACATTTGGTCAGATACTGAATTGGTGACTCTAATCTTGAAACTGTGCTGATTGTATAGATCTTCTGTGTGTGAAGCGTCCATGTTTTCACTGACATGGATGGAGACTTTACCTACAGCTTGACTGGCGGTGGTGGCATACAGCCGTGAGGCAGTAATTCTAGTTTTCTGTTTTCTGTAATTACAAAGTGGTTATCAGTTGATCGGACAAAAGATGAAGTCACCTTGGGCTACACGAATCTCGCAACATGAACATTTTAACAGAATGTCCTGAAATGGTCGAAGGAAAATGTGTGTTTTGAATCAGTGGTCTGAAGGTACTGGATGTCCTGTGTTGTACAGATTGTAACGTCCTTTGATTTATAATTTTTGGCTCTATGATGAGGAGAGCAGAGAAGAAGTCAAACAAGGACAGAAATCTCAGTTAAGTCCAAATGAGGACACTCTTGAAAAAGGAAACAGGTGCTCCACTTTGCTTGTTGTTACCGAACCTTCTTCACAAGCTCAAGTGTCTGCAGATGAGAAAAGAAGGTGTAGAGAGGTTTTAGTTTAATAAGCATTCACACTCTGCTGCTCACCAAACAACATGGAAGAGAGTCGCCTCGAGTGTGCTCTGCTAATGACATTTTCCTTAAACGACCCCTCTGTGTCCTGAGTGGAACATACATGAAGGAACCGGAGAACGTTTTTAAAGAAAACCACCCCAGGGTGCTGTTCAGCTGCAGCAGTAAACCTCCTACTGTCCAGCCAAAACCATTAAAACTGGGGAACTGTCCATACACAGATCCTAAAGAAAATCTCCCTTCAGCCAATCACCTTTGCTCCAGGAGGTCACGTGATCTGGTACTCTCCAGTAGCAGTCGGGCAGAACAGTAGCTGGGGGCCAAGTGACGACGTGACCAACCCCACTCCCTAAATGTCAGTTCTCACACTATCCTGTTCTATGGAGGCCTCAGAGGGACATTTTTCTAAAGGTCAGTTTTTGTGTGATTGTGCACGTGAGAGGAAAGGAGTCGAGCCAATTAAGGTCCGGCTTGTGTTCCAGAATGCAAATGACTACGACAGCCCAGGCAGGTCAGCAGGGCATGGGAGAGCACTCACAGGGTTACACATTAACTGCTGGTCCACAGAGTGCAGGGTCATCTAAAGACCAGCACCCACAGCGCTGGTCAGAAATCAGTCCTCGTCTTTACGCTGATAATCAGGTTTGTATCCTCTGGACCAGCAAGACGCCTGAACCCCTGCTGAGAACAGGTGTGATACTGCAAACAAAGCCTTCATCCAGAGACATGGCTCTGATGGAATTTGAAGGGAGGGTATTTCCTGTTTTTGAGACAAGTTGGCGTGACTTCAGATCTTTTTTCCTTTCTTTGGCCTCTACTGAAACAAACTGTTTGCAGCACGTTCTCACGTGGCCCTACACTTTAAATTATGACACTATAGGTGCCCCTCTAATGTCAGTTTCTGGTTGTTACAAGCTACAGTGTCTTTGACAATAAACTTCCTCTTTCACAAGAAATGTTATTTTCACCAGCAAAATTACTTTAAGCTCAAGGTGAATTTATACTTGTGTGTCAGCTCTATGCAAACACACATTAAACATAACTTCATAGAGACAATTTCAGACACAAGTACACAAATTGTCTTCATTGCAACTCGCAGCATTCACAGACAAACACTTGTCTTTATCTGGACACATTTTCCCCACAAATACAACATGCTAACGTTATTAGCACAAGCCTATGGCATTTTACATTGTATAAATTAGCCTAGCAGCTAGCAGAGATTTCCTCTCCTCATATTCCAGTCAGGATAAATCACACACAGTGTGTGGAGGCTTTATTGTCTTCACAGTTTATTGTTTCTTATCTGTGAAATTAAAGTAAATAAAAGCTTTGTTTCCACTGAGGGAAATGGTTTCAGCTCACAGAGACAGACAGGGGGTCTGCGTCAGGCTACACCATAGGTTACAGTGTAGGCTCTGCATCGATGCAGAGTACGGTGCGTCGACACATAAGTACGATGTCGATTCGACACAGAAGTACAAATCCCGCTTTATGCAACAAAATGATTTCCTACCAAAACCAATTTAGGTTTACAAAAAAAAAAACATCCTCCCACCCTTGTATTTTCTCCGCTCATTCTTATGTTATTACTCTGAATGGGTTTAAATTCAAGTTAGTTGAAAACCCCATACAGATCTTACAGGGGCCTTGTGCGTCAGGTATCAGAAGCCGAGGGCCCCCACAGGCTGTCGCAGAAACATCAGTTGCCAGCCTAGCCTGCTGTCTCCTTTCACGTGTTACATCTAGACCTGAAAACAATATCTGACATTATTAAAGCCTGATTCAGACCTCAGAGTACAAGTTTGGTTCTGGATATCACAAAGTTTTGCAGTTGTGAAACAGGCACTTTAAACTGACACCTCAGAAAGTTGGTGAAGCAGTGAGGAGGAGTACGAGCTTCATACTTACCCAACACTTAACAGGTCTAACAACAAAATTCACCTGAAGGCTTGAGAGAACTGTTCGACACATGCACACTTTAGCGCACTAGCTAACGTCTCTAGAGGTGATACTTTGGCGCTTGTTATAATAGCTGCATAAACATGGGCGCAAATTTAAAGTAGTCCAGAAGTCAAATGTGTGTATTATAAAGTCAGAGGAGAAATCGTTTTGTGCGATTCAAGTCTCTAGTTTACCGCTCCATCTCATTTTAAGACCAGATGCACGCAGGCTGTCACTGTGGACGAGAGCGAGCTGGTGAAATGAGTGTCATCTTGTGTTTTTGTGTGTTTTCTATCCAGTGTTGCCTCATGAAATGGCACTGAAGTAAAGTTATTGTCACACTTGCATCAGTTTAAGACGCCTCAGGTGTAAAATTTAAATATAAACATTCGTTGTTGATCTGCTCCGGTCATGATGGTATTTTATTTTGGCAAATACTGTTGGCAATTAAGTGGGATTCTTAAGTTTTCTGTGTCCATCTTTAATGATGGATTTGTGCTACTGGTCTCATATTTCATGCAACAGTGCTGTCAGCAAACAGTTAAGAAAATACAAAAAGGCACCTGCAGCAACGCATTTGTACTTTATACCTCGACCTCGTGCTATTAAAGGTTCTGAATCACTGAAGATGTTCGTTCAGCTTCACAACCATTCATCATCTGCTGCATCTCTTTCTCTCTCTGTCTCATCCCGACCCCCCAGCTGCTTCCTCTCCCGCCACCTCATCCACTGACTCCACTAACACCATCCATACTACTAATGCCATCACCCACGGTAAGCACCCCTCCTCCTCCTCCTCCTCCTCCTCCTCGTGCAGCCTTCTTCTAATATCCCTTCTGACTCCCTTCTTCTTTTTCATATTTAGCTTCTTAGGTCTCCTTTCTTCTTGATTTCACCTCCTCATGCCTTCCCTTTTCACTCCAGCACTGTCCTTCATGTTCCCCTTTATTTCAGTGCTCCTCCATGTTGTTCAGCTGCTGTGCTGATGATCTTTGATGGTTTATTTCTTGATTTATGCCAACTGCAACTACAGCCTTTTCGGTCCCCCTCTCTTTTACTTCATCTTCTGTAAGAATAATTTGGGCGCTCATCTAAGATCCAAAGGAAGACTTCTTATTTTTATTGTCCCCACAATGCAGTGTATTTTCTATTTTCATGTTGATGTCCCCACAATGTTCATGTATTTTTAAGTTTATGTCCACAAACTGTAGCTGTATTTTTAGTTTTATGTCCCCACAATGCACCTGTAGTTTTAGGTCAATGTCGATACAATGTGAATATGTCTTTACCTTGATGTCCTCACAATGTAGATAGTTTTTGTTTTTTGGTCAGTGTCCCCACAGTGTACTGTATTTTCAAGTTAATGTCCCCACTATGTTGCTGTGTTTTTAATGTAATGTCCCCTCAATACACCTGTAGTTTTACGTTGATGTCCCCTCAATGCACTTTTATTTTATTGTCAATGTCCCCACAGTGTGCTGTGTTTTTACAAAGATGTCCCCACAACATGAATATACTTTTAGGTTGACATCCCCACAATGTGGCTGTGTTTTTAATTTAATGCCCCCTCAATGCAGCTGTAGTTTTAGGTTGGTGTCCACACAGTGTGAATCTGTCTTTACGCTGATGTCCTTACAGTGTGGTAGGTTCTTAGGTTGATGTCTCCACAGTGTAACTGTGTTTTTCTATGAATGTCCCCATAATGTGAATATGTTTTTAGGTTGATGTCCACACAATGCAAATATGTCTTTACTTTGATGTCCTCACACTTGAAGTGAATTTTTAGGTTGATGTCCCCAGAGTGTTGCTGTGTTTTTAATTTAATGTCTTGTCAGTGCACCTGCAGTTTTATGTTGATGTCCCCACAATCTGAAAATGTTTTCAGGTTGATGCCTCCCCAGTTGTCTCCTTTCTTGGTGTTTTCCTTTTATTTCAGTCTCATTTAAGTTGTCCAGCTGCTGCACTGATAATCTTTGATGGTTTGTCTCTTGATTTATATCAGCTACGGCTTTTTTAGTCTTCATCTTCATCTCCTATAACTTTATGATAAATTTAGGAGCTCATCTAAGATCTAAAAGGAAGTCTTCTTATCCAGGAAGTCATCTGCAGTTCATCACCAAAAACAATTATCTTAATGGTTATCTGAAGAGGCTTTGCTAATAAAAATCTGAAGTCCCTGAAGTTGTGACATGTTTGACCTTTTAAAGGACCCATGAAAAGTTGTTCAGAGGAATTTTAGTTTTCCTGCACCTCTGAAGAGAAAAACCCTCTGTTATTCATTAGCACACTCTTTTCTTCATTATCTACCTGAGAGAAAACTCGGCTCATTCTGCTCTGGTGAATTGTTCCACGTGAACGTGTTTGACTCAGGAGGACTGAGACTGGATAAATATTATCTACCACTGCATTTAAAAATGACTTCATCAAATCTTTTCATTACTTAATTAACCTTTCTGTCAGTCTTTTTTCCATCTGAGAAGTCAAAATGATGAATGAATGTTCACAGAAATTTATGGAAATCAGCTCTTGTTCTCTGATTAGAATAGGAACTTTTTTTTTTTTTTTCTACCAAAGTGTGTAAAAAAAGTGCAGGTCTCTATGGAGTTTAATTACGTTGCTCCATTTTAGTAGTAAATATCTTTTATTTGGCACACAGTTTGGTTTTTTTAACACAAAGGTAAAAGTTGTGATCCATGAGTAAAACATGTATGCTTACTGTAAGTATGAAGATCTGCACACAGGAGTTGGGCGTGCCTGATTTTAGCATTAAACCCATTTTTGTTTTCCCTGTGTGGTCCCTCTCGTTCTGCTGTATCCATTGATTTGTGATCTTCAGTTCGCCCTCCCATCACTCCATCTCCATCCACCATCCCTACTACTCGCATGCCACTAACCCCAACCATCAGAACCACTACCACCACCACCACCAGTACAGCCAGCTCCTCTTCCACTGGTAAGGCTTCATCTGCTTCGCTGCTGCTTTATTGTTTGCCATGAGCATCTCTAGAGAAGTGGTTACTGTTGGTTTCCCCCAAAACTTTATTTTTCCAGGATATGAAAGTCCTTAAAACATAGCACACACCAGGAACAGAAGTGTTCTCAAATGAAACGCAGACTGATTTTTAATTATTTGTGAATTCTGGCACGCTCACCTCATTAGTGTGAGTCTAGTAATTATATAACTGTGACAGATTTATGGCAGACAATATAGAGTCATTTACAAAAGTAACCTCTCATTGGCTGTTGAAAACAAAAGACTTTAAACCAAATGAACTCTAAGATGTTTTTGGGAAATCCAGTTTGTACACCGAATGTCAAAAAGGCTTATCTTGATCAACAGTTTTTTTGTCTTTGAATCAAGAAGGACTTTTGAGATTGGACCTGTAACCAAACAGAGCAGGAGCTTGTCCCATTAACGCAGTGTGGTGTGTGTTTTGTGTTACTGACATGCTGAATTACTGTGCTGATCAGTTATGCCCACCACTACCATCATCACCACCACCACCAGCGCTGCTACCAATGCATCTCCTGCATCTCCTGCCTCTCCTGCATCCCCTGCATCTGCTACCACTAACGTTGCTTCAGCCAGCAGTACAGCAAATGGTAAGGTAGCAAACCATATGTGAATATTGTCGCTAGCTAATGTCGTAAGTCAAGGTTCTGATTTTATCCTGTTCTATCACAGATAACAATTTGTTTCATTTGATTTTGGTCACTTATTTATTGTCCTCACAGATATGTTTGTGATAGAATGAATGAAAGAATTCATGAAGAGCATTTAAACCAAAACTTTTCACAGCTAGCCTTTGTCCTGCTACGGAAACTAGCTCACTGGTTGCTCATAGGCTGTCTCTTTTACCTGTCTTCATTGTTTTAAGGATGGTGTTACAACAATGTGGATATTTTTTTAGGTTGACATTTTTAGGATATGTTTCTAGATTGTTGTCCCCACAGTGTGGATATGTTTTTAGATTGTTGTCCCCAAAGTGTGGATATGTTTTTAGATTGATGTCCCCATAGTGTGGATATGTTTTTAGATTGTTGTCCCCACAGTGTGGATATGTTTTTAGATTGATGTCCCCACAGTGTTGATATGTTTCTAGATTTATGTCCCCATAGTGTGGATATGTTTTTAGGTTGATGTCCCTACGATGTTGTTGCATTTCTAGGTTGTTGTCCCCACAGTGTAGTGAGTTTTTTCAGGTCAGTGCCCCCATAATGAGGATATGTTTTCAGGTTGATGTCCCCACAGTGTCACTATGTTTGTAGGTTTAATGTCCTCACAGTGTTGGTCTGTTGACAGGTCATTGTATGCACTGTGTACAGTAGCTGTGTACAGATTGTTGTCCTCACATTGTTGTCTTTTCAGGTCGTTGTCCTAACATAGAACAGGTTGCTGTCACAAATAAATACAAACATGGACAGGTTCCATACATCAGGGTCAAAACCAAAACACATCAGAGACGTCTCCTGTTTCCTCACAGCTGTTTGATGTGACCACCTGCACACTGTACCTACAGCGTATGTCTGTTAACCTGACTGATGTTGTGTGATTGTTTACTTCCTGTAGCCCCACAGACAACCAGCAGCACGCTGAGCGCTTCACCTGCTCCCACTAACCACCCAGCTACTAACCCCACGACACATGGTAAGAGCCACAGTGCTGCAGCCGAGAGGCTGAGCCTGAGCAGCTGCACATGTAAAGCTCACAGTTCAGTCTGAGGCACATCAACCAGACAGGGCTTTCATCATGTTTAGAGGCTCACTGATCATATAATGAACTGTATGTGTGTAACTGTAGAGGCCTGCAGCTGTGCCACGCCCTCAGTTCTTTCTCTTTATTTATCTCTCAAAAACTTTTAATATTTTTATATTCAAACACAGTTTAAGTTGTATATTTTATTTCCAAAGGTACTAAGATGGTTCAACGTGTCGTTCAGTTTGTAATAACCCAGAGCCCTGTACAAAATACAGATATGTGTTCTGTTACAGACCTGCTGACACAGTAAGACTTGAGCTGTTTGACATCAGTGTAAATGAATATAGTCACAGCAGCATGTGGTTTCTGACTGTAGCTCCTCTGAGATGATCATTTCTCTTGCTTGTATTTTCATAGTTAAATAAGGAGGAGGAGCTTCAATCCTCTCTGATTTCAGCCTGTCTGCCTGTAGACAAACAGTTACTGGAGGATTCTGTCCCAGTCGGTGCTTCTCAAAGTCAAGGAAGGATCCTAACACGGCTAAATTTCAAAGAGCCAAAGGACTGTTCCAGTGTCAAGGATCCTTTGAATTCTACCAAAGACTGAGTCCTTACGTAGGAGAATTTTCAAGGATGCATGTGTGTGTATCCTCAACGGGCACGAAGCACCCATAGTTCTTTGCACACAGTTTGCTAGAATTGGAGGCGGGGCTTCATCAGTGATGCATACCTGGGCACTAGCCTCTTTCAGTGTGTGTTCACCAAATGCTAGGAAGGAGTCTAAGGACGCGTCCTACCAAGAAAGCATCCTTGACTTTGAGAAGCACCGAGTGTGTCAAATGTTTCTGTTAATTGTGGACGTCGTGATTCAGAACTTAAGTCCAGTTCAGACGAAAGATTCACGACAAGATGAAACTGTTTTTGAACGTAGCAGAGAAAAGTGTCAGCGGTGTGAACTGGCCGGTCTGAGCTGGACTCGAGCCGGCTGATGGTGTCACCTGACACTCAGCTGGTCAAATGGGCGGCGGCTGGTTTTAAAGCACGTCACCTGTTTCAACAGCCAATCAGCTTGTAGTGAAGTCCGCTGGTCAAGTCAAAATGACCGCAGACGGCGTGTTGGCTTGCTGCAGCAGGTGCTCCGTCCCCGCCCAGCCCTCTGTGTCCGTCCTCACGGTGTGCCGGTGTCGGACGGTGGGTCCCTGCTGCTGCTGGCTGTATGTGCTTATGCCCCGCCCACACACACACATTCTCATTGACTGATGAATTGGCGCTGGTTATTGATATTATTGTGGCGTATTGATTATGAATACAGTCCATCTGATGCTGGTTTGGTTTCACCACTGTAGCCAGTATCTCACTATCACTATCCTCATTCAGATTTTAAGAAGCTACAAATTATATTCAGCCACAAAATAAGTCTGAAAAGCTGCAAATCAGAACGGAAGGACAGAGAGTTGTTGACTAGAGATGATACGCCGTCTCGTGGTGAGGTCACTTCCTGTCAACGTTACAGAAGGACAGAGAGTTGTTGACTAGAGACGATACGCCGTCTCATGGTGAGGTCACTTCCTGTCAACGTTACAGAAGGACAGAGAGTTGTTGACTAGAGACGATACGCCGTCTCATGGTGACGTCACTTCCTGTCAGCTTTTTACAGCATTACAGAATGGTGCATTGCAAGTAGTAGTTGCTTGTTTCACGTGTCTCATTGCGGATCTTTAGTCTGAACTCGGCTTTAGTGTAACTTTATGTAAATAACATCTTTAGATCTTTTAACTTCCTGCCGATAATTTACATTTCAAAACACTCTAAAACACAATGCACAACACACTAAAAATGCAATCACCCCTTCTCCTGTTGGCCTCCTTCCTTCTCTTTTCTCCAGTTGTTCCGTCTCCACAAACAGTCACAGGAACTCCACCGCTGGTAGTAACTACTAACCAACCGACCACTAACATAGCTGTCACTACCGCTTCCTCTCGGGGTAAGATACACACCAGCATACCTCGTTCAGGGCACCGAGGTAGATACACTCATCTCTCGTCATTCCTGTCTAGTTATTTCTTTATTCTTCCTCGATGTTTTTCTCATTTTTTTTATTTTTCATACAAAGATATGTTTGCTCTTGTTCAGATTTTTACTTTTCTCACCAAGGAGTTCACATTTTGGTCTTTTTAGGTTACCAGATATTTCCCATATTCTACTGAATGTGGCTTTTTTTTTTTATCCCTCCAGTGTCTCCTGAAATCTGATTTAGGTTCTTTGTTTCACAATGATCAGAGCTGCCTGTAATAGCTGCGTCTCCTGTTGTGGTACTAACAAATTAATCCATAAATAAACCTAATCTCTTCACACAAATACTCCTCTAATGTGGTTTCCTCCCATATGGCATATGCAATGACATCATCTTTTAGCTATTGTTTGTGCTTCGATCCTCTCTTGGTGTCTTTGTTTGGCTTCTGTTTCTATAATTGGATCTTATCGCTGACAAGAAAAGAAAATCAGGAGCATAATAGCGATCACTGTGTGATGTTTTCTTACACTTAAATGAAATTTGGGATGTCTCATCTGATGTGAAGGTGTCAGGTGCTTCTACTGTGTAAACACTGCTTTGACCTTTATTGCTTGAAAAATACTTGTTATTACATTTATTTATTATCTGTAACCTGCTTTTTCACCATAACGGCGTCTGGTTTGTATCGTGACCTGGTGACAGCGAAGGAGTCGACTGTGAGATCTCCAACCAAATCCTCTGCTCCTGCTGCTGTCGTTACTCCTCAGCAGTTCAAACCTGTCGGTCCAGCCGCTCACCACAGAAGAAGCCGGCGTGCTTCTGGATTAATGGCTGCTGGATCGCCTATTACTCACACACCTACAGCTCCTCCAGCAGCTGTGATCAGACAAGCGAGGCCTGGGAGAGCCTTTCATCATGTGTTCAGTCAGCCCAGTCCTCCAACACAAGCCCCTCATCTACCCAATAAAACATCTGAACCTAGACTCTTGGCCACACCCCACCCAGCTCCACCTGCACCCCCTCGCCCTCGGCCTCCAGCCTCCCTCCAAAGACCCCGAGGCCACCGCAGCTCCAAAACCTCCCTTGGGTTCATCTCCACCCCTTTGATCTGGCAGGGGAGGAAGAGGCCGACTGGTGGAAGACGTCCAGCCTCCACCAGGGCACCACCCAGGCCGGCGGTTCACATCACAAAACCTGCAACTGAGTTCAGATCCACTGCCAGGCCTTCATACACAACACAGGCACGTGGATTTAAACACACAGCCGGGTACGCTCATGCGCCTGGGTTGAAAAACACAACACACATGTCAGGATATGTGACGCATGCAGCCGCACGCCAACATGCATCAGCTACATCACAACCAAACTTTATGCACAAGGAAACCCCCACAACCACTCCAGACTCAAAGCACCCTCCTGAGTCAGGCGTCTCCATCTCGCCTCAGGGGTCATTTCCCAATCAGCGTAGAGATGAGGCATCCGATACAAAGGAACCTTCCTCCTCAGCGGGGGCAGCACCCCTTGCATCATCATCATCACTGTTGTCATCATCATCGTTGCTTAGCAACAGAAAGAACAAACCTGTAGCGCCACAGTGGTCGCTGCTGAGCGTGAGCGGTGGGGAAAACCAAACCAACAGTAGCTGGGCAGATCCACAGGGACCACTGGAACAACTGGGAGACGAGTTCTCTTCAGGGTCTGAGCCATTTGTGTACGATTTGACTGAGCTCACAGAGGAAAGTGCTGCTTTCAGCTTGTACGACTTTGAAACTGCGTATGCTTTGGATGAACCCGCCACTGTCCCTCCGGCCTACATCGGCCCTGACGCCACAAACAAACAATCACTCAACAAGTCAGACCCTCACGGTGCTTTTCTTCCCCGAACTGTCACAGTGGGAGGAAGTGAACATTTTCAGAATGATTCGGAAAGCCTTGCAAGTGGCTCAGCAGCAGGGGGCGAGCTTTCTCTGACTCTCTCACAAGATGGATCGATGCCAGAAACAATTATCAGCAGGTCTCCGAGTGTTTCTCAGACTTTGACAGGAGCTCAAACCCACCACATGGTTCCAAACAACTCTAATTCAAGTGGACAAAAGCAAGAGGAAATTTCCACACAGGCTGTCACTCAACACCTGGAAACACTGACTTTACAACCAGCACCATCTCTGCTTACTCCCTCCCTTTCATCCCTTCCAACACCGTCTTTGCCTGCGGTACGATTGAGCTCCTCTGCTTTCGTCGCAAAGCAAAGCCTTTCTTCTTCAGTGCCGCAGACTGAAGACACAACCCAGATATCCTCTTCTTCAGACCCCCTGGACAGTGTGTATGAAACAGACATTACTGGGAGTGATGGTGAACTTGCAGTGGCCAAACTGATTAACAATTCATACAGTGCAGACACATCTACACATTCATCTGTGCACCTTATCCTCCACACACACTCAACTGTCTCCTGTCATTCTCCAGTTTTTCCCCAAACTTCTTCTTCTACCATTTTTTCATTTCCTCTTGACATTCGCACCTCCTCATCTGCCCCCCCATCTCCTCCTCTTCCCGCCTCCTTCACCGTGTCTCATGTCGTCACATCTGCTTCGTCATCTGTCTCCTCTGTTACTTTACAAACTCCAACCTCCCCTCACATTTTCTCCTCTAACATCTTCACCCCTTTATCTCCTTCCCTCTGGTCCTCTACCCTTCCTCTCCCGTCCCAGCAGCCCTCTGTCCTCCTGCCTTCCTCTTCCCAGCAGGCTGAGCGAAGGCTCTCAGAAACAGATGGTGTTGTTGAACCTGCTCACGTTCCAGACTCAGATAGAGTCAGCGGGAGCTCTCAGTCTTCTGTGTTGTCATTTCTCTCTCGGTCCTTGAACCTTCAAAGGGACTTTGTGGTGACAGGAGTTGACACAGCATCCTCATCTTCACTTCCTCTTTTTTCCAAAGCTCTGACTGAATCTCAGATCATTGATGGTGCACTGCTTCCTGAATACCACTTATCCTCAGCCGTAGAGTCCTCTGACAGTATAACAGAGCCTTACAGAAGTCGATCGGCCTACTCTGAAGGTAATCAGCTCCTTGACACGCAATCAGATCCGTCCTCCCATTTAGCTGGTAGTTTTTTAGACTCCTCATTTACTCAGATTGAGCCAACTCCCTCAGGATTATCTGTGGAGAATTCAGCATCTAGTTCTACAATACTCACACCAGATTTACCCCCTCAAACACAACCAGCTCAGTCGCAGTTGCTTGACTCTGAGTTGGATTCATCACTAGTTTTGTGGCCCTCTTCTCCTGCAGCCAGCCCGTCTGTCAGTCAGTTCTTGGTTCATTCTGATCAGAGAGATTTAAACAACACATACTCTCTGCCAGACGAGTCACGTCCAGGGAGTGACTCCGGCGTCGTCTTTAAATCACTGTCAGCCACTGTTATTCAGGCCTCTGAACGCATTCAGGAAAATATCGATAGAACGCAGCGTTTGCACTCTGCTTCTTTGTCTGCCATCTCTTCTTCATCTTCAACTCCCGTCCTTTCAGCTCTCTTTTCCCGTCAACGTGACAACCTGTCGGTCACTTTATCTTCAGAGGCTCTTCCTGCTGCCATGATGATGCAAGTTGCAAGGGTGACAGAACGGATGGTGGGAGAGGAAGCTGCATTGTCTTCTTCCTCACCCTCCCTTCATCCTGTGGTTGAGAACCCTCTTCTTGTGGCTCTGACATCTTCATCTGAGTCACAAGACAGACACACTTCCAGCCTGAGCTTTATCAGAGCTCCATGGAGGCTGCAGCATGCCACCTCCCATTCTCACAGCGACAGCCAGGTGACCCAGATGCTGGAGCTCCACAGCAGCCCGAGTGTACAGCTCGGCGTTACAGCCCCGCAGCACGCTTCAGGGCTGAATTATACGCACCACTCAGGCTCAACACATCCCAACACTGAACATCTGATCCCCACGCACAGCTCACCATACACACACGTTGGTGCTCAAGCACATGTGAGCGAGTTTGTGGATGCAAGCGAGAAACTAAACATGAGTCAGAGGCAGAATACACAAACTGCAGAGGCACATGTTGACATCGGGAGGCTGCAGCAGCAATCACCCCACTTAATTTCCTCTGCCCTGACTCCCCCTCTCCTCTCACCCTCCATGTTGCCTTTCCTTTCTCCTGCATCAACCCTCCCCCCTCCTTTTCCCCCTCTTAAACTTCCCTCCAGCTATCCGGCAATCCCTCCCTACATAACTGTCTCCTCCCGTCCTCCCCTCTCATCTCTCATCACCCCGTCTCTTTCTCCTCTCCCCCCTGGCTGGGTGGCATTGCCAACAGTGTCTGCCAGCATGGAGAAGACAGAAATTGGCTCTTTGTTGCCCAGTTGGCCAACTGCTGGATTCCACCAGCCCACAACAACCCAGTTCCCTCTGGACAACCATTTACAGCCCATCCAAAGATCCACCACATACCCCGAGTTAATCCAGCAGTTGATCACAGTCAGCCAGTCACTTCCTTTTTACCAAACATCTATAATCTCTAAAGATGAATTGAAAGCCGTCGGCCCAGAGCCAAATGTTTCTGCTGAGGAGTATGATGAGGTTTTGCAACAGCTAGCAAACAACTCACAATCAGAGGATGCTTCCAGGTTTGTTGATGATCCGGTATCGTCACTGGATAATCTGACAACAGCTGAGAAACCGTCACATGTCTCTGCTGTGTTTGATCCTGCGGACGTTGTTCCAAAACTACATATTGCAGATGAAGACGCCTCAGCTGAAGGAATGGCTTCGTCAGCAGAGAGCAGCGATGACAGCGTAACTCTGGATGTAATGTTAAATGTTCCAACAGGCCATCAGCCTAATCAAAGTCCAGATGTTGCCCTGAACACTCAATCATTTCCTCCTGAAATGCAGACTACATCTCTCCACCCCGCTGCTGCAGCATCAACACAACCCACTGCTGCTCCGGTTATTCAGAACCCCCCGCACACTTCTGGCCTCAATATCCCTTCGTCCCCGCCAGCCTCCAGATCCCCCACTGTCTCATCTATCGATGCCCCAGGTCAAGACTTTATTTCTGGGTTTGAGGAGCTCCCACCTCCTGGGAGTGACAACCACACTGCAAACAGAGCAGGCTTAAAATACCTCTCCACGTCAATCCCAACAGCTGTTACGACACTCAGAGACGCTCCATCAGCGCCAATTCAAATGACAAATGCCACAAAGGCTAAAAATGTTTCAACTCTGATAGAAAACGGAGGCATGGCGGCCCCTCAGGGGAACACGACAGGCAGCAAACAAAGGCCAGATCTCAGCGTGAATGCAGGCACATCTGCAAAGTCAAATTTAACCGTTTCTACGCCCGGCCTGAACTCAAGTGTGTCGAATCACAGCGGGAATCACAGCTCAGGAGTGTTCATGAATGGGACTGTGCATCCAGAGGTCCACCTTTCCCCCACGCCGCCTGCCTCTGTCAAAGCTCACCACTTTATAACCACAAAGAACTCCTCTGCAGCAGCTCCGTTCAAAGCCATCAGTCTGTCAGCCGGCAGCGGCGGCCTCAAAAAGTTCTCGGTGCGCCCGACACCTGGATCCACAGCTGTGGGTTCAGAAGCCAAGCCCGCGTTGCCATGCCAATGTAAACAACGCTTTCATTTTACATGTCTGTGTGGACTGTCATCGGGGAACAGTATGTCATGCAGTAACAACAAACTGTAGATGTAGAGAATAAAAAAATCACCTGTAATAACAGTCGCATGCACTGTAAAAAATACATCGTAGTAACTTGTATGAAGTCTTAAAGTCTATCTATTGAAACATATGAGAGATTAACTCAAGTGTTAATTTAAGAAAGTGTTACATTTACCTGCAGATTATATATGAACTATATGGCCAAAGGTATATGGACACCACTCTCCCAGTGAAGTGACGTCTTACTGTTACAGCACACAATGATAATTGTGTTTGCCCCTTTTACAAAAATGTCCTCTGAACACAAAACCAGCTCACAACAGAAATGTTTCTCCCAGTTTGGTGTGGAAAAACTTGACTGGCCTGCACAGAGCGCAGACCTCAACCCCATCCAACACCTGTGGGATGAACTGAAATGACTGTGACCCAGGTCTCATCACCAGTATCGTGTTCTGGTGTCTGAATGCAGCTCAGTCGTCAGAAGAAAATGTTGGCATTGCATGTTTGTGCAAACCATCGATATGATACATTTGTACGTTTCATACAAATCATATGTGCAGACAATTGCAGATTAAGTAACTAGTGTTTGAGCTGAGACACTGAGCCAACCTGCAGACTGCTGTTCACAACCATCAAACAGCAACACTGGTTGATTGTTGGCAATCCTCTGCTATATGTTAACAGTGGCACATCGAGGCAAAGCCGCCCGCTGTTTGAGCCACTGAACCTCGGTGTTTATACCAACACACTGAGGTGTTTCTCAGCTGTGTCTCAGCCACAGAACCTGGTTGTTTTGAGCGATACATCATGGTGTTTCCCAGCAGCATTTGTGGCACTTAACCTGGGTGTTTACAGCGGCAAATTGAGGCGTGTCCTACCGCTGTTCGAGCCACTGAACCTGGATTTTTTTACTGATACATTGTGGCGTTTCCCAGCGGCGTTTGAGCCAATTTATCTGGCTCATGCTGTGGCGTTTCCGGGCAGCATTTGTGGCACCAGACCAGGATGTTTTTAGTGGCACATTGTGGTGTTTCCCAACGGCATTTGAACCACAGAACCAGATTTCTTTTAGTGACACACTGGGGTATTTCCCAGCGGCGTTTCAGCCATAGAACCTGGGTGCTTTTTAGTGGCACATCCAGCGTTTCCAAGCCATGCTTGAGCCACAGAGCCGAGATGTTTCTTAGCAGCATTTGTGGCACCGAACTTGGGTTTCTTTTATTGACACATTGAGGTGTTTCCCTGCTGCGTTTGAGCCCCAGAACCAGTTTTTTTAGCAGCACATCACAGCATTTCCCAGCAGCATTTGAGCCACTGTGCCTCTGCGTTTTTAGTAGCACATCTTGGTGTTTCTGAGCAGCGTTTGTGGCGACAAACCTGGTCTTTAGTGGTGCATCGAAGTGTTTCCCAGCGGTGTTTCCTAGCAGGGCTTCAGCCACTGAACATAAGTGTTTTTATCTGCAGATTGTGGCATTGGAGCTGCGTTCATGGCACTAAACCTGGTTGCTTTTAGTGAAACATCCCAGCTTTTCCCAGCGGCATTTCCCAGCAGTGTTTGAGTCACCAAACCTGGATGTCTTTTTCAGCAGCTTTTGTGCCTCCTAATGTGGTGTTGTAAGTCAAAACACGATCTTTTCCTATTCACCATTGCCACGTGGTTTTTGTGCCCACCCACACCTTCACCACCGAGTTAAGAAACATTAAGTTTGAATGTCTCTGCTACAAACTAATGTAACGTATCCTCGGTTTGCAGAAATGTAATTTGAACATTTTTGCTGGTGATTGAAAACAAACTCTGCAGTCAGGGTCCAAACTCTTTTGGAAAGCATGGAGCCTGACGAGAGGAGGCTGTCAGTGCAGCAGATTAATGAGCGTTGCTTTAGAATCATGTGTCCACAGACTTTTGGCCATATGGTGTGTTAATTCTTGATTCAAAACAAAAAGAGATTCTGTGGATATTTGGGACCCTTTTGGCAGAAAATGCCACTTTAAAGAAGAAACAGACTTTAAGAGCGAGTACATGATCAGATCAGGTCTGACGGTGGCAGCTTTCACAGTGTTTTATCTGATCAGATGTTTCAAATCAATCATTAGATTCAAATTGTTTTTTTTGCCCGTATAGTAGTGATAGCTATGGGTAGCTGTCAATCAGGTGAAGGGGCGGGATCTCTCAGGGACTGGAGGCTGGTGATTGGTTCGTCATGATTCTGGGTGCTTTGTAGAACATTGAAATAAAATCTAATTGTGTAGAATTTAGTCTGGTACCCGTAGTTCAAATAAATGGATCGACCATCTTCCCTTTTCTCTCCTCTCTGTTTACGTCTCCTTTTATCTGTCCATCATTACATTATCCACTATCAGACTTCTCTCTCCTCTTCCTCATGTCTTCCTCCCTGTTCTCCTCTGAGTGTCTCAGTCCATCCAGCTTCTTGGTGGAGACGTCCTGCTGCTCTGCTGCTCGTCCTCTCAGACACTAAAGAACAAACACGTTTTACAGACTGCTGAGAAATCCGGTCCTAAAGTTTCCCCCAACCTCAGAAACACACAAAGATCTGCAGCCTGCAGGGTCTCACACCAGAGCTGATGGAGGAGAAGAAGTAGCGTTTACTAACAATTATACGTACCAGAGCGACACCTGGTGGCCAATGTGAAGCATAGCAGGAGAGTCTGGAGCCCTAAAAATGTCTCATCATGAAAGAAATGACACAAAAACTTCTGCTTTAAACATCTGATAAGAAATAAAGACTCAACACTCATCAGTCTTTGTTTGACACAAGAATTTAATAACAACATTATTTATATGTTTACAGGAGAGGAAGAAGGAAAAAAAATCAGATATCACTGTTATGAGAAAGTTGCGCTCCCTCTTTGTCATGATCACTGATGTGAAGTAAAAACTAATTTAAAGGGAAAATAAGAGTTATTTAAAACTTTAATCATTGCACATGCAGCCATTCAGAGGACAAAATGATGAATTATGAAAAATCTAAAATCAACACACAGACATTTTTGGAATGAAGTTCTTCTTCAAGTTTTAATAAACCCACTTAAAAAAAACATTATTTGACACTCTCAAGAAAAGAGGATTTGGTAAAACTTTATTTATACTGGTTCCCATCGTGGGGATCCTGACCTCCATCAGGGGTCGCCGAAGCCTTCTTGATTTTAAGAGGTGTAAGAATCTTTTTTGAAAACATACAGTCGACTTTATCTCAGTGTTTCATTCATGTATGTGAAGAAAACTAAGTGAAATTGTTATTTTTAAAAGTTTGGATTAATTTTTAAAACACAAGCAAAAAATAAATCTCACAGTTTAAGAAGAGAGAGAGACGACCTGAACTCAGGTTATACTCACAAAGTCTTCACTCTGATAAACAGCCTTATCCTGCATTGGAAAAACTAACAGAACAATGGACAAGATTCAGGAAGAAGACAACACTGAATATGTCAAAAAGACACTCGTTCAGTTTGTAGAATTGTTAAAGATTGATCAATAATAAGAATACAGGCAAAGAATGAAAAAGTTAGTTAAAATATGAGGAAACTTGTCTCTGATGGAACATTGACATAAAATAATAATCTGCTCAGAATCCATCCAGATCTCTTCTTTGTTTCACACAAACTTCCTGCAGTTGTTTTTTTCACTGTTGTAACAAACGTATTTTTATCATACCGAAAAGCATCTTTATTTTAAGCATTATCAACTAACTCCATGTTTACTCTAAAAAATGATTAACTGAAGGAATAAACGTGTCAGACGGCAGCACACAGACAGGTTGAAAGTGTTCTTTAAACAGTGAAACTCAGATTGTGAATCTGCCGACAGAAACATGTCCTCCTGCAGTTTTTCTAAATGATTCCATTCACCTAGAGAAGCAGCACATTCCTCCTCCTCATCATCATCATCATCATCATGTCACACTACAAAGTGATTTTTACACAACTCAATCTGCTCCAGCGGCTCGAATCATCTCCTGCTACGTGTCACATAAAAAGACTTCATTATGAGGGAAACAGCCTGCGTCGGTCTGAGACTTAAGTATTGACTTCCTCCTCTTCTTCCTGTCGTCTTCCTCTGCAGAGGGGTTGTTCTACCGGGTCTCTCTCGTGGTGGAGGACGAGGAGGCAGTGCTGACCCAGGCTGAGGTGGAGCGAGCTGTGGCTGTCTGGGTAAGATGAGTCCGGCTTTATGAGAGCCAACGCTGCACTGTACAACAAGTCTTTACTCCTCTGGTTTATAGTGGCCCTCAGTGGCCCTCAGTGGCCCCTGACGGCAGCAGGAGTGACGACTGTCTTAAAGCACTGTTGAGTTTTTAGTGTCTCACAGGAGTGAGAGGTGATAACACTTTATACTGCCCGTCTAAACTCTGTAGAGCTCACCTGCACACACACATAGCAGAGGGCACTGAAAGCCTAAAATACACAACTTTACACTTTATGTATTCGTGACGAGACACACTGGGCCTCATGCAGAAACTTTGGACAGTTTGCAGTCTATAAAACAGATCTCTTACCTCAGTCAGAGTGCTCTCAAGCTCTCGTAAAAAATTCCCTAAAATAAGAAAACATTGGTGAATCCCAGAAATCAGTGTGTACTGAGAAAATAAGAAAAACAGAAAATTTGTTTCTACATGAGAAAGTATCACAAAGTTTGTCCTCACACATAACAAAACTATTCACTCTGAGGATCATAAATATTCTATCATTATCTGTTTTAAAAATCAATTATTTTATTCCAAATGAAGATTGCACCTCTCCACAGTTACACACAGAGACTGTTCATGTGCCAGGAAATGTCTTGGCAGATGTAAAATACAAATAAAGTTGTATTTTAGGTAAATAAAAGATGTTGACACTGAAAAACAGTCAGTAAGCAGATTGAGACAGGAGCAGTCACAAACTGCTCAGACTGTTGGACCAGTTCACACAATGTTTCAGATGTAAAGTCTGATGACGGACAGACGTGAAAATGAGATGTGTTCACTTTAATGTTTGAGATCATTTTCATTTAACAACAATCTTGTTTTATTGGTCGACTGATTGATTTCATTTGTTTTCCAGCTCAATCAAACGTTTCTGAACTGGACCCACGCCGTCTACGTGGACTCTGTCAGGTAACGCTGCAGGTTTATCTACAACAAACACGTGCAACAAGGAAAGACTTTGTATGTACTGTGTATAACAGTGTCTGACGTGTTTCAACCTGTGAGGAGCTGAGTTCATCACAGCCACGTCTCTAGAGTAAATGTTGTCATTTCTATACGTGTCATATCACGCAGTATCTGAGCTGACTTTGACTCTGCCGAGCTGCAGACCTGTTCAACACCAACAAACAACAGAAGCGTCATGGCTGTGTGTCCAGCAGCTTTGTAGCCTCAAAACATGGATGTTTTTTAGCACCTGTTTCTCCAGCAGGGTTTGTGCCACCAAATCATGTCTTTAAAGACGAACTTGATCTTTTCCCAACCCTAACCTCTCCATCCTGGGCCAGGGATCCATCCTCACCTAGGTTTCTTTGATTTTCTTCCCTCTTGCACTTTTTGGGGGGTTTGGACTTTTTCCTCCAATGACAGAGGGCCTGGGCAGGTGATGAGGGAATGGGCCCCTTAGCACAAATATGTCATTTTAATTTTTATATCACGGTGTACCTTAATACTGGTACACTGCTGCAACTTGAATTACAATATTTTATGTGTCTGTATTTGAAACATGATTTGGCTCTGAATGGGTTAAATGACATGAGAACTTTTTATAAAATTCCAAAACAGATAAAACAGTGCTCCTGAGAGTGAGTTTTTGAAAAGATAAAGCATGTGTTGACCTGTGTTAAAGTATGTTTTGTACTCAGAGGCAGTTTACGTCTGAGCTGTGTTCTTCTCTCAAACAACTCTTTAATGTCACACTCTGTGTCTGCAGTGTTCAGCCTGCTGTGCAGAGCGGAGGCAGCTCCACCAGGTAACACTTTCACACTTAACCTGATTTGTTTTCCTCAGTTTGTTTCTATCATGATCCTAAAGTTGCTGTTCTCTTCTCATCCTCTCATGTATTTGTCTCCAGTTACTCGTGTCAGGCCCTGCTGGTTTATTATTACGTCACCAATGAGAGTCTGGGTGAAGCTGCCGTGTCCGCCAGGCTGTCCAGCAGTGAGGGACTCATGAGGACCGGCCTGCAGATCCAGACCGCCTCCACTCAGGTCACAGTAGTTGGTGAGAAACTGCACTTTGTTCAGTTCAAACACAGACTGACTCTTTTTCTCTGGAGCTCACTTCTCTGATCTGATTTCTTCTCTGTTTGTTATTCATGAGTTCTGTTCTCTGCAGATTTCTGCTGTCTGATCTCAGCCTGTTTGTCATCTTGTTTGTGTCTTTATCAGATCCTCCTGGTCTGTTTTCCTTGTTCAGCTTGTGTTTCATTATTCCTTTTTTCATCATGACATCATTTCAATTTGGAGCCAAAATAATGAAACAACTTTTGTTTTGTTCTAACAGAAAACTGTCCCGAGGAGAATCCACTCCACTACCGCTGGCCTGAGAGCAGACCCACCATCACTCAGTACCTGCCCTGCTTCCCCAACAAGGACCAGAGCACCTCCAGGACTTGGTAACACACACACATACACATACACACACACACACACACACACACACACACAAGTTTTTGCTACTAAGCAACCAGTCTCATCAGAGCTGGGGCTTTTATTTTGAAGAACAGAAGCACTTGATGTGTAATGGGTTGCAACTGACTGTATGAAGCAATAAGCAGTCATTCAGATGACATTAACATCCTCCTCAGACCTGATCTTTTGCTTGGTATGCATTTTTAATTTCTTCTGGCTGTTTGGGATCAGTAGGCCCTGATCAATATAAAAACTACACATTCTCGATAATTAAATCCCAGTGTCCTCAAACGAGTACTTCTAATCAACAGTGTCTTCTCTCGCCATATCAAACTACAGACATTATTAATCACAACTAAACAACTTTGAACCATTACATCTGATCAGGTTTTGGACTTTGTCCACCTTGATGTCACACTGACTTGGCAGAGATGGCAGCCATCTTGTTTTTACATGAATTAGTGTATTGTGCTCTTACTGCCACTAGATGGCACAAAAAGTGTCCATGAACGAGGACAACAGGTCTGAGTTAAGTAGAATGCAGGATAAGGACAGAGGGTCTCAGGAGGACATGGTGCACGTGGCGTAGTTTTTCCATTCAGTGCAGTTTTCCAGGTTGTTTCAGTGTAAACGATCATTTTTGTTTAAATACCATAATCGTGAAGTTGCAATACGACACTGCAGCATTTTCCATCAGGCAACACTGGTTTTATTGTCAATCATTTCAAGTCATTTTCCTCCTCAGGGCCACTCTCACAATATCTCAACACTTTGAGGAAATTTCTTCAAATTTGGCACAAACGTCAACTTGGAATCACTGATGAACTGATTGGATCTTGGTGATTAAAGTTAAAGGGTCAAAGGTCACTGTGACGTCACAAAACATGTTTTTGGCCCTAACTCATAAATTAATACATTAATTATGACAAAAGACATCACACAGATGTCAAACAGGTTGAAATGATGAAGTGATGACATTTTATACCCAAAAGGTCAAAGGTCAACTTAACTACTACACTACCAGAATATTGTGCAAAAACAACTCTGGCTGTAACTCGATTCCTTTTTTGGATTTCATGACTAGCCTTGCTACAGAGACTCCAGGCTAACTGCAGCTACTGAAGTTCAAAATTTAGAGGAAAAGGCTTCAGGTCGTATGACGCACATTTTAGTTGATGAAACGTTAAAACATTTTTTAATTCAATGTATAGGCTACACATGTTTACAGTCTTAGAATGTAATTATCATTTTAGCCGCAGGTTGCCGACCCCTGGTTTAGATTATCTGTGCTGCCGGGTTGCAGATGTGTGTGAAGCATCCATGTTTAAGAATTTGTAGCTTCTTTGCAGCAACGTCCATATTTGACTCATCATCAGCCCACATGAGTCTGGTCAGACATGGAGGTAAACTGTAGCTGCAACTTGCCTGGGTTTCAGACGCATACCACTGTGAGGCAGTGATTCTAGTTTGGTACTAAACAGAACATTTTATATTTGTCTTGAAAAGAAGCTGACGCCTTAAAGGAAGAATAAAACAAAGACATTTTGCAACATGATTTTTTTTTAAAAAGATCAACATTAATATAAATGAAATGTGATGAGATGTTTGAATCCTTCAGACACCTCATTAACTCCTGTTTCTTGCATGTTCTGTAGTTTTGGTCGTCGTGAGCTCACTGACACACTGAATAATGATACAGATGTTTTTCCGCTAACACCTGGATTTTATTGTTCCATTTAAACTGTTGTTGGTCAAAAATAGAAACATTTGAAAATGACCACATTTCAAATTTACGATGCTTTGTTAAAAACAGTTATTAAAAAACAATATCTCAAGATCTGTTTGGAAATTATTAATTTAAAGAAAACCTCAGTAACAGTAATAACTCCTCTTACGTGTTCCTCATCACACACTGAGCGCTCAGGAGCAGCTGTGAGGTCACTCTGCGTTCATCCTCGCTCTGTGTCTCTTCCTCAGTTTGATCAACCGACAGAACTTCTCCTCTTATTGGTCAGCGCCAGACGTCAGTAACTGCACGGACATCGACACCATCGAGGTGTCAGCAGGTACGCTCAGGAACATGACTGTGTTAGAGATGAAGTGTGTGTTCTGTCTTTGTGCTGAGTCGTGTGTGTTGTGTGTGTTTTTGTGCAGAAAATGCAGCGGAGGTGGCGGTGCAGCTCGCCGTCATCACCAACAACGAGCTGTCCAATGAAGAGGTGAGCGTCCGGGCTCTGCTCTCTACTGACTTCCTGTGAGGAAGAAATAAACTAACCCTCCTCCTCTTCCTCCTCCTCCTCCTCCTCCTCTTCCTCTGTCTGTCTGCAGGTGTCTAAAGTGGTGACGAAGGTGAAGGAGCTGGTGAACGTGGCGAAGATCAACAGCACGTTGGCCTCCACTGTCGTCACCATCATCTCCAACGTCATGACCAGCTCAGAGACGGCGCTCGCCGCCACCTCCGAGACGTATGATCACCAACCATTGTCATGTTCTTCAACTTTACTCTCTTCGTTTGTTCCTCCGTATTTCACTGCAGAACGTTCTTATGAGCTCAGTTTCACTTCCTGTTTCCCTCAGAGCTCTGAAGACGGTCGACGAGTTGGTTCAGAAGATCGAGTTCGACGGTCCATCCATCAGCATCACCTCCAGACACCTGGCCGTGGGAATATCCACCCTCAACACCACCCTGTTCAACGGGACCTCATTCAGCGCCTTCATAGATCCAAACTCCACCGATCCACAGGTAACACCACCACACACACAGGTAACACCACCACACACAGGTAGCCTCCTCCTCCCCTGAGGGTTCTTCTCAGAGGAGAAGAACCCTCAGGAGTCACTGCTCTGTTCTTCATGTTTTATTTAAAGAAACGTTTTAATTGTCGCTGAGCTACATTTCAGGCAAACATAAAAAAGAGCTCTCATGTATCTGTCTTGAATCCCCTGTCTTCCCCTCCTCCTCCTCCTCCCCTCCTCCTCTCAGGTGGACTTTGAGGCGGAGACGATTAACCCTTTAGCTCAGGTCAACCTTCCTTCCTCTCTGCTGTCCAGCAGCTCTCTGAGTGACGCCGACAGATTGTCTCTGTCCAGGATCAACTTCATGTTCTTCAGCAGCACCAACCTCTTCCAGGTCAGGTCGCACTCGGCAGGAACAAGTCACATGACACGTTGTTTTGATGGGAGACAAACAAACATGTCAGACAGTAACAGTGATTGACTCTGGATGTTTCAGAAAGAGCAGGACGGACGCTCTTTGAACAGCTACGTGGTGGCGAGCAGCGTGGGGAACTTCTCCATCAGTGACCTGACGGAGCCGGTGGAGATTGAGATCGCTCACCTCTCTCAACAGGTACAGGTCACTCTGTGTGTGTGTGTGTGTGTGTGTGTGTGTGTGTGTGTGTGTGTGTGTGTGTGTGTGTGTCCAGTGTGAAGGATTTAAGAGTGCATATTACCAGAAATGTAATATAATATTCATAAGTACATTTTCAGTAGTTTAGAATCACCTTAAATTAAGAATCATACTGTTTTCAGAGCAGGTCCTCTTCCTCAGCGTCCGCCATGTTGTTCTACAGTAGCCCAGAGGAGACAAGTCAAACTTTTGCTCAATTACAGGAGACCAGGGGCCAGGCACAGCAGCAGGTGTATGCAGGGGCATTTCTAGGATGTGAGGACGTTCAGGGCTTAGCCCAGGCCTCTGTCGGGGGTATTTTGATGCTTTTTATTTACTCTGGCACCTTAATTACATTTTTTTATCCAAATTTAAATTAATTTATTTTTGTTGTTGTTATTGTGAATTAGAAAATGACATGGGGGCCACCAGGCACCATATCACGGCCCAGATTTGGCCCATAGATTGTAAGTTCAGTATCACTGCACTAGACCTTAAAAAAAAAAAAAGATAATTATCTTTTTATTTTCTGACTTTTATTTTTGTTTATTTTCTTTTTTTGATTTATTTTTTCTTTATTTTTTTATTTTATCTTAATTGTTCCTTTTTACATGTTTATGTCTTTAATATTTATTTATATTTTTTTACTTTTTGCCCTCTTGGCTTATTTTTTATTTTATTTTATTTATTTGCTCTTGTTTCACTTTATTTTTTTCTACTTTATTTAATTTTTCATTTTGATTTGACCTTTTTGCTTTGCTCTTTTGGTTTCTGGTCAACCTGCTCTGAGCGGGGGTGAGGTTGTGTTGGAGGGACCAGAGTGTTGTAGTCATAAGTGTAAGTGGGACAAAACCAAACATTTTGTTTGGTTTTGTTTTTAATTTCTAAAAAAAAATAGTGCCATAAATGACTAAAAAATGTCTGACTAAATTGAATGAAAGACTGAACTTTGTATAAAACATAGAGGATCTCTCTGCGGTCACCTCTAAAAGGCACAGAATGGTTTAGTCCACCCCTGCACTCGGACTCGTCTCTAAACTCAGCCGGAGCCGAGTGAGAGACTGTTTTTGTTTTTTCACCAAGAACTGGAAATCTGGGTTCCAAAGATAGGAATGGAAGGACAAAAAATCAAAAGGTGTGTAAGAGGTGTGGATCAAGAGAGGAAGGGGCAGGGGGCCCACACACACTGCTTCTGCAGAGTGTCCAGAATTTGGTGCTCCGCCCCTGAGACGGGACTTCGACTCATGTTACATCTCACCAGAAATGTTCATTTGCACATCAGTGAAGAAAAACCAATCGTGGAAAATGTAAATGTGTGATGAGCTGCTGCTGCTGTGATGAATGCAGCTGATATACAGTTGATTTATATTTGTTCTTCTGTCCCGACAGCCCAACCCGAATCCAGTCTGCATGTTCTGGGACTTCACCATGAACAGTAAGTCCGTCTGTCGTCCGTCACGTCACAGAGTGAATCTGTTCTCTTGTTCTGGTCTGGAGGTGGTTTTAATGTGCTGTAATACCTGTGTGCTGCCACTAGATGGAGCTGGAGGCTGGAACGGAGACGGCTGCAGAGCATCCAAAGAATCCACCAGCAACAAAACCATCTGTCTGTGTGACCACCTGACACACTTTGGCATCCTCATGGTGAGACAGTGTGTGTGGCAGATCGTGTTCTGCATTTAAAACGTCACACGCCGGGCCGTTGAACGTTGTTAAAGTTTACAGCCGACAGTTGGAGCAGGATCAATACGATGATTAAAAAGGCTGCTTGTAAAATGAAGCAGCAGAGGAGTTTAAACAAGACCTCAGTCTGATCTCAGGTGTTTTTAATGTCTGTTAAACGACCTGAGGTCAGGATGAGACGTGTTTTGAAGGTTCGCTTTAGCAGTGAAACGTAACACGTTCTGTATTAAAGGACAGTTTAGATGTTCTTCACTTGAGTATTTTAATTTTAAACTACTTTATACTTCTACTTCACTACATGTCACTGGGATACGTCGTGTTTTATCATGTATCTGACAGTTTTAGTTGCTTTTCAGATTAAAAGAGAAAACTGACCGGAGTCGTTCTGCTGCCGAATGAGCGCTTTTATTTTGGTACTTTTAAAGCTTTGCCTCTGTGATAGCCACGGCCTTTTTTGGGTTGTCCATCCCATACTCGTGTATGCAGTATCTCAAGAAAGCCTTATAGGGGTTAACTTCAAATTTGACACAAACGTCCACTTGGACTGAAGAATAAACTGATTAGAATTTTGGTGGTTCATGGATCAAAGGTTAAGATTGCTGTGACCTTTTTAATTTTTGTGAATGTGATATCACTGTGACCTCATCTGTCTCATTCTTGTGAACTCGACATCTCAAGAACACCTTAAAGACTTTTTTTTGCTTGCTTTAATTTGGCCTAAAGATTGACTTGGACTCCACAATAAACTGATTAGAATTTGGTGGTCATAGGTCAAGGTCACTGTGACCTCACAAAACATGTTTTTGTCCATAAAAGAATTCATACCCTAATTATGACAAAACTTGACACAAATGTCTAACAGGATCAAATAATCTGATTGTACAGCTCTTCTGTGTGTGAAGCATCCATGTTTTCACTGACATGGAGTCACACAACCACCAGGCAATAATTGTAGTTTTTCTTTTAGATCATTATTTCTATCCCAGTAGGTATGTAGTTCTGGTCGTACGAAAAACAAAAGACAGATTTCAGGGAGTGATTTGACGTCTCCTGCATTTTTCTTCAACATCTGGACACATTCTGAAGGCCTAGATTTGGAAAGAAGGGCCCTATACATACCTTAAGTTCTATGAGTTGAGCACAAGATATAGCAGTATGTACTCCACCTATGGCCTCCTCCCATCACAGATGATTTAACTCCGTCCCCAGCTCTGGTTCCAAGTTAGTTTTAGCTTTGATAGCACCACTGTCTTTAAAAGACAGGAGGGAGCTGTAAATTTTGAAACGAATGCTCTCATGGTTGGTTTGGGAGGAAGTGATGGAAAACTGGAAAATATTCCAGAGGATCTCATCAGAAAATATCTGAAAAGATGGGATGGAGGTCATCCAAACATGGATGAAGAATACAAATACCCCATCCACACACAAATCTTAAATATTCTTAATACGTTTTCTGCACGACTGAGACAAAGTTGAATAAAAAAAAAGAACATGGAAATAAATGAGTATTACATTAGAGCCAAGGTTGATGCAAATAAGAACTTAAAGGGTAACTTCAGGTTTTTCCAGCCTGGACCTTGTTTTATCATGATTTTGTGTCTAAGTGACGAATGGGAACAACAACTTCTGAAATTGTTCCAGTGTTGAGAGAGAGCACGCTGCAGCCTGCAGACATGAAACAGGCTGCACTGTAACCACTGAGGGCAACTGTGTGACACCAACAGTGTAGGTCCACTAACAGTGTTTGTTTTTGTCACAGACAGACTCAGATTGTTACTCTAAGTGTCTGACAACATTATGAAAGGATCCCTACAGAGATAGAGCTTTGTGTTAAAGAGCTAGATCCTTTTTGTTTAACCAGAAACAGCCCTGAAATCACCATCACCAAACCCACCAGACTCCATTTAAATAACAAGTTATTTAATCATTGTAAAACACACTTCATTCAAAGTGGACAGAAACAAAAATAAACCTCTAAAAAGCTGTCTTAGTTTGTGTTTCAACTGTTCCAACAGTCAGCAACACACTAAAATTACTGTTTATTTAAATGGAGTCTGGTGGGTTTGGTGACAGGTGATTTCAGGGCTGTTTCTGGTTAAACAAAAAGGATCTTACTCTTTAACACAAAGCTCTATCTCTGTAGGGACCCTTTCATAATGCTGTCAGACACCTATTATAACAATCTGAGTGTGTCAGTGACAAAAACAAACACTTAAAAGAGACATACATTGCCGATGCACAGTTGCCCCGAGTCCTACTGCCATCTGCAGCCACGTCGCTCAGTATCGGACCAGTTTCAAAACCTGGTGTTCCCACGAGTCATTCAGACACAAAACATGGCAAAATACGGTCCAGGTTGGAAAACACCAAAGTTGCTCTTTAAAGCAGCAGTGGGTCGCTGGTCCATTCTGAGTGGACCACAAGTGACTCACCAACATGTCACCAACACTGTTTCTTTTAGGTACAGTGAATTTCTGGCATGAGGTTTGTTTTTGAAGTGCTGTTTCTTGTTGTCACGTGAATGAACAACAAACAGCTACCTAACAGACAGAAAACTAGCTCGATGACATGGCCAAATGCTAGTATGACCCTGAATATGTTAAACTTTGTGGACCTTGAACTAATGCCTAAGGAGCAGTTTGGACCCAGTGACTGGACCAGTTGGAAACCACTGACTATTAAAGTACTCTTTGTTGCTAATACTTTTGAGCTTTTAAGTAAAATCTTGAATGCAGGATTTTACTTGTCAAAGAGTATTTTTATAGGGTGCTTTTTACTTTGGTAAAACATCTGAATACTTCTTCCACCGCAGGTTTTGTTTTATGTATGATTCCAATGTCACTGCTCACTGATAACTGGCTTTGTAGTAATAACTAATGACTGGTCATATTCACATTATTTCATTTTAATTTAGTGGCTGACTAAACTCCAGCGCTCCACTAGTGTCCTCTTGAAATATGTCACAGTTTGTGTGTTAGTCTTAGTAACGTGTCTCATATGTTGTCTGCTGTGATCTCAGGTCTCTGACTGCATTAAATAAGAAGAGAAAAGTGATGCTACAATATGAATGACACATTTACAACTCGTGTCTGACCTGAGGACAAATGTATGGACACTAATCAGTGCTGTAATTACATAAATCAATATTTATCAAATGAACATGATTAGTTATGTTCAGAGTAGTTCGGTTCTTCTTCGTCTCTTTTTAAATCTTTTCTGAAGTGTTTTGTTTCTAAAAGTGAGCAGGACATGATCTATCTGTCCCTCTGTGTCTCTCTGTCTCTGTCGCAGGACATCTCTGGAGCTTCTCCTCACATCGACCCCAAGAACAACAAGATCCTGACCTTCATCACCTACATCGGCTGCGGCATCTCCGCCATCTTCTCTGCCGCCACGCTGCTCACCTACATCGCCTTCGAGTAAGTCACACCTTAATATCACAGCTGTGTCTGTTCCATTCTTTTGAACGTGATATCTCAAAAATGCCTCAAGGAATTTCTTCATCTTTAGCACGAATGTCCATTTGGACTCAACGATGAACTGATTAGTTGTTAGTGGTCATAAGTCAAAGCTCAAGGTTACTGTGACCTTGTCTGTTCCATTTTTTTAATGTGATATCTCAAGAACACTGAAAAGAACTTGCTTAACTTTGACACTAACGTCCACTTGGACTGAAGAATAAACTCATTAGAATTTCATGGTCAAAGGTCTGAGGTCAGTGTGACCTCCAAAATATGTTTTTGGCCATAACTCAAGAATTCATATGCTAATTATGACAAAACATTAATAAAAAGCCAAAGTACATCAGGATGTAACTCCTTCACTTTCATATTGACGACTAGTCTAGAGTATATACTTCAACACATGAGCAACAGCCTAAACTTCAGGCATGTCTTTTGGTTTTGGTGCCACCTCAAGATTTTCAGTGGCCACCCTGATGAAAAATATCTGAGATCACTACTGTGTTAAGATTCAAACTTCTCCCTCTCTCTCCATCCTGTCCTGTCTTTGCTCCGGTCTTTGCGACATGTCATGAAAATTCAGTTTATAGTTATCCATATCTGACTTCCCTCCAAAAGCTCCCAAAGTTCCCCAGTAGTCAAACTTCATGAATCTCTGGTGAAGTTTAAACCTCAGATAATTTTGAAACAATCTGAACCAGATAAACTCCGTCAGCAGCAACATGTGGAGAAGCTTTGGACAAGAACTGAAACCAGCCGATCGTTCTGCGGTTGGTGTCGCTGGCTGTGAATGTGTGGTGGTGAAAATAAGCTCAAACTGCGGCAAATAAAGTTGTCAGCAAAATCACATTTCATCCACATCTCTTCTTTTTTCCTCTTTTCTTTCCCACAGAAAACTGCGGCGTGACTACCCCTCCAAGATCCTGATGAACCTCAGCACGTCCCTGCTGCTCCTCAACATGGTCTTCCTGTTGGACGGCTGGCTGGCCAGTCTGGAAACCGAATGGCTGTGCCTAACCGTGGCCATCTTCCTGCACTACTTCCTCCTGACCACCTTCACCTGGATGGGGTTGGAGTCCATCCACATGTACATCGCTCTGGTCAAAGTCTTCAACACCTACATCCGCCGATACATCCTCAAGTTCTGCATCGTGGGATGGGGTGAGGGACTGGAGGTTCAGGTGGAGGCATAACTGTGAGAACTGTAGAGGCAGGTGTGAACACTGATGGACTGTCTGTTCTGTTACAGGTCTCCCTGCAGTGGTGGTGGGGATCGTAGTTGCGGTGGATAAAAACTCTTACGGCCTGCAGGAGTACGGCAAAGGAGACTCAGAAGAGGGATCCTCAGAGTTGTAAGTAACCACAGAATGACAATAATAAGTAAATAGAGACAGTCAAAGTTCATAAACAAGTTAACAGTTATTATAAGTGACATCTAGGCTACTCATAAAGGTCCAGTGTGTCAGATTTAGGGGGATGTGGTGGTGTCTATCAGTGAGGATTACAGATTACAACCATCTGAAACTTCTCCTGGTTAGAGTTCCTTCAGTGTTCTCCAGAGGTCTCCTCCAGGAAGTCCTGTTTGTTTTGATCTACAGCGCATCATGTGTTAGTGTGACAGTTACGTGTATCTGTGTGTGTCGTCTGTCCTCAGCTGCTGGATCCAGAACTCGGTGGTCTTCTACATCACCTGCGTGGGTTACTTCTGTCTGGTGTTTCTGCTGAACGTGGCCATGTTCGTCGTGGTGATGATGCAGATCTGCGGCCGCAACGGCAAACGCAGCAACCGCACGCTGCGAGAGGAGGTAGGGTGGAAGCAGTTTCTTCTCATGATGAAAATGTCACCTTTACCTTCAGAGGGAGTCGTTCCAGTCTTACAAAGGTTTTACATCTGTCCTTTAAAGTCTTGAGAATCGTCTGGTTCACAGGAAGTGACAGTAAACCTTTGGTTAGCATGAGCGGCGTTAGCATGACCAGACAAAGAAATGGGCAGAAAATCAAACTGATATTACAAATAAAAGGCATTTAAACACAACGTCCAACACCAAATATGAAATGAAAAAAAGAACCTAAAAGATCTTTTGTCATGATTCAGGTTCTACGAAACCTGCGCAGCGTCGTCAGCCTCACCTTCCTGCTGGGGATGACGTGGGGCTTCGCTCTGTTCGCCTGGGGGCCCGTTAACCTCGCCTTCATGTACCTGTTCGCCATCTTCAACTCACTGCAAGGTAACTACTGATCAGACAGAGCCTCGAGATCCACCTGCACCATCAGATTTATTTTTAAGTGGGAGGTACCAAAAGTCATGAGCGCTCCACACCTGTGGTATGAGTACAGTGATGCACAGGTCAGGGTTTTTAAAGCCCGCACCAACCTTATGATGGGGGGGTGGCATTGGGGCTGGGTGCATTGTGTGCTGGGCAGCAGGCGGGGGCGTATAAACTCCAAGACTTTGATTCACGCTCTGACCAGACTAAAATACAAAATCTACTCTAAGAAAACAGTGCCAGTGTCACAGATGCAGTAAGATACGTCAGTGCATGTCACAGCCAACACAACAACACATAGTTCATCACAGATCACACTCTGATGAGAAGAAAAGGTCATGCCAATAAAGTTTATTGAACTGGTTTGAGAATTAAGAGAGAGGAAGAGAAGATGACCTATTGCACAGTGTTTCTGTAAGTTATTAGTAACTTACTCAGAACGTTGTGAGTTGAACTTTGTGACATACTGAGAAAACTTTCTAACAAGCTTAACCAAAACGCCTGACCTGGGCCTTTACTCTGATGGACGTCTCAATACTCAATCCTAAGCGGCATCATATAAACTGTATGTCTGCAGGTAGTGGTCTCTAAATGTAAATTAGTATTCATCTGAAGTGTTTGCTGAATCCTCGTACAAACAAGAGTCACAGAAAAAAACTGAGATTGATGTGAAGACTACAGAAATGTTGTCAGTTTGTTTTTGTCACTGTACCAGTTATTTTACCCCGGTTCAGCCGGTAGTCAGTTATTTTTAGTTTGTTCTGTGTGGTGCGAGTGTGAATGCTCCCGTGTGTTGTATGTAGTGATACTGTGGAGAAAACATAGTTTAATTAAACAATGACAAACCAAAAAATCTACATTTTTATTTTAAATCTAAAAATCTAAAATCAATAAAAGTGATTTTCCTCCTGTCCTCAGGTCTCTTCATATTTATCTTCCACTGCGCCCTGAAAGAAAACGTCCAGAAACAGTGGAGGAGATACCTCTGCTGCGGACGCTTCAGACTGTCTGACAACTCAGGTACCTGTCTGTCTGTCTGTCTGTCTGTCTGTCCGTCTGTCCGTCTGTCTGTACAGAACATTAACACTGACCCGAGGTCTGTCCACAGGAGTCTGTCTTCAGGTCTCCTGTCAGGTTCCCACGGCAGCAGAAAAAAAAACTTTATTAAAATATAAAACCTTAGTCGCCGCGGCTTTGTAGCTCATAAAAAAAGATAAAACAAAAGACCAGGATGTGCTCCAGGTGCAGCGAGTCCACGGATGTGCTGACATTTCATTTCTAAATCTGTCTGCTTTCTTTTATGTGTTAAACAGTTTTCATACCAAAGATTCCAGAGGTTGGGTTCAGTTTGGTGTGAATGCCTGAGAGATGGCGTCCGGCCATAAACTCATCACAGAATCTGTCCCAGTCGAGGGAAACTCAGAGTTCATGTTCATGCATATTTAATGCTGATGTTCATGTTCACTGATTGAATCAGCTGCAGTAAACTGAACAATGACTTTCCCTCCGAGCTACATGATCGTGATCCAACATTCATTAACTGTTATAACTGAACAGTAGGAACTTTACAGGTCAAAAGTCATCATGTGTTCATAATAATGAAAATGTGAATCCAAAATTAAATGACATCCACCTGTGTGTGAACAGTTTGAGCATCATGAAGCAGGAAGTAATTCATTAGGTGTTTAATATGAGCTGAGACAAACACACAGCAACAACTGTCATATTTAGATTTTAATGTTTATGTCTGAGGCCCCAAAATGTCCTGAACCTGCACAGGAAGTTGGACCCATCAGGCTGAAGACAGCAGCAATGACACAAATGTACCCTGCCCGTCCTCTCAAACGAGACAAAATGTTATTTTTCAAAAGGTTTTGATTTTTATGCCTCTGTGTCAGCGATAGCTGAAGCTAGAGGCATCCTGTTTTCAGGTTGTCTGTCAGTCTAATTCTTGTGATGGCAAGACCTTGAGAATTTTTCTTTTTTTTTTTTCAAATTTGGCACAAACGTCCACTTGGACTCAAGGAAGAACTCATTAGAATTTATTGGTCAAAGGTCCCTGTGACCTTGTTCGCTGCATTCTCGTGAACACAATATCTTAAAGAACAGCTTTAGGATCTTTTTTTCTTTTTCAAATTTGGCACAAATGTTCCCTCTGATTCAACGATGAACTGATTAGATTTTGATTGTCAAAGGTAAAAATTCAAGGTCATGCCAATGTCTTCAAAATTGGCATAGACATCTGCCTTGAGTGGAAGTGATGAGCTGATTAGAAATTGGCGGTCAAAGGTCACCATAACACAGTGTTTCAAGAACATCTTGCGGAGTTCTTTTCAAATTTGGCACAAACATCAACATGGACTCACGGATGAACTAATAAGATTTTGGTGGTCATAAGTCAAAGGTCAAGGTTGTTGTGGCCTCATCTGTCTCATTCTTGCGAACATAATATGTCCAGAATGCCTTAAGGAATTTGTCACAAACGTTTCCTCTGACTCTTGGATGAACTGAATAGATTTTGGTGTCTGAAGTCAGAAATCAAGATCATAGTGACTTGTACCCGTCTCATTCTTGTAGATGCAATATCATAAGAAGGCCTTTAGATAATTTCTTCAAATTTGGCACAAATATTCTCTTTGAGTCAAGGTTAAACTGATTAGATTTTGGTGGTTGAAGGTCAAAGGTCACTGTGACCTTACCAAACATGTTTTTGGCCATAACTCAAGAATTCATACACTAACTCTGACCAAACTTGACACAAATGTCTAACAGGATAAAATAATGAAGGTCCAAAGGTCAAAGGTCAGCTTGACTGTGACATCATCATGTTTTAACGTCATATCTCAGGAACAGAAGGGGAGACATTTGGTCAGATACTGAATTGGTGACTCTAATCTTGAAACTGTGCTGATTGTATAGATCTTCTGTGTGTGAAGCGTCCATGTTTTCACTGACATGGATGGAGACTGTCAGAGACACTGGGCTGGTGGGCGGAGTCATACAACCAGGGGGCGGTGATTCAAGTTAAAACCATATTTCTTATTTAGTTTGGATTTTGAAGGCCGACAGAGTCGACCTGTGATGGTTCAGACACACCTGAAAGAAATATTGTTTATTGAATTCATCATAAAACAGAAATCTGACCAGAACCTGAGATCGCCTTCCCACCTTTCAGGAAACCAGGACGTGAGACAGGAGTTGACAAAAATCTGCGACAACATTTTAATATAAACTAAATTTTAAAACAAAGACTTTTAAACAGCAGTACAGTTTGTACATTTTGTTAGTTTTAGATTCTGAAGGCCTCTTACACATTTTTTAATAGTTTAAAGTTGTGACTTGTCGTCTGGGACGAGGCTGATGTCTGACACAGGGCAGGGCGGGTTTAGAAGTTAAAAAAATGAAAGAAGATCAAAGTATTTTGTAAATCATTTATTTTTATATGAATACATCCTTTAAAAATAACATTTCACACCCAGAAACAGAATTAGTGTGTTGGCAAGTTACAGTTTGAGGGCTGTTTTCAGCAGGTCATGATTCGTCCTAATTCTCACGAGTGGTTGATGCACATCTGTTGTGTGTTAGTGACGACGGCTGTGTAATCGTCCATGACAACATTTAATGGTGCAGACGAGGAGAGGATGGGGAAGAGAGGGGAGGGGAAGACAGACTCCTGAATGAGATGGAGGAATGTCAAAGACAGAGAGACAAAGGTGGACAGAATGAAAGAGGGACAGCAGGGAGGGAATGAAGGAGTCAGTGTAAGATGAAGAGGAGGTGGAGGAACAGACAACTGGTCAGGAGGGAAGACTTCACCTGCAGACTGATACATCAGTGACGTGTCAGTTTCTCTCGTGCCTCCATGGTGAACTAAGAATCAGTGAAAGAGGCACACCACCAAATAAAATACTGCAAATGGAAATTAGGTTTGCTCTGACTAAAGTCTTCCTGACTTTAATATATTTTATAATACATGACACATTTCAGTCAGACAGACCTCATCAGTCAGTCACTGTTGCTCCACCCTTTACCTCCGCAGCAGAAACAGTCTGGTGTTACTTTAAAGTGTTTTATGTGACATATTCAGATTAGCAGTCGTCATCATCCAACTTGATCAGGCTTCAAGGTGAGAAACTTGAAATCGATGTGATATTAAACAGGAAGTCAGTGAAGCTGCTGGAGAACAGGACTGATATGATCCATGGAGGAGGTTCTGGTGATGATACGAAGAATAAGCAGAGTGCTGTCTGATGATGGTGTGTGTGTGTGTGTGTGTGTGTGTGTGTGTGTGTGTGTGTGTGTGTGTGTGTGTGTGTCTGCTGCAGACTGGAGTAAGACGGCCACCAACAACACCAAGAAGGTGAGCTCAGACAACCTGGGCAAGTCTCTGTCCTCCAGCTCCTTCGGCTCCAGCACCGCCAACTGGACCTCCAAAGCTAAAGCTACGCTCAACCCCTTCACCAAGAGACACAGCAACACAGGTGAGACACAGAGACACAGAGACACACACAGGTGAGACACAGAGACACAGAGACACACACAGGTGAGACACAGAGACACAGAGACACACACAGGTGAGACACAGAGACACACACAGGTGAGACAGAGACACACACAGGTGAGACACAGAGACAGGAGGTGGAAGATAAAGGTAAAAGGAATAATTATTTCACAAGGTCAAACCTGAATAACAGAGAGATGGAGGAAGACGAGGAGATGAAGACCAAAGTGTGGGAATAAAGTTTCATTTGATCAAATCAAAACATGAGAGCTGGTTTGTAGTTCAGTTTCTCTGCAGCAGCAGATCAGACGTGTTTAGACAGCTTGTCTGGAGCTGATCTCTGTGTGTGAGGACACTCCTCTTTTTACTGCTTCAATAACACAGATCACTCTGGGTCTCACGTTTGTGTCGATAAAGATCATAAAGAAATAAAAAATATCTGATGCTGAGAATCATTTTTACACGCAGACTCAAACTCACTCTGTCCTGAAACAAAATCTGACATGTGGTGAAACTTTAAATGAGACATTGATCAAACTATTTTTAGTGTCTGATCGTGTCGTATCTGAATCTGATGAGACTTCCTGTGGTGACAGTTTCTGCTCGAGGTAAATGATTTAACTTTGGTGGTTTTTTAAAAATGAAAACGGGCCTTTCCTGTCTTAAAGACAGGATTGTTAGCCAGGACTGCTGGCAGCCCAGCAGATCTCAGAGGGTTAATGGGTTAATGGGTCGGGCCTGCAGTGTCACTTCCACCTGAAACTCACCAGTTACAAACCAGTGTCTGGATGAGTGTGCGTGTAAACATGAGTCCTGTCAGCTTCCTGTTTGTGTGTGATGATTTCAGGTGTGTCTGTTACTGTGGCACGATGTTGATGCTCATGTATCTGCCTCTGTGTTTGGTGTGTAGAAAGCTCCTCCAACCAATAGCGAGAGCGGAGGACCGACGGAGGTAACGCTAAAGCTGATTGGCTGATTGACTTCCTTGCTTCCAGCATCATGTGATCTGCTCTGTGTTTCCCAAAATGTGATGCAGTCAAAGTGAATCTGGAGATTCAAATTCAGCATTTAGGTTTCATTTCGATCAGACGAGAAGGGGAAGGTAAACAAACTTTGCTGGCAGACATTTTGGGAAAGCAGCCACTGTGTGTTGTGATTGGCTGGTCACTGTGATGTCACACCAGTTCACGCCATCTTGTTCCCAGCCTGAGACACACTGCGTGGGAGGAGGTCCGTTTCTACTTATTGACACACGACTAAAACCTACAGCTCCGCCCACTCAGAGTGCCCCAGGGTGTGAAAACAAGCACGCCATGACAGACTGCACCCCCGCTAACATCTGCCACCTTTAACGTTTGATTTGTTTGTTTTTAATCAGAGGCGAGTAACACCAGGCTAACGCTGTGAATCATAACTGAGGTCATAATTTCAGTTTGTTCATTAAAACTCAAAGCAAATGTTGAAGACGATAAACAAACATCAAGTCAAACGTTGTGTTCTGAGTCCAGATATGACACCATGGAGCAAACTCCCAGTATTTACCATCTGTTCTCTCATTCACTGAGCAGGAGAAAGTCTGTTAAAATATTAGCTTCAATAAGAGCTCTGTTCTCAGAGGGTTACCGACGGGGATTAGATTGATCCGTGCAGGAATGTAACGATTCATCAGCAGCCAGAATCAATAAAGAAACACATTTCATGGCAGTTCCCAACACAACAACTTTTTATTAACATTTTATCTGTAGGTTTTAGTGTCTAATGGCAGATTGGAAATGAGCTCCAGCCACCAGCTGAAATAGGCACATGGCTGCTTCACTCAGCAGCCAAAAACACAATGATAATTATAGTCTGGTAGGTTTTGGAATTCAGCCACTGCACTGACAGGTGGAGCAGAAAGTTCATTTCCAACCCTGCTGATAGTGTCTGTCTGTCCTCTTTATTTCATCAGCACTCAGACGAGTTTGGATTGGCTCAATTTAAAATCAAAGGGAACATGCAAACTCTGCATCGAGGGGCTCAAACCAGGAATCTTCTTGCTGTGAGGCGACAGTGCTAACCACTGTGCCACCGTGCCATCCAAATTTGAAATCAAGTTCATACAAAATCTACTTTACCTACATCCATCCATCCATTCTGTAACCGCTTATCCTCTTGAGGGTCACGGGGGGGGTGGAGCCTATCCCAGGGTTCACCCTGGACAGGTCACCAGACTATCACAGGGCTGACACATAGAGACAGACAACCATTCACACTCACATTCACACCTACGGACAATTTAGAGTCACCAATTAACCTGCATGTCTTTGGACTGTGGGAGGAAGCTGGAGCACCTGGAGGAAACCCACGCTGACACAGGGAGAGCATGCAAACTCTGCACAGAAGGGCTCCCGCACCCGGGATCGAACCAGGCACCCTCTTGCTGTGAGGCGACAGTGCTAACCACCATGCCGCCCATACCTACATTCATATACATACATACATACATACATGTATGTATACATATGGCTGCTGGTCTTTCAAACAGGGGAAGCTCACTTTAAATTTACATCATAAAATGTGTCATATTGCAGCGAGGCAGTAACTTATGAAAGGAACATGTAATTGAAGCCGTTTTTCAGCCACACTCATGCCATAGAGCCACAGCAACACACACCTCAAAGATTTTCAGATGGGTTTAAACACCTGAGCGGCACTCTGTCAGAAGACTCCTCTCACAAATTTCCGCATGGGACTGCGCTCGAAATGCGACGATGCCGGTGTGTATTTCAAAAGAGCTGTCAGTCACAAAGGGGTTCAGCCTTTTAGATAATTCCTCTAATCATCATGCAGACACCGAGCATCCTCTCCCGCCTACTGCTCCATTAGGTCCCACAGAAGCTGAGCCTCCCTGGAGGTGACGATTTTGTCACATTTATCCAATGACCGTCTCACTTTGCTGCATGAAAAAAACCTGCTCAGCGCTGTCTCATAGGAATGCTTGGGGGCCACGCGTCCACCGTGCTGACACGAGAACGTATGACGGGGAGGTCACGTTTGAAAACTGGTGATAAACAGCTGATGTTTGAACATATAGTCATGACGTTAAACGCATCCTAGCGCACGTTTAATGCAATGTAAATTTTTATTTTAATGTAAATTCAATAGTGCATGTTTGACCATTTCTTCTATGAAATTTCAGGAGAAGTTCGGCCTCCCTTGTTGTCTCAGAGCAATCGGCCCTGATACATATTTGGAATAACAGTGGAATATTCATGTGCATGTAAACATGTTCAGTGTCGCCCCTCACACACAAACAAATACAGTGAGAATGTTTTATAACAGCACATCTGTGTTGCCAGGCAGCCTCTCTACACGTTTACAGTCCTCCAAATCATCTGATTCTGTCACCTGAAAACATAAAGTTACCACTTTGTTTGTTGAACGCAGCTTTCAGCTTCTTTCATAATGATTTAACAGGAAGCTGTAGTGATGATGAGCTGCAGCGTGAACCTTCATGATCCTCTCAGCATCTTCCTCGCGTGTCGATGAGACCGTCAACAAATTCCTGTCATCACATGAGTGATGCTGAGTGCTGCCGTAAATCTCCACGTGTTGAGTTGTGTGCTTCAGTCTGTGGACCACACACATGCCTGTGGGCTTCATTGCACCATATCGCTGAAGGTTTCGTGTGTGTGTGTGTGTGTGTGTGGTGTGTGTGTGTGTGTGTGTGTGTGGTAGACCCACAGGAATGGATGCACTTGTCACTTTCCACATTTTATCACGCGTGTCTGCAGCACATTTTGTAAAACTCCATCATGTTTATTGTACACACTTTCTCTGTTGCCAGATAAACAAGTTTGTGGTTGTACTTTTGGTATAATCACATGTTCACAGCCCGAGGAGGTCATTCACACACTCAGACATGTTTAATAACCTCTGATGTGTGTTAACTGACAGGAGGAGTTGTTCTTTGCTTTTTATTTTTTAAGGAATATTTTCCCTGAAGAGTCCAAAACCAACAAGGAATTTATCCCTTTTTAAAGGTTCTGTATGTAACTTAAAAAAAAAAACCTTCTTATTCAGGGACTGTTCTTTAGTTACCAGAGGAGGGGGGTGACCTCGGATTTTTTTTATTTTATCATTATTATTGTTATTATTTTTCATTTTGACCCTTCCCAGAGTGACATAAATGATTTATTAGATTTTTAAAACTTAGCCTTTGATGTTTGAAAGTTAAAAGTTGAAGACCAAACTGTGGAGTTGATACAAGCCTCAGTTTTTCAGCTCTGTCACGCATGGCAAACTGTTTATTTTTATATGTGACGTGAAAAAAGTGATTTTCATGAACTATCCCTTTTTTTTTCGTTTTAATGGAAGAGTTGGTTGCACATGTTGTGTCCAAGGACCGTTGGAAATCTGAAAGTCCAACGATAATTTCTGTTTTTACAGTTTCTGGCTGTGATAAATGGTGTAATTTTGGCAATTGAACACATGCTACATTTTAAAGAAAAATAAATGCCCAAACTCTCGAAGTTAAAAAAAAAATTGCCCATAATTTTTAAAGGACAGAATATTCGCTCCAAATTTAAATAATTTGGTTTTTTTAAGTAAGAGAAAAAAAATTGTAGGAACGAAAAATTCATCCAAAATTTTAAAAGAAAAGAATTGCCAAAAATTTTATGAAGAGCAAAAAAAATCACTAGCATGTTTTCTTTAAAAATCTGCAGTCAAAACAAAACAAAATACAACCATTTCAATCTGTCTGCCCCTCCCCTAAGACAAAATAAAAAACATAAGTCCCTACCAAGGCCTTCAAAAATTATTTGACATGCCTCCCCCTTCTTGCCCCGCCCCCTCTCCCCTCATAAATAACAAACAGTCCCTACATGTGGACACATTTAGCAGCAGCAAACTATGTCAAATGATCTGTTTACAAACTCTCATGGAGCTTGCTCAGCAAAATCATCGTCTCATTTATCCAGTCAGACACTCAGAACAAACACGACTGTTCACGAAAACAATTTAAAACACACTTCGGTTGTTTAACTCCGTCATCACTGAGGTAAAGACTGGTCCCAGTTTTCACAGGCCACATATCTTCCCAACATTCTGACACTAGATTCAGGAGAAAATTAACTTTGTACAGGACCCGTCTGTGTCTCAGCAACACACTCCGGTGAGCTCTGGAGACACAGAAAATAAATACAAAATACAACCACTTAAATTTGTCTCTCCCTGAAGTCAAAATATAAAACTCAAGTCTCTCCACAGTGTTTTAAAATTATTTGACATGCCTCCTCCTGTTTGCACCTCCTCCCCCATCATAAATAACAAACAGTCTTAGCTAGCTGGCCGCCGCTGCCTTGCACAGAGTGCTCCAGGGACGACAGTTTGCTGTAGGCCAACACAGAAGTTAGTGTTGCACTGATTCCCTTCTCAAAAAGCCTACAAGAATCTTCCACCGGATTCTGGATCATTGCAGAAAAAAAGCAAACGTTTATCATACTTACACATCTGTTCAGCAGGATGATCTTCACAGATGAAACCCACCTCTATGACTATTGAAAGGTGAATTCAATCCCCAGAAGTAAATATATAGATAGATAACACCATGTCAACCTGAATCTGAACTCTATTGTAAAGTTGGACAAAGCATCAGAGCTCTGACACCTCGTCCTCTGCACGCAGGAAACGACACCACTGCCCAGTGAAGTTAAGTCTTTAAACTCCTCTGTTGTTCGTTCACCTTTGGATTCTCCTCTCAGTCTCTTTGTCTGAAAAGCGTTCAGTTATCTTGTGAAGCTTCAGCCAAAGCTTCAGAGCATCTTCTCTGGCTGCTCCTCAGTTATTACGCAGGTCACTGAGCCAAACATTTCACATCTGCTGAGTGAGTCACGCCTCGTACGCTGAGGCCGCTGAGAGGTGCTTATGAAGTGCAGGTTAATGTTTCCAGGCAGACTGACCGATCAGAAACCTCCACTGTATCCAGACTGTAGAGTGTGAGCAGCATTCAATCAGCTCGTGGAGGTGACGAGCAGAGACGTGGTCCAGACTGTAACAGTCACAAACACATAATGAGGACGTCAGGAAGGTGACAGGGTTGGATACAACATGTGATTTGTTTCCAACATTTCCAGTTCATTCCTGCACAGCACTGGTCAGAGTGTCAAAGGAAGACGCACAGTCAGTGAATCAGACTGGGATTTTTTAATCTTGGTTCAATTCTCTGAATCTAATCTATTTTAACTTACGTAACATATTTGACTTAAGTCACGTTCATAAGTTCATACTTAAGTTATGTTTCATACGTACTTATTTAAACCTAAACTGTACTCTTTATCCCGACCTCTAACGGACCCCTAAACCAAACCAAACTGCGACTGTTTCACAACGTTAACCACATATTTAAATGGCAACCATTAACAATCATGTATGTTGTTTTTGTGTTGATCTCCTGCCACCAGTAGAGGCGCTAATTTAGGAAATGCTCCTGTGGGTCGTATTGGAGGATAGGAACAAATGACCTGTGTGGTCTGACGTGTTGGAGGACCTGTTGGTTTTCTTTATAGAGTCTGATGCTGGGTCACTGGGAAACTGGGAGGGTATTAAGAGGAATGTTGTAATCTATAATTAGCACATTAGCTAACGTTAGCTTCCATAGCAAAACAAACAAGATTGGCTTCCTGTGACATCATCCATCCACTGAGTGAGAGCATACGGGTCGGCCAGTCTGGTCCCGTTGGTCAGTGTTTACTTCTTCCAGTAACACTGGCGGTCCCGGAGAGTGAGTGACCTGACATGGTGCGTTGGTAAATTCAGTCTGACGCTCTACACTAAAATGAGAGCCCTGTTGGTGGAAGAAACGGAGCCTTATATTTCTACATGAATGAACCAACGCTTAAGTTAATCACACATTCACTCCGCTCGGCGCTCTGCTGCTCCGTCTCCACAGACAGAGTGTCCAGAGTGCGCTCTGCCACTCTGAGAGTGCGCTGCTCTGGATAACCCAACGCTACATTCAGACAGCGCTCCCAATTTATCAACGCTCCAGTTTGTGTCAGAGTGCGCTCCTGAACGCACCACTCACATCATCTTCCTCCATTGTCTAAAACAAGACAACACAACTTGTTAGCTAGCGCTAGCTAATGTCTGTGGAGAACTGTTTTGCCTCCAGCTAAGCCCCGCCCACCAAAAATCAGCATACTGTGTACTAACAGTGAGAGGGTGTATACATCTACAGTAAGCTAACATGGGCCAGTCTGTTGACAAGGTGAATTCACTGGTAATAATAATAATAATAATAATAAATTATATTTTCCAAGTAATTCAAAACGAGTTAACCTCAATAACGTGCTGAGTGCTTCTTAATCACACTGATTGTTGGTATTTTGAAGCCGAGACTGTTGATGAACTAAATTTCCTGACAACAGAAAACTTCTCACATTACAGTATTTTAGTGGATCGGCCTGATTACAAAACACAAGTGTGGAAATATTTCAAGTTTTAATCACATTAATCATCTGTCTTGGTCTCTGCTGCACCAGACTTCAGATGTACTGATCAGGAAAAACTAGTTTTTGATTGGCTGTTTATTGTGTAAAACTAAACACATATAAATTCTGTTTTGTTGCTGCGGCTGCCAGATGAAGTTCAGACTAATATGAAGCAGCGTTTGGCTGAATGTATTAATATGGAAACACAAAGACATCATGATTTAATGTTTGCAGAATGATCCAGAGTTTAGTCTCCGGCTGTCTACAGTGTGTCATGTTTGATGGGTGGATTAAACACGTCGTATCAGACTTTAACAACATGTAAAGACATTCACACGCAGTGTAAAAACATAATTACAGCTTATATTTTTTATCTGCAGTGTATCTGAGTCTGACTGAAATGAAAATGTTGATGAGGTATACTGCTCCTCGTGTTGTTGACTTTTCTAACTGAGGCTGTCGTGATATTTCAGTGCGCGTCTCGACGACCATCTGTACCAGGCTGTCCCTTATCTATTTTCCATTTGAAACCTCGGACGTGTGCAGTGTCAGCCTCTGACCTCGAGCAGAATAACTTTTCCAGGAAATCTGGTTGCTGTCAGGTGTTGTTGATTCCAACTTAATGTCCCAGTGAAAGAAGCCATGAAACCTTTCATTTTGGTTAGAGGCCATTTTGACTTGCTGGTATGTTCATCTGGACTCCAGGACGAACTCAGGAAACACACTCAGGAAACAGTCTTTAACACCGACTGGGAAAAAGAATATTTTTTCTGAGCAAATCACTATTAATCGTCCTCACTAGCTTTAGACCCAGTTGTTTCTTCCAGCTGGTAACATTTAAAGGTGTACAATGCAGGAATCGACTTTTGTTTGTAAAAAGTATCAGCAGTGAAAGCTTTGTTATATTTGTGGGCTTTTTGGCGCAGAGTCTGCAGTTTTTGTAGCTTCCTCTGGGACACATGCTGCTTACGGTCTGACACCTATATCTATGTGGGCAGTATCAAAAAGGCCATGAGGGAATTCCTTTGAATTTGGCACAAATGTCCTGTAGGATTCAGTGATGAACTGATTATAATCTGATGGTTATAAGTCAAAGGTCAAGGTCACTGTGACCTCGACCCTCGCATTCTCGTGAATGCAGTATCTCAAAAACACCATGGGGAGTTTTCTCAAATTTGGCACAGACGTCCACTTTGACTGAAAAATAAACATATTAGAGTTTGATGATCAAAGGTCAGGGTCTCTGTGACCTTGCAGCCACCTCATCTCGTAAACGCGATACCTGAAGAACACCTTGGGGATCTTAAGTGCTATATCGTAGGCAACTGGACTTGCTTGAGTGTCTTGAAGATGTTTTGCCTCTCATCCAAGAAGCTTCTTCAGTTCTAACTGACTGGTGCGGAGTCGCAGGCTTTAAACTCTGTGTGGGTGTGAACCCTGGCAGAGTCGTTGGGGTCACCTGTTGATCCACCTGGCCAACGTGTGTGTCGTTAGGGTTAGATAGGTCCGGGTGTGAATGGGTGTTAAGTCATCTCAACGAGTCTGTCAGGGTTCACACCCACACATGGTTTATAGCCTGTGACTCCGCACCAGTCAGTTAGAACTGAAGAAGCTTCTTGGATGAGAGGCGAAATGTCCTCAAGACACTCAAGCAAGTCCAGTTGCCTACAATATAGCACTTAAGATTACTATGACCTGGATGACTGAAGATATTCACTAGCAACACGAATGTTAACTTGGGATTCATCCACTAATTTTGACAAAACTTCACACAAATGTGTAACAGGATAAAACAATTAAGTGATACCATTTATATCCAAAGGTCAAAGCTGTAAACACAACTCTAACATTTTATCAAGTTGAACGTGTTGGCAAACAGTTGCCTGTGATATCAAGCCAACACTGGGTTTGGACATCAACCTGATTTTTGTTTCCAACCAACATTTAACGTCTGTCAAATGTCGGAGGGTTGACGTCAACCCAACGTTGGGTTTTGACGGATATCTGTGATTTAATTCCAACCACAACGTTAGAGTCCAACACCTTTCTGATGTCACACTGACGTCCAGTGCCAGCTGGGTGTTTACACATCCAGCAGACACGGAGCAACCTTAGCGTTCGGCAGAGGTGACACAAAACAGCAAAGCTGTAGTGCAAATAATTGAAACAACAAGCTGTGTGAAGCTGTAAAGGTCCGTCAACAAGAGCTCCAGAGTTGGGTGATATTTCTCAGTTTGTCAGTACAGTGACCCCGTCCACACGACACGTATTCATCTGATCCACTGTTCATATAGAAACATGGATTTCGTGCAGATTTAAGGTCTAAAACGTGATTTCAAGATCTCTGTGCAAAGAGTCATGTTTGGGTTTTTTGTGATGTTGCACCGCTCTTAATGGAAAAGACTGCGATAACATGATGGAGGAGTATCTTTGCTTTACAGAATTTAAAGTTCATAAATGTAAACTGACCCTTGGGGCAGCATTATGGTAACTCCGAGCTTCCAGGTGGAAACAGACAACATATTATCCGTCACATATCTCACATAGCGTCTGCAGCATTGTGCCTCCTGTCTGAGGTTGTCTCTGTGCTCAGCTTCAGTCTCTTATCATATAGTTTCCAGATGTTCGAGGTCAGATAATCCCTCCAAACCAAAACCTGTAATTTATGACCAGAGGTTGACCTAATGTTTCCAGACGTCTTTACCTGAGAGCGGCGTTCAACCCCAGCTGCCCCCTCAGCCTCCATCTCTCTCCTAAAGTGCACTCTGAAGAAGGGAACATGGCGATCTGTGGGGAGATACAGGAACAAAAACAAACACCCCGGTGTGATGTCATAGGAGCTACATAACCACGTTGACCTTGGGACATACTCAGCGCTGTTACAGGCGTGACCTTGGTCCACGCCAGCAGACAACCACCTCCTGACCCTGCAGCTTCGTGATGCACAGAGACAGTGTTTGGAAGAGAGATTGGGAATCATGGCTGCATGTTGAGCAACAGGACATGACAACTTCATTGCTCTTTAGTTTATTTAGGCACTGATACAGCATGATTCAGAGGATAGCTAAATTATATGGTGTTCAACAGAGTGACAGTAAACTTTGTGATGGTACCACAGCGCCAGAACAGACACTACGTGCTTTGTTTGGCATGAATGATATGAAATTAGTTTGATTGCTTTGGCTCAGTCTCCATGAGAAAGGTCCAAGATGTAAACCTCTGCCTAGTGTTGGTTCAAATGACAAAAAGAATCTTGATTAAATCGACATCACTATTAATCCAGGATGACATTGTACAACAAGGAGACATTATCAATGTCACAAGCCTGAGTGAAGCAGCTACACCTTGGATCCGTCTCATGAAACCAGTTTACCAATCAAACAAGGCTTATTTCAGTAAGTCTGACTTATTTTCCATTGATTCACTTCCATAAAGCAAATTCAACACAGGTCAAGATCACTGCTTCCTTGTTTAATCCATCAACGCATGGGTCACGTGATCACAGTCTTTCAAATAAATGCAAATGTATGAATTTGGGTGCATTACTTTTCTGTAAGATTACGTGAGAACAGTTTATGTGAACAGCCTGAACATTAGATATGAAGACAGATGGAGCCTTCTCTCTATACTGTATGAAGTATAAATCAGCCGTAACTCTAGTTGGTGCTGCAGTTTGTTCTGGGTTATTTAGAGTTTCTCTAAGGTGTTTATATTTGATTGTACTTATTATGCTGTCTGTTACATTACATAAATGATCTACTTCACGTTGTGGTTGTTGCCATCGGATGGTGTTGGTTTATGACACTTTACAATCATTTGTTTTCACCCATTCTGCCAGTTAGGGTCAGATGGCCTCATACAAACAGGACACAGAACTGTCTTCAGACAAAGCGAGTAAACATCTGTTTTTTGACAGACCGGTTCAGCTTCTTGATATTTTCATTGGTAGCTGCGACAGAACAACACAGGCCACCATGACTCCTTGTACCTCACTGTGTGATAATCATGTACCACCCATCTGTCCATTATGCTCCCCATCCTGTCCTCTGAAGTTCGACCAGAGCATCTCTCCAGCTCTGTGATCTCAGGATCAAGTGGAAAACGAAACCAAAATATGCCTTTATGAATGGGGCTGCTGTTGTGAAGCCTCGATGTGACCCAGCATGGCTTCGCTTGCCCTGGCTGTCTGATCCGTTTGCTCTGAAGCCCTTTGAAATCACAAGGTTACGAGAAGGAAGAACACCAAACCATCCGAGCTCATTTAGGAGCGTAAAAAGAAAAAAAACACCAGACCACAACCAGATTGTCTGGCAAGAGAGCCGATTACTCTGCTGGAAGTCAGAGGTTAACACTACACTGAGGCTATAAAGGAAGAAGGAAATAGAGAATCAAAGGTGCAGATGGTCAGCAAAACCACTTGGCACCCGTTGACCCTGTTTTCCCCAGAGAGAAAACACTCAGAGAACAACATGAGGTCGCTCATTAAGTGGTGTGTATTTCTCTGCTCAGGCACTAACTGTCAACAATTGAGTGACAACTGCAGTGAGAATGAGCAAATCTCTAATTTGGATGACGTCCCAAAAGCATCTCAGGGTGAACAAGAGTCTTATGTTGTGATCTCATCAGAACCTCAAGACATCAGCTCTTCATCCACAGACGGAGCTGGCTCGCTCGTCATCATGAGACCTCACTATGGAATTATGGTCACATAATAATGCTTTAACAGGAGTTTCATAACTGTGTGAGACTGATGTTAATTCAACCTTGATGAACCCTTTCTGGTGTTTTCACAAGCAACATAGTGACGTTCGGCCCGCGGCCGTCAAGAACGCTCTGTTTTGGACTGTTTGGTTTTAAACAGGTGGTGTCAGATGTTACTGCACGTCTACGTATGTATGTGATGAGATTAGAGTAATACATGTTTGTCTTTGACATTCTGCTCTCACCCACATTCCTCTTCTTGTTTTACTCTGTTTAAAGGTTCATTTAAACTGTGCTGCTCTTATGTAACTGGAATTTAAACCTCATCATATGTTTCTCACTGTAAAATGATTATAAATTCTTCCGCTGTGTGTTAATGTGCAGAACGGCTCTTAAAATATACCGCCTTAATTAAAGCTGTAATACTGCCTGATGACATTCACATACACACGGTTTTTGACCTGAATTCCAAAGAGACAATATTCCTGTACTGTGTTGTTTTTATGGCTAATGAAAATGAATTTTCCACTAATGTTCCTGTTCACATGCAGCCGTGCACATTCTGGTTTACGTGACTTAAAAATCACGACAAAATATAGAAGACTGGAACGACTAAAGCCACTCGTGCTGTTTGGTTTCTTTGCATCAGAACAGGATTTTGTAAATGTTTCCCAGCGGTGGTGGACTTGTTGGGCCATGTGAACTCAGCCTCCCTCTTTCATGCCTTTAACCATCTTCTTAAAATGGTCTGCGTTGTGATAGCATGTATCCAAAAACCTGCTGATACCAAAGTCTTTCATATTGTTTCTCCTTCCCACCAAAACTCGGGGCTTTTCCTTTGAGCTTGTTTCTCTACCCCAGCCTTCAAACTGTTGAGTTGGTTTGTGCATGGGCGGGTTATGAGACAATGAGCCCCGGGGCCCAGACCTGCAGTGGGCCCCACCACCCCTGCTACATAGCACAGTTAAAGCCCAGTTGAGACCAAAAATTTGTGACAAGACGAAACCGTTTTAGAACATTGCAGAGAAAAGTTACAGTGGTCAAACCAAGCCAGTCTGAGCTCGACTCAAGTGAAATGAAGTTGGCTGGTCAAGTCAAAATGACCGCAGACGGCGTGTTGGCTTGCTGCGGCAGGTGCTCCGTCCCCGCCAAGCCCTCTGTTTCCGTCCTCACGGTGTGCCGGTGTCGGACGGTGGGTCGCTGCTGCTGCTGGCTGTATGTGCTTATGCCCCGCGTCTTGTTGTGATTGTTACGCATCTTTCTGTGGTCTTGTGTATCTGTCACCCTGTCCCAACTGGATGCGACTAAATCTGTTTGATTGCATTGTTTTCTATTTGACTGTCCTGACTGCCCACGAGCGATGCAGCATTGTCAGACGCCCCGTTTGTATTTTTATTTCGTCACTCACATTGAAAGCACTGCAGTGAATAAGGAATCACCTCCAGGATACTTCGTTATTTCACAACATAAACTTCAATAAGTTGTCATCTGGCTGGAGGGAGATCGGGAAGATGAACGTCTCTGGTAAAAAAATTGTGTTGGATGCTTGTAAGCTAGCTTTTTTTTTTTTTACAAAGTTGAGATGGTGGTGTGCTGCAGTCTGGGAGCTACAACAATGATATCTTTAAGTTATGTGCAATAGTATTGTTGTGAGTATTAATAATAAGGAAGTACGTACTCACTCACCTTTCAGTGGTTACTCTGAGACCACAGCTGCAGGATGTGTGCTTTGTTTACATGGCGTGATATTTGAGTCTCTTTGCAGCTGTTTTGCATCTCTTTGTAAATGTTTTGTGTCTCTTTGTGGTCATTTTGAGTCTCTGCCTGGTCCATACTTGGCTCTTCGAGTACATTTTGCAGGTGAAGGCCAGGGGGCCCCTAATACTTTGGGCCCCTGGGTCTGTGCCTGGAAGGCCCCTTTAGCAATCCATCCATGGGTTTGTGTACAACACACAGAGCCAACAGTAAACAAGAAAGAGGCTGTGTGTCGCAAACTGCAGTTAAAACCCCAGTTGATACGCATATCCCGAATGCAATGTATACACGTCCAACTAATGCTCCCAAAACCTAAAAAATACCAACATATCCCACGTCTTCAACAGAAAGCGTTATATCCAGAATAAGCTCCAGTAAACAGAATATGCTGTTTACATGACCCGTATCAAATTTGGACTAATGTCAGATTTATAATAATGGAATATAAGAGTGTGTGTAAATGTCGTCGCTGTGATTGACGGCCTGCATGATTCTCAACCAAACTGAGAATTTAATGATTCTTGAAAGATCCAGTAATAACTGTTGTGTGTTCCTGTCTTTTTATTTTTGTTCCCTGGTTGCAGATAAATGTTACTCCAACCAGACCAGCCCCAAGTGCGTCTCCTCATGCTCCTCCTCTTCAGAGGCGGAGCCCAACTCCTCTTCTTCCTCATCCTCCATCCTGCCTGTCAGCCAGATGATCGACAAGGTGAAAGGTTACTGCTCCACGCGCTCCGACAACTTCTACAAGAACATCATCATGTCCGACAGCTTCGCCCACAGCACCAGGTTCTAGAGCTGTCCTCCAATTTCTGGTGTGGACCTTATGGAACTTCCCCGTGTTTTGGAGTTGCCTAAATTGTTCTAGAAAATGTTGTGACATCATCCTCCCGGCAGCCGTAGGGACAAAGGAGGCTTCTGCCAAAGGTTCCAATATAAAGCGCGACACTGGAACCTACCTCGGTGTTCTGGAACTGCCCACAATTATTTAAGGCTTTACCTTTGTTCTGGAACTGCCACCCAACATGTGAGAACCTTTTGTGTTCTTGAACTACTCCTAACTTTCTAGAACTCTATCAACGGTTTAGAATACTGTGTTCTGGAACTGCTCCAATCATTCAAGAACTCTTGTCCAGCATCAGCCAGGAAGAACGGATTAAAGAATTCTAAGGGCCATTAATCAAGCCCCTCCAACATTCTAGAACCCTCCAGGGTTCTGACACTCCCTGACCAACATTCTAGAACTCTCTGAAAGCCTCAGCAGTGTAGGATCCTTTGTGTTCTGGAACTGCTCCAGTCATTCTAGAACTTTTCCTCAGCCAGCCTCAGTCAGAGAGAACTGACTTTTGAATTCTATGGGCCTTTAAAGAAGAATTCAAAAACCCTTTAGACTTCTGAAACTCCCTGACCAACATTCTAGAACTCTCTGGCAGCCACAACAGTTAAGGATCCTTTGTGTTGTGGAACTGCTCCAGTCACGCCAGAACTTTTCTCCAGCGTGAGTCAGAAAAAAAAACTGATTTTACAATTCTAATGGCCATTATTAAAGAATTGGTAACCCTCCAGGATTCTGATACTCCCTGATCAAGATTCTAGAGCTCCCTGACAGCCTCACCAGTTTAGAGTCTTCTGTTCTTGGAAGTGCTCTGATCATTCTAGAGTTCTTCAGCGTTAGCCACAAAGAACAGATTTTAGAATTCTGGGGGTCATTACAGATTAATTCTAGATCTCCCCTGTCTTCTGAACCTCCCAGACCAACATTTGACGGTTGTAAATTATGTTCTAGCCACTTTTCTCCCCACTATCTTTCCCCTGTCATGGACATCATCCTCCATGACAGGGGAAAGATAGTCTTCCTGCCATCCTTCCTTGCCCCTGATGCTCTGAATCAGAATCCCTGTTGTGTTTTAACTGTAATGTGTTGGATTGTGTTACATTATGTATATTGTTTTCAGGCAGGAGCCCCAGTTTAAACTCTAATTTTGACTGATGAGCAAAAATTCAAGATTTGTGTCTATATCTAGTCCTCACAGTCTGTGAAAAGCTGATTGTTTTTTGTGGCAGAATACTTATTAGTAGGCTTGGGTGGTATCTATTTTTTAACACCTTCCTGAAATTTCATTGGGGTATAATGTGTATTAGGTCACAGTGTGCCCCAACCCCCCACCCCCCACTTGACCGGCGACATCGCTATGTTCTGCAAGCTCACCAAAAAGCTCACAAAATCTCAAGAAAGGTGATATTCTCACACCTATTTCCCTTATTTAAAGAGAAATACAATCATTCACCTTCTGAGTGCCGGTTTCTCTCTTTTACTAAAGTAAGACCAACGTAATGGCCCTATTCACTTATCATGAAACAAACAAACAAACATTCAAAATCAACAGAAACAAAACTTCACCCAAACCTCCTTGGTTGGTCTCGTTAGTTGTTTAGGTAGTTAGTCCACCATTCCCACAATCACCAACTCTGATTTGTTTGCAAAAAAAAAAACGTAATTCACCTAGTTAGATGTGGAATTCTGCCATTTTACCTGCAGTATCGCTTTGCTGTTGCAGACCAGCTGTTTACAGTCCTCTAACGTTGTCCCCACCCCTTGCAGCCAGTCCCCATGTTTGTCAGACCACACTGACCTCTGGTGGCATGTGATGTGCACTACATACAAAATATCCTCAGTGTGGCCTCTCCAGTATGAGGTACATAGAGAGGTGAGCATCTGTATTTTTGATGGTATTTTAACTTAAACCGTCAGGATGTATAAATACCCTGGTAATACAGTGATACCACCCAAGCCTAACAATCAGTTAGCACACACTTTTCCTCAGCATTAATTCACCATAAACAGTTACATGATTTAAACCAGAGCACAAGTGTCTGCTAATCAACAAAAATCTGCAGCTGGTGCCACAAACTGTTAAAAACCCAGAGTCCAAGTTCAGATAATGATTGACAACGCTGCACACTATGGTTTGAAACCCCAGGGTGTCTGAGAGCTGCAGGGCAGTCAGAGAACATTGCTGCGATTCTGCTGTATCGTATCAAATATCAGAATCGGCTGACCTGGCTGCCAGACTGTGTAACTGAGAGGAAACTGAAGGGAGCAGAGCAGAGAGGGGAGGGCGGGAGATAAGAGGGGAGGAAAAGTTCTGATAGAAAATAAGTAGGCTGTTAAGTTTTGGTGTTTTTTAATACTGTGATGTTTGTTTGAAGTGTCCGTTTGTGCATGTGTGTGTGGAGCCATATCCCATGTAAATATTGATGATCTATCTATTCTATGTGCCTTATTCTATAGTGTTGTAATGTGTCCGGATGGTTGCTTTTGTTCATGCCTTCATGGGGTCCTGGAAGGGTCACCGGGACTGTACATACAAACCCAAACATTCTCCAACTCCCCACGCTGTGGAGGCACACCCTTTTAACCTCAGAGGGAAACAAGTCACGGTGACAGAGAGGGCAGAACGGATCAGAATACAACAGAGGAGTTCATCTTCCAGCTGAGAGCTTCAGACCAGCTGATAAAGATGCTTCTTGGAATAACTCTCAAACCACATTAGAGATTTTTCTAAACGTATTTTATCATGCAAAATGAAGCCAAAATGCCCAAAAATATTGACGCACATTCAGACTTTGTTTGGAAATATCTCTGAAAATGTCTTGAGGCTTTAAAATGTCACTTATCCAGACATGTTCTTGACAAACCAGGGTTGTTAGATTTCAAAAATACCAAAATGGTTATAATATTTATGCCTTCAGTCTCCTCTAAAGGTTCTCCATGTGGCACAGTGGACAATAAGACCCTGAGCTGATGGTTGGTGGCTGACTATAAATACCAAGAACCGAGCTGATTCTAGTTGGCCACTGACACTCGGCTCCCTGCGCACGGCAGCCAAAGTTTAGCAACCCTACAGGCGGTCATTTATGGTCACAGCTTTACAGTTCAAGGCATCTTGTTCAGATATTATTTTTATTTACCACTGCAAAAAGAAGCTGTAGCCTGAAGATAAAATATTCACTGCAGCTGCCAGGATGATATTATCACCTGAATGGTCAGTTCATCCAAACTCCAAAAAAAAAAAAAAAAAACACTTCTCCATGTGGTGTCTGGCCTCGCACATAGTTTCATTCAGCTGAGAACACCTGCCAACACCCAGATACAACAAGGGTGAAAAGAATTTCACTTGTGGTGTTTAAGTAATTGCAAATGGCATTTGGAAAAAGTCAACGCTCAGCAGTGAGCTCTGTGCATAATCCTGACAAATCAGATCATGGTTTTCATGGTTTTATTATCTCAGCACCACAAGTGAAATAATGTTTACAACAACTGTTCTGGAGTGGTGGCCAGTGTCTAAGCAGTGGAGATCAGAAAACCTCAGCACAGCTCGATGCCACAAGCAGTGAGAAAATCAGTTTTTTATCTTTGGGATTTGATCGGGCCGAGCGTTTAATGAAACATAGTGGTTGTACAGTTTGGTCGAAAGCACAGCCTGGTCACCAGGAGAAAATGGTGGCATCGTACGTTTCTGCAAACCACGAATGCATTACATTTGTACGTTTCATACGGATCATATCAGTGTTTCTAAAGTGACATAGTATCTGAGCTGGCTTTGTCATCAGGAGGTGGAGGGGATGGTGGATGGTGACACCTGCCAAGCTGCAGACCAACAAACAACAAAACCGGTTGTGTTTTAGCTTTTTAGGCACCAAACCTGGGTGTTTTTTAGCGACCCATCGTTTTTCCAGCTCGGATACTGCCAACAAAACGCAGCTGTTTTTTTTCAGAGATGGCTGCATTTCCTGCAGTGTTAATTTAGACAGATATTTTAGATTTAGTTTGAGTCCTGAAATGAAAATGTTTATTAGTTTTAGTCACATTTTAGTCCTTTTTATCCTTCGTAGTTTTAGTCTAATTTTAGTCAACTTTTTACTGTTTTCTTACAAGCTAACAAGTGGAGCTAACTGCTAACTGCTAACACCCACCGCGGCAACTAACAAACTCCACAAATCCATTCAGCAGCTCCACCATCCACAGTCAGACACACACGGCCGATTATTTACTGCTGAATTACAGCAAACAACTCACACCAATGGCTGACGCTGCTCTGCTCTGATTGTAAAACATCCTGGTGCAGACTATTTACTAGAGTTTACCAGCCTGTCACTCATGCTGCATCTGAAGATAATAACAAGCACGGCCGTTCACGGCCTTTAATGTCCGATAGTCCAGCACTAACATTTTCGTCATATCTCATAGAAAAAAGAAACCGAGTTCATCTCAGTTTTTATGATCAAGATCTATTTTAAGCTCGTCACCGTCTTGTTTGCGTCATGGAAAAAAGGTTGTTGATGAAACATTTTCATCATAGTTTTCTTCAACAAAATTAACCCTGGTTTCCTGTCGGGATTTTCCCCCCCAAAACTGGTATTTTGAGCCAAAACATGATCTCATCCTAACCATAACCAAGAAGTTTTTGTGCCTAAACCCTAACCACATGTTAATAAAAATGTCATTTCAACATATGTGCTACATAATGACCTGCAAATTTAAAGTTTCCATGGTTTGCAGAAACCTATAATACCAACATTTTCCCTGGCAGTTGAATTGCTAAAGCAGTGGGCCCAACCAAGAGCTCTTTTATTTCATCATTTATCCAAAAATCATCCACGTTTTTTTCTCAGATTAGACACAAGATTTAGTTGAATTCAAAATATCAGTACATGAAAAGGTATGTCCACATCATTCCACCACTTCATAATGCTACAGCATTTACATTTGGTCTGATCTGCAGAAAGCTGTGAGCGTCAACACTTCTTCTTAGACTTCAAACAAGCCTTGAAGAATAATTACGCCTGATTTCCTGTTCGTAAATGAGTACTTCTCCTTAAATTTTAAGCCATATATGAAGGCATACCTCTTCAGAAAAAATGAGATTCCTGTATGGACCTCTGCATGCAGCTGTTTCCTCCTCTAAGCTCTCTGCTTGTCAGGTCCCAACCTGAATATAAAACAAAGAGATCCAATCAGTCATTAGCAGCAACCATTCGGCCTATGTAGAACATTCAGTCATCAGCAAACAAGTTTAGGAACTGTTAGAGTCCTGTTACAGCTGCAGGTGTCTTTTATTAACTGCAGCAGGATGTTTTGTTCAGTCGTATTTATATAACATCACTGAAGCTGACTCGATGTTCTGTTCACGTCATTTGGATGAGACACTTTGTAAAAATCACTTTTCTGTTTGATGCACTGCCTCATTAAAACTTCCAATTTAGCTTCAGTTTGCTATACTGAATATTTTTCCAGCCTGAAGGAGAACAGTCGTGGTAACATTTTATTTTATGGGTCTTCATAATTATTTCTTGAAAGTTTCTTGGAAAGAACTTTTGGCACCAATTACAGAGAAGTCAGACTCAAAGTTCTGAGACTGTTTTTTTTTTTTTTTTAATTTAGTTGTATTGAGTGTAAGAACAGATGTTAACTTCCAGACGAACTTCTGTGAGAGAAAAGCTTATTTTATTTAATTTAAGGTCCGTCAAGGTTACTCAAGTTAGTTCAGGGTATGATAGAAATCAGTGAATGGAGACCGTCATACCTGAACACTGTCTCTATTTTCCTGTAATTAGTAAAATGAGGAACAAGTTCTCACACATCAGAAAGTCTAAATGTCTTTTTAAAAAACAATTTTTCACACTGTCTGTTAAAGTCTCAGTCAAACTATAAAATCTGGTCTCACAATGTGAGAATGTGATTGTGACGGACGCAACGGGAATGCAGCAAATAGCACAATTTTGCACCATACACTTATTTGCGAGAGTTGAAAAATCTGACCTTAAGCAATCAATTCGCATCGCGATAGCCAATCAACCTGGAGATCTTCTGGGGACAAATGATGCTGAGGACGTGCCAGTGGAAGTTTGTTCATTGATTCAGCGATTTCACATGTATATGACGCGAGTCAACACAAAATATTTGTGTTCAAACTGGCATGAGTTACGCAATGTGAAATTCACATTGTGTTTGGTGTGAACACAACATTAAAAAAAGATCTTGTCCTTATGTCTCCACGCCAGCGACAGCCATGGCCGAAGGCAGTATGTTTTTCAGGTTATCAATCTATTTGTCATTATCTCAAGGACACTTTGAGGGAATGTCCTCAAATTTGGCACAAACTTCCACTTGGACTCAACAATGAACTGATTAGATTTTGTTGGTCAAAGGTCACTGTGACCACACGTCCATCTCATTCTCGTGAATTGATATCTCAAGAACGCCTTGCGGAAATTGCTTCAAATTTGGCACCAACGTCCACTGTGACCTCACAAAAGACGTTTTTGGCCGTAACTCAGAAATTCATGCACTAATAATGACAAAATTTCACATAAAGTTTCTAACAGGATAAAATAATGAAGCGATGACATTTTATATCTAAAAGGTCAAAGGTCAGCTTGACTGTGACATCATTGTGTTTTAATGTCATATCTCAGGAACAGAAGGGGAGGTATACAACTGTTAGACGGTAATTTTACTTCGTTGAAATAACTGCATTTGTTACATACGGGATTTAAGTGTGTTGTTTAGTGACATAAGAACATAAAAAGAAGTCAACGTTGATCTGTAGTTTCACACAGGACATGAACAGTGGTCTCCTTGGTCAAAGTCCTGGGTTTCTTTGATCCGTCCACCTCAACCTCCTCCGTACGCAGACTTTGTCACTCTTTAAACTGTCTATGGGGTTGTAACATTACCCACCAGCCACTGCGTGATGTTGTTGAAGCAGGAAATTTGTTGTTCACCTCAACAAACAATCCTCGCTGACCTTCCATTGGCACCGTGTCCATGCTGCTGGCACATCATTTAACACCACCACCACGTAATGTGGTGTGAAGAGGTCATTTCACGTGTGTCTATGAGATCAGGTTGTTTTTTTTTTGTTTTCTTTTTCTCCAATAATTCTTAACGAAGCACAAAGGTCTTTCCACAGAACATCCCAGAGCGTTATTAGGCATTTATGGACCTGGAAAATAAACTGGCAGCTGACCACTAAATTAAAGCTTTGCTGACATTATTATGGACAATCAACATAAAACTTTCAACATGCAAGTATTACATCATGTTTGACTCATGTGATGTGGCATCAGCATTTAAAAACAAACTAAAGACTCAGATAAATTTCAGTTTGTCAGGAGCATCTCTTTTTAAGTTCAGGACATTTACATTTTGATAAATGATAAAAACAGACAGATCTTGGTGACAGACCCTGCAGCACTTTCAGTCCCATCTGTTTGATTATTGATGGAACTTTTGAGGCACTCGGTTCAACACTTCCTCCTCCAGTCTGAACCTATTTTTGGCCATGAAAGATAATTACTGAATTATTTTGTAATAATTTAGACGATATTATGATGGTAATTTGTCATTTTTACACTTTTTTGTAATATGTTTGTGAATCATTCCAGAAGTTGAGAGAGAGATGACAAACACATGATTTTAAGCTATTTAGTTGAAAATATTTGTTTATTTTTTGTTTTGTGTTCAGAGACGATGCATTTATTGTTTGTAAAAAAAAAAAAAAAACTACATGAATTTGTTTCCTTTTGTTAGAGTCACCTGCAGCTGAACGTGTCTCCTTTACTCTTCCTCTTTTGTCTCAGCTCTTCGGCAGACCTGACATGTTTAGCTATACTTTAATTTATTTCCTGGATGTAGAGTTTCTCAGCCTCTGTTTCATTCAGTTTGATCTCTGTTCGACCGGACAATCATCTGCGCCGCGATGTAAAAACACAGAGACCTGTCTGAAGCTTTTAGAGTTCAGACTCTGGATCTTTGGACCTCGACTCGACTGTTGGCGAATCAGACATGCATTGTCTGCACGGAGCTAACAGTGTTCAACACCAAAGCATGATTATGTAGTGAAGCACGCATTTTACGGACAGTTGAGCCTCCTGGCGATCGTCTTTCTTTTGTTTGCCCAGAGTGGTTGAAGATGTCTGAAACAAACCCCCAGAGACTGTGAAGGAAGAGACAAGGCCTGTTTGGCTTCAGTCGCCATCCTAGGTTCAGCCTGAGGGCGAGACAACACCTCGCAACAGGGCCAAAGACTGCTCCCAGGGAAGGATCATAAACATGTCACTGGATTCTTGTGGAGAATTTGGTGTCAAACGGCAAAAATGTTGACTTTCACTTTCATTGTTGGCGCTTCTTAAGCTGTTTATTTTAATAATTATAGATATTTTACAGAGAGAAGACGTCACAAAACTGACCTGACCTCCACACTGATGTTAACCACGAGGGAACTGAACTCATTTATTACAGTCATAAATGTTAGACCAAATCTGAGCTCCTGTTTTCACTGTAAACTCACAGTAAGGGTCATCGTGTTATTGATTTACACTCAGTAATAAAAGGTGCAGGTAAAGACAGTAATGGATTGATCTGTATTTGTTCTTTGGCAGCTCAACAGCTCTCTCACATCTATAGACAGAAATCACTTCAAGTGATCTGTTTTTCGTTTGAACATTGGATTCGTGTGGTGAAACCTGCGTAACCTCGACGTGTTGCTGAGAGCCAGACGGCTGCACAGAAACCCAAAACATAAAGCCAAGAAAAAAAAATACCAACAGGAGTGTATTTATAAAACTGTCTGAATTATGAATTGTTTTCTAACTGAGAGGTCGGCAGCCTGCGGCTCTTTAGCTCCTCTCCAGTGGCTCCCCGTGGCTTTATATGATCTGGAAATGAATGACTTGACTGATGACCGATTTCATTGATGTAGGCCTAAAGTGATTATTACATTCTACAAATGTAAAAAATGTGCAGCCTATACATCAAATTAAAAACAAATTAATAATAAATATAATAAACTTTATTCATATAGCACCTTTCATACAGGAAATGCAGCACCTCAGTAGTGTTGGCCTGGAGTCTGTCTGACATGGCGAGTGATGGACTCCAAATCCAGTCTTGGAGGAAAACAGAGGATTTAATAGTGTGTGGACAGATTCATTTGTTTCCACCATCAGTGCTGCGCTACATTACAAGTACTAAATAATTATTAACAGCCCACAGCACAGGAGCCATCTTGTAGTAAATCATATTAATGGATGCTCATTTAGACCTATTCATAATGTTGATGGGCTAATTTAGACTTGATAGGCTGTTACCTTTATTCAAATATGTTTTTCAGCTCCAGACAGATTTTTAAAGGTTGCTGACCCAACAGATATGTGTCAGGCCGTCCTGTGGCTTTTGTTTCCTCTCATGTACAGTCCCAATTAATTTAAATATTTCTCCAGTAACTCTGGTGGCTGAGTCTCGAAGCAGATTTGTTGTGATGAGGATTGTTTGTATGATTATAATTGTTATTATTCTGCAAACTCGTCCTGCAGCCGGCCATGCTGTCCTTTTATGGTTTCACTTCAGAATTTCAACGTTAAAGGGAATAAAAGGTCTGAAATGTTCTCAGAGGCTGGTTGAGCTTTATTTTTTACAGTTTCACAGAGAAGGTGAAACAATATCTGTTTATTTAAATATATTTAAGGGTGATTGTTGCCTCGTTTTCTGACCTGTTGTTTTAATCCGGTAAAAACACAGAATGAAATAGTTTTACGGAACTGATTGACTGTGTTTCTGTGACGCTGTTTGGCGTGTCTGAGACAGCTGTTAGCCCGGCACATGCTAGCATGTGCTCCCCTTTTTTCTCTTAACATCCAGATTATTTCTGAACACCTGGGCCCAGGTGATGGTAAAAAGTAAAAACACTGAATAAAGCAGTTTCATGTAAAAAAAAAAAAAAAAAAATCGGTGTTTTGTCCATGCTGTTCTTCACAGAGGGGCTGCTAACTACGGTGGTCGATGTGAAAAGATTAATGTCTCTATCTAGAGCCAGTGTTTGGTTTGTCCATTCTGGGCTACTGTAGAAACATGGCGGTGCAACATGGTGATCTCTGTAGACGAGGACCTGCTCCCTGTGCTGACGAAAACACAATAATTCTTATTTTCAGCTGATTATACACTAAAGAAAACACACTAATTAGATTATATTCCATTTCTGTCAATATTTCCCTCCAAATCTGACACACTGGAGCTTTAACGTGACAAGTTGCAGCTTGCTCATATGACAAGTGAAGCGTTTATGTTGTGGTCACACTAGGTGCGAATAAAATAATTTACACAAGTGAATTACATGTAAAGTCAAAGTAAAGACGCGTTTAGACATGAATTCCCGCTGGGTGGTGCAATGAATGCAATGGACATTACGCAAAATATGCGTATGAAGCGAGTAGTGTGATTTCACATCATAAACTTATTCACGACAGTTGAAAAATCTGAACTTTAGCGACCAATTTGTGCCACGATAGCCCATCAACATTTTGATCCTCCGGGGACTGTGGCGACAAGGACATACTGTACAGGCAAACCTTTATTCATCAATTCAGCAATTTCACGTGCGTATGATGTGAGTTATTATCGTGTATGAAATGAGTCAACACAAATTTATTCTAGCGTTCAAACTTGCGCGAGTAACACAGCGTGAACACATCAGGATGCAGACTGCTTCTGCAGAAGTGCCACTGTGGAAACAAGATGTCTGTTGGTAAAGCTCCAGCTGCTGGTCGTTGTTGTCATGTTTTCTGGAACTGTCGGTCCATCCACACAGACGAGAATGACTCAGATTGTCAGTGGAAAAAAATGTCGTTCCCCCTCCGACTTCTTGTGCTTCTAATGGCATTCACTTGGATCAGATCGCGGCTCACAGAAAACAACCAATCAGAGCTGAGAATACTGCAAGGCAACTGTCAGTCCTGTCAGTCACTGCTCGTGAACTGTGGTCAGACTGTCACATGAGGCAGCGCTGATCAAATATGAATCAAGATTCTGGTTCAGCCGTGTCTATCTCTCACCTCAAAGATTTTCAGAAACACTTTAGTGACTGTTGAGTTGGAAAATGAGAAATTTGCTCTGCAGTGCCTCAGTTTGGTTCAACTGTATTTCCTTAATTGTTTCCAACATGGCGGCCGGTTCACAAACTGTCTTATATATTACAAACTAATATGACTTATTGTTTATATTTTACTCCTGTATTTTCACTGCCATCGCCTCTGTAGTTGTTGAGCACATGACGGGACTACGGAGCTAAAAATAAGACAGTTGATAAATAAATGACTAAGCCCTCAAATAAAAAAAAGAAAGCAAACCTTATTGTTTTCCAAACCAGCCGATCCATCATGATTTAATGTTTTCACTCAGGCTGTCAGAGTCAGACGGCCGAGCTGTTCGAGTCATTACGTCAGATGACTGTGGTTTGGCGGCTGTGAAACTCCCTCGTCTATGATACCAATAACAGTAAATAAAACCAAGTACTATGACTGACTGGCAGATGATTCATCTTCACACTTCATACCACTGCACCATCGTTACAATCCAGTGCTGCTGTTTCCATAGAGAATCATAACCACTGTGTATCAAACACGGATTATCACCAGGTCGACTGGGCCGGTCCCCGAGGCCTCTGACCTCTGGGGGGCCTCCAGAACAGGTGTGGCCTCATCCCGTCTGAGGCTGCGTTCAGCCCTGACAAAACTAAGCAAAACTTTATTTAAAAGAAACAGTGACGTGTTGAACACACTGTGGTGTCATGCAGCCGCGCTGCCTTTTAATGTTGCGGGGTTTACATTCAGCTCAGTTCAAATCAAAGGGGCTTTATTGACATCGTGGGAAACACACGTTTACATTATGTACACTTTGACACACACACACACACACCAAACAAGAGGAAACATACCTCAAAACCATGTCATTCAACCCGTTGTTGCACTGCGTTTTGAGACTGAACGTGCCCTGTATGTGTGTGTGTTTGTTTTAAATCAAAGCAGATAAAGAAATAATCAATTAATTATATTATATTATATTATATTATATTAATAAGTATATTCAGTCAGAGCACATGGGCAAAACTATTACATAATTTCCCAAAGCACTTTTTGTTTTTAACAAACTTGAGGAGAGCCTTCACTTTTAGGAGGAAAGATAAAAATGTATTTAGTGATTTAGAAATTTTCTGTTTGTGAATAAAAACTGTAGCATTTAGAACAACAAAATTAATTACATATCCAACAGTGTGATTGTCTAGATTATTATCATATTAACAAATAGTCAAGTCAGCGTTTATAAAAGCCCAGTATCACAAAGCATGCCTCAAAGGGTTGTACAAATAATAAATTAATTTCAATTTTAATTTTAGATGTAAAGTCTAATATCATAATTCGCCTCAGAGGGCGTTACAGCATAAAACATCCCTCTGTCATTGGGCCCAAACAGCGAATAAAGGAACTACAAAACCTTTCTTTCATAGATTCCTCGCAGTGGATAAGGAAAAAAAATCCCCAAAAAAACATTTAATGAAGGAAAAAATACATATAAATTTAAAATACATCATCGTTTAAACATAAAATAAAATACTAATATCACTAAGGTTAAAGGAGTTAACTTAATTAGAGATTTTAAAGAAGTGAGATTCCAGATATCTTGAAAATCTTTTGGATACTTCATAATAAAAAATAAATAAAAACAAATAAAAGTGATGATGAGAGATATAGTTTCTATATTATGTTTACAAAAAGAGCATGAAGTATCATAGTTTTTTTTTTAAATAAATGTTATTGAATAAATTGTACATACCACTCATTCTGACAGTGTCAATAACCATAGTGTAAAATAAATAAATAAATAAATAAATAAATAAGCCAGGTGAGGAAAAAAGAAGAAAAAGAAACTCAAGTCACATTAAAGGCACTTCCGTAACAGAATATTTTGGAGTCACAACCCATATATCACAACTTATAGGTGTAAAGCAAGTGTATTCACAACAACTAAGATCACATTTCAGTCACATACTTTACAGTTAATACACACCAGTACAGTTTTTATAGCCTTTTTATCGGTACATGATTTAATGGTATTTATGTCATTTTCAAAATCTTTGTGAAACACAGTAAAGATGGGATCTGGGTTTGTAAATTTACACTTTTGTTTTTAAAATCTGGCAAGAATAATCAGTAGATTTATGATATATGTCCGTTCCTACAATTTCCCCTCACAGGCAGAGAGTCCGAATATTAGCTACATAACATGATGCAAATCTGTGTTTACAATGTCAGTAAAACATTTAGAAACATGTTTCCATAATTTCCCAGAGCACTGAAGTGTCAGAGAAGATGTGGAAGTGTCAGTGTCTGCAAACTGAGCTATGAGACACTGTCATGTAGAATCTGAAGATGTATTTCTTCACCTGTATTTGAGATACAACAGTCTAACACCCCGCCTCCATTTTATGTTCTCAGTGTTCTGATTGGTTCGCTGGCTGACTCGTGTGATGACGTAGTCATGCACCGTGGGAGTTTGAAAAGCGGAAGCGGTGCGGAAGTTCGAGGACGGAACAGACGGCGTTAAAGACCAAACAAACACACACACACACACACACACACAAATTGGCGGAGCAGCAAAACGAAATGCTGAAAATTAAAATACAGTGGAGATATTATATTTTAGAAAAACACACCGACTGTCGCGACGTTTTAAAAAGTCGGCTCGTTAGCTAAAGGCTCCGAGAGGACGATGCTAACAGTGCTAGCTAACCGTTAGTATCAGCTGTTCACCTCAACTTGAACCAGAGCAGCCTCCAACAGGACCTGCAGGATGATGACACTGAGACAGACACCTGTTACCTGTCCAGTCCCGGACCAGACATCCAAACCAGTCCCACACCGAGGGAGGCGGCCGGTCAGCGGCACCACAGTGACACCGGAGCGGCCAACAGGCAGGTAAGAGTTTAAAGTTTGCTATTACCTTTTTTTAATTGCGAGGGTTTTTTTTGTTTTTTGTTTCTTTTATTGTAGCAAAAAATAAAATTGACTGATGTAACTAAAAAGCCTAAATAACAACACAAACTGTACAGTGAACATGTTTCAGTTTAATAAACGACCAAGATGTTCAGAGAAGGGTCAAAGGTCAAAGTTTTCTCACTGACTGTTTGAAGACGTTGATTTAACGTTCACATTTAGACCATAATATCCCTATCGTTATTGTGGACACTAACTAAGAAATCGCGTTAAAATTTCTCAGCTTAAAGTCAACACTGCAGATCCCAGTGAAGAGTGGTCTAAATGAAACAGTTCAATCAACGTCTCCAAACAGTCGGTGAAAAAACTTTTTAACCCTCCACTGAACATCTTTTAAATCTCAAAATACCCACTGTTATATTTAACTGTAAAAGTGTTTCAGGCTGTAGGACGACAAATATGGCAGCATACAAGTTCCACACTGAGTCTCACGTTGACAGCTTCCACTTGAGTTACAGAGATACATGTATATGTTTATTACGCAACAATTTAAATATAAATAAAATGCTCTTTACTGGTGCATGTGTATTACAGCAGTAGGCAGTAGTTATGTCACATGAATGATGTAGAATGTACAGATCTGAAACTGAAAATGTCCAGACAGCTTCCTGGTGGCAGCACAGACTGTATGCTTCCATAGTTATGACATGTTATATGAAACATTAAATGTGTTGAAGGTACTTTGTTGTGCAGACCACATTTCAGCCATTAGTGCAGTATGACTTTGGAGAAATACCTGCACACATATCAGTATCGCCTCTCTTTGAACACACAACCTAAGAAATTATTAAAGGAGCAGTTCAGTATTTTGCACTTTGAGCCCCATTCCTGGTTGTTTATGATGAAATAGAGTGGTTAAGACCAAAATCTTGACGATTGCTCCTTCTCTGACAATTTGAGAGAATTTGTCTTTCCCCTGCCTGGCTTAACAATGCTGTCTATGGCCATGTGTAAATCTGTCCTAAAACCACCTTAAACGTTGGTTTTCAAAGCCATGAAACTCACCCAGTGGTCAGTGGTGTTCCTTGATGTTCCCACATAAAAATCGTAGCAAACTGTGGTTTCTAGGGATGCACATTTTAAATTTTTTTTATGACCGATAACCGACGCCTTTTAACTGATTAATAACCGTTAACCGATAAGATTTAAATGCCCTGTTGAGTGGTTACATGCTGCCACTCCGACATTCCGCCATTCCGCTATTCCGACACGCAAACGTCCCACCATTCCGACAAGGCTTTCCATGTAAGGAAATGTGCGTTACTCCGAGTGAGTCACTGACTCGGCGCTGTCCGTTGCTGAACTGCAGATTTACAATGACAGCAAATAGTTAGATTACTCATCTAAAATGTAAAAAAAGCTACAAGATTTAGATATAATTAACAGTACTGTAGGCTTCAATCGTCTCCTATTGCTTTTTAAATTATGTCGAGAGCGAGCGCGCTGGTGATTTCTTTAATTGTGTGTTCTGATTAATTTCCAAAATAAAGTTTTAGCTTCTGAAATCCGATTTCTAAACAGTTCTGATGGAGCTTAATGTTTTTCTGGATGATGCGGCTTCATACCGAACCATTTCACTGTAAACCTGGACGACCCGCGGCGTGTCTGGAGATAAAAAATAATATTCAATGTAACGCCGGTTTTGTGCCACATGCGTAAATGCGCACAAAGATACACACCCTCCCCTACTGTACAACATGAAGGCAACTGGAATTAATCAGCGACTTAAGGTGTCATCTGCAGCGCCGTCATTGATATCTGTAATATTAATGTTGCATATGATGCCAGCGTGCATGAAGACGCACGTCATTGTCATTGCCCACACAGAACTCCTTTTTGCTCTCTTCATCTTCGCTGTAAAGTGGACTGTGGCGGAAAGCACGTGATGGCATGTGTTGCACCTGTCGACACGCCTCCATGAGTTGATTGACTTACGTAGCTAAAAGACAAAATTAACCGATAGTATTAATCGGTCAAAGTTCCTGTTATCGGTTAACGGTTAAACGGTTAACCATGTGCATCCCTAGTGGTTTCCATCCGTGTTTTCTATTCATCTGGATTGTGGAACTATTTTTTCAGCTGCCTCACACCCGTGTGTAAACTTCCGCTTGATCGTTGGTTTGACCCTGAAGCGTTATACACTCCAGCCCACTTGATGGCGATAATGCTCCTTTACGTGAGTGTCGCCAACCGGCAGGAAACCATTGCAATGTAATGGGACACAGAAAGAAGCAGAAGAAGAAGGCTGGCGTTGTGTTCAAAGGCATCGTACTGCGAAGGTTGTTTACAAGCCAGTAATAATGGGCAAGTTTTGTGTGGTCAGCGACTGCAGGAGAATTCCTCCGAAGAGGAGGAGCGCACACAGCACTGTGGAGCTAAAAGACTACAATGATTACAGCCTTGTCGTAAACAACCCCCTTTCTGTTTCCAGTGGCGGATTACTACCAACGGACAATGAGGCTTCCTATAGGAAATCAATGCATGGACAAAATGTCAAATAAATCATCACGGAAACCACAGTTTGCTACGATTTTTATGTGGGAACATCAAGGAACACCACTGACCACTGGGTGAGTTTCATGGCTTTGAAAACCAACGTTTAAGGTGGTTTTAGGACAGATTTACACATGGCCATAGACAGCATTGTTAAGCCAGGCAGGGGAAAGACAAATTCTCTCAGATTGTCAGAGAAGGAGCAGTCGTCAAGATTTTGGTCTTAACCACTCTATTTCATCATAAACAACCAGGAATGGGGCTCAAAGTGCAAAATACTGGACTTCTCCTTTAACATAATTAAACAAATGTGTTTTTGTGACAGGTTGATGTTGTAACCATATTTTCGCTGGTTGTTAAGAGGTCTTAGATGTTTAGATGTTCTAGTTTTCTAGAAATCAATGTTGAAATCCTGGTTGATGTTCACTGGGAATAGTTTTAAAGTCAAAGAGTGCATTATGAGTCAGAGCACAGCGTGTTTCACTGATTTAAAGCCTCTGCCCCTTGTTAGATAATCTCTGCCTGTCTGTTTGAATCATGTTTAAGCCTTATAAGGTCTGTATATCGTTACACCCGAGGTTCTCTGCACTGTCATTCAGTAGACTCATTCAAAATGGCATTAAAACATTAACTGTCTCTGAGGTGTCCTGCTGTATTCCTTGTATTGGTGGTCATGGTACGGTTTGAGAACCAGTGGAGTCAGAACATGCAAAGGATGCTCAAGATGTTTTAAGTTGTATGTTTTTTGGACATTCTTAATGCGTAGCTATATTTCAGTATCACTCTGCCCCATGTGATCTTCTAGCGGAGAAACTAAATCCCTCTTCAAGGCACTTATTTAATGTGGTTTCTCAGCCTGTTGTTGTCTCATCCAGTTAAGTTGATAAATCTAAATTCTTTCACGTTTGTTTCAGTGATGTGATCTAGTGTTTTGTTGATGCTGTCATCATGGTGGAATTAATTCCACATCCTGAATACTAATGTTTTTTTTACGTTGTGGTTTAATAAAGGTGACTCTGGTTCCCAGTGGATATGCGTTAAACCCTCAGTCTATACTGGTGTAAAAGACACAAGACAAAAATGACTGGCAGTTTTGGCTGCTGGTGCAATGCTGACGTCCGTCACTGTCTGCCTTCACATCATGTTAAAAAGTCTCTGTGGTTTTAAAAAGTTAGTCTGAGCTGTAGAGCACAAACTCACTCCTGGTTTCAAATGTCAAAATTTTAAAGCAGTCTGAAAAGAAAAGTACAAATATTTTAGAAATCTGACACACATGATGTGTCTCTGTCCTCTGGGGACGGCGCTGTAGTTTTGGCTCCGCTGCTCCTCGATCATAACTGTGTCTCTGTTTGAGACACGACTGATGAAATACTTAAAATCTTCTGGAGGTTAATTTGAGGTAAAATGGAGAGGAGCCTCTCAGGCTCTGACTCTCTCTATCTGTCCCTCTGCTCCTCCTCAGGTTTCCACATCTCTGACTTTACCTCTCCTGCTCAGGGAAAGATCAGCGCTCAAGATAAATGTTTGGAATACGAATATACATCCTGCCTTCTAATGGAGCCCCTGTTGCTCTGTGAGTTATGTGACTATGCATGATGAATATTAATAAAATGTTTTCTCCATCTGTGATGAGGAATTCTTCTTTTCCCTGAAGAAGACGAGCTGCAAACGAGGAGACTGAGAGGTCAGAGTGAGCTGCAGGGCGGAGGCTTCAGTCACCTGTTGACTGTGTGTGGTTTGTGACTGAGTGTGTGCAGAAGGTCTGTCTTTTATTTAGGCCTCATAATGAGTCATTTAATAAGTATGTAGATGAGTGCAGAGACAACAGGAGTGTGTAAGTCATGTATATGATACATGCATCGATGCTATTTGGTGTAAACAAACTCATATAAATGTTTTGTCAGCGTTAGCATGGCAATCACAATGTGCTGAAGGTCCAAACATTATGCCTGATAATATCCTGTTAATCTCGTGCTGCTGTTTTATTTCTGCGACACACCTTTACTTGTAGCTCAGCTGCCGCAGCTCCTTCCTGCTGCTGCAGTGATAGAAAATAAGACGCCGCTGTCTCCTTTCACTCCCAGACAGTTCAGTGGGCAAGTCAGAGATAATCTGCTCCTTATGTCAAACAGAATTAAAGTATCACCTAAGTACTAGAGTTTGAGCTCCCACCTACAAGCTGAGCACACAGGTGCAGCTAATCAGACTGATGTCAGCGGCTGACCACATCGCTAAAGCTGGCGAAGCACTATTTTTTAGTGAGCAAATCACCACAGACCTGTGGATGAAACTGAATCAAAGAAGTTACTACAGCACTGCTAAATGGGTGGAAACTGATTGCAGACCTGCTTTTTAATTCCTGTGTGTGATTCATCCTGGCTTCATATGAGTAGAGGAAAACTCTGCTAGCTGCTAGGCTAATTTATGCAATGTAAAATGTCATAGGCTTGTGCTAATAATGTTAGCATGTTGTATTTGTTTGGAAAACATGTCCAATATAAGACATTTTATTTGTTGGTGAACCTTGTGAGCGCTAGTGGAGCTGAACTTTTTGACATTACCTTTGTTAAATGTTGTGTTGTCCCTGGTTTCATGTGAGCAGAGGAAAACTCTGTTAGCTGCTAGGCTAATTTATACAATGTAACATGCCATAGGCTTGTGCTAATAACATTAGCATGTTGTATTTGTGGGGAAAATGTGTCCAGATAAAGACAAGTGTTTGTCTGTGAATGCTGCCAGTTATAGTGAAGCTGATTTGTGTTTGACATTGTCTCTATTAAGCCATGTTTAATGTGTGTTTAATGTGCTTTAGGTGTGTTTTGAATCTTTACAGTATTTCACAGAAACTCCACCGCTGCTTAGTGTTTCAGAAGTGTAACTGCAGAGTGACACAGACACCACCACACAAGTATATCATATATTAAGGGGACGTCCTCAGGTTGGTGTGTTGTGACCAGTCATATGTCTTAACGTCAGAGGGACAATAGTTTGACACATACAGGACATGTATGAATCAGAGAGACACTAAACTGGAACTCCTGAAAAGTAAAATGCTGTTGCATTAACTGGGGATCATTGGATGTCAGCGAGTCATCAAAATTATATCAGAGTAACTGTACTTCCTCATCTGGAACATTATAGTCCTTTCAATCAATCAATCAAACAAACAAAAGGTGTATTTGACAGAACAAGCACTTTAAAGTTGTCTCCTACCTCTGAGTCCTGGTTTCAGAACAGACTGTTACAGCAGTGCAGCTCTGATGTGAAAGAAATAAATCTAAAAAATCAAGATCATTAAGTAAACTTCTTTGCATTCATTTGATTCCCATCAAGACACTCTGATAAGAATTGCTTCACTGTGTTAATACTGACTTCAAAATGGTTTTAAAAGGCAAAATAATGCAATTTTAAACATGAGGTCAACTATTGAAATTCAGCAATAAGTTGTGATTTAAAAAATGATTTTACAGCCCTAACTCAGATACATTTAGTTGTGTATTTCTGAGTATAAACTTTGTAGTATTTCTGTTTGCCAGGCAGATGCATGAAGTGTAAGCATGTGTCTGTGATCAGGGCTGCAGCCAGTATTATAGAAATACTGAGGTCATGAGTCTGAGTCCTCTGAGATTTAAAGAAAAAGATAAAGAATGAAAGAAAAACAAGAATAGAAAAGTCTAGATTACAGTGCAGATGATTAATGATTAGTGAATGCTCTGTTTTAAATTTACAATCTAATCCAAATGTTAGAAAAACACTGTAAAAATATAGAAAGTGTAACTACCTAAGGGTGGCCCTAAAATAATATCTGGATTTTTCAGGGTATTTTGTGATATTCTTGACAATATGACAAATTAGTAAAAAATATATCATTATTATTAATTTAGAATCAGTGATCTAGTTTTACAGTGTGCTTCAAATGTTCAGTAAAAACTAAATAAAAATGAACAACAGTAATTCAGAGTGAGATTCAGATTCTGTTACAATATTACTTATATAGCACTTATTTAATGTGGTTTCCCAGTTGGGGGGGTCAGTGTCTTGCTCAAGGGCACCTTGGCAGTGCCCAGGCGGTGAACTGGCATCTCTCCAGCTAATGGTGACTTAAACTGGTGACCCTCTGGTGACCTTGTGTGTCATAAGATGAAGCAGTGTTTACCCAAACTGTTACCACTTAGGACCTGCGGCTAAGTGTTAGCATGCTGATGTTAGCATTTAGCTGGAAGCATCTCTTTATTTTGTAGACCTGATTCCATTCATTTTATTTCACTCAGATTCCTACAGTCTCTTCTTCAATCTTGTCCCATCTCTCTCATCGTGTGTCTTATTCATCCTCACCAAGCTTCACTTCAGTCTCTCACATCAGATGACATGAAGGTGGATAAAGACAGCGACCTGTCCGTGTGTGTTCACTGGACATCAGACCAGAATCCATGCCAATAAACCACAGGGCTCCTCTCCTCTGCTCTCTCCTCACAGCACCTCCTCTCCTGTCCTCTCCGATCATCACATAACCTTCTACTCTCATCTCACACTGATGAGAAACTGGCACGGCCGGCCATCGCAGCGTAAAACAGAAAATTTTCTGTTTTGAATTCAGAGTTGAAAACTGCGGATGGAGCTGCCTCCTCACTTCTCATAAACAGGGATGAAGGGCAGGAGGAGGAGGAGGAGGAGGAGGAGGAGGAGGAGGAGGAGGGGTGAGGTTGACCAAACATCACAACCCATAAACCTGTATATAACTGTCTGTATAAAGTGGGGTTGGAAGCAAGGGGAGGGCGGGGTTACACACTCTGTGCAGGTCGTTTGGGTAAACAGAGTCCATTCCTGAGATTTGATAAAACTAAATGTATGGAAATGCGTTTTTTATTTCACTCCTCTGCACCTCAGGAGATAACAGAGGAAGGAGAGCAGTGAAACTCAGAGAAAGGAAGGAGAAACTTGAGATGTAAATGTTCCCTGTGAAAGACACAGATTAAAGTCTTATACAGTTTTTAATTTAGAGCTGACTGAGGTGATATTTTCATTAGAGGTGTCCCCAGCTGAACCCGAGGGTCTGTAACAGAGCCAATCCAGGCAGATTTTAATGGATCAGTATCGGCTAAAATAAAGCTGATCACAATCCGAGCCTCTCTTTACTGAACTTTACTGTGTTCTCATCACCTCGGCCTGCCGGTGTTCAACACACGGAGCCAGGACACTGACTTTAGATTTTGGCATCAAAAACAAAACCTGAGCTGAAAAACAAAAAGTTTTTTATTAGCACTGAGACGAGTTCCAATAAAAAATAAAACACAGGCATTAAAAATGTCCAAACTTCCAATAAATAATGGATCCAACACTCATTTTTAAACACACACTGACAGTCTTATTATGCTTTGATATTTTTTGCGGTCTGACTGAGTCATTTACATGCACAAATAATTCAGGTTTTTTTGCCCCTTTTCCAAAAAAGAGAATATTCCTACTGAGCTGTTTACATGGCTAATAAAAAAGGAATATTCCACTAATATTCCAGTTTCCATGCAGCCATGTGTGTTCTGTTTAACATGTCATTTATCAGAATATGGAAGAGTGGAGTGGCGCTGGTGCTGTTTTGGCATCTGTGTGTCAAAATAGGGTTTTTATAATGTTTACACCAGCGGGTGATGAACCTGTTGGGCCGTGTAACCGCAGCTTCCTTCTTTGAAAAGATCAGTGTTATGATATTTGAGCATATCCAAACACATCTCTACCTCAGCTTTCAAACTGTTGGTTAGTAGTTTTTTTGTACAGCACAGCCACAGGGCGGTGATTCTAGTTGGTGTTGGAGTCTGGTGCTCCATCCTCTTCAGACCTTTCACACAGCTCTGCAGTCTTGTGCTCTTTTATGGGGATTTGCGAGGAGTTTATACTAATTAGGATGAACTTCTGAGGACAATGAGTTCCTCGTTATAAGAACACAGGTGTGAACAATTCTGCCGTTTGTGAACACGTCATGAATCTGAGGTAGACTTTTAGTAGGACCTTTCTTTAAAACAAATGTAAGAAGAAACTTGGGCAGATAAAAGTGAATAAGGCCCAGTGTGTGTCAGATTTAGAAGCTTCAGTTCGGAATGTGTCAGATATGTTAAGTCAACATACAAGTAAATGTAAGAAATGTAACCACAGCTGTTGTGCTGTTGTTGGACTGAGAGAGTAGATGATGCCACTGGGATGTTGAGAGGTTGTATCTCTCTTTCCAATTCAGTAATGGCCAGTACGGGTTGTTCATGTTTCGTTGGCAGTTCACCTGGTCAGAGCTCACCGAGCAGACTGGAATGCTGTGGTCTGTGGTTGAGGATATTTTGTGTGTTATGTTTGTCCATAATGTTTGAATGGGGGGGGCAAAGCCAGGTAGCATGACAGCAGTCATCACAGGTGTTTGATGTGCAGTGTGTCCAGGTGTCATTGTCTGTAAGTCCCATTTTATTAGTTTATATTGTGTCAGGTGAAGTCTTTGTGTTGAATAAGTTGCGGTTTGGAGTTTTGGGTCATTGAGAAGATGTTATTGTAGATGTGCATCCAGGAGCTGATCTCAAAGGAAACGGCTAAATCGTTTACCCAGTGTTGGACTGGTGTTGGGAGGTCGTTGTCTGTACATATTAAAAGTTTATACATTTTTGAGAAGTGCTTATTCTGGGAGGTTGTGTGTTTTAGTTGACTGAACTATGTGGTGTTTTCAGATGGTGTCGATTTTTCTTTTAAGCAGTGTTTCAGCTGTGAATACTGCAGGAAACTTATTATCAATATTGTGTCTTTGTTTTAGCGTCTCAGGGAATGATTGAGCTGCGATCACATAAGTGTTCCAGATGTGTAATTGCTGCTTTTTTCCTTGAATTGAATGCTAGTGGTTTGTTTTTGATCATAAAGTCCAGGTTGTGCCGCATACTGCACCTCTACTACAGAGCTGGTTGTCAACTAGTTCAGTCAACTCTGGGTTTTGTTATCCAGCTACAAGCACGTTCATGTGAAGGAGACGGGGCTGTTCATTACGAACGACATCATCAGTGTCATGAATGAAGTACTTCATATGATCCGTGATTAAACGGTACCAAAAGGGTTTGCGACTACGAGACAGTAAAATGTCAGTGGCGTAGGATGTAAACGAAACTCTGTAATCTTAAAACGGAAAATCTAGAAACATTGAAAACACGATCGAAAAATTCACCGTCATCCAAGACTTGAATTCCATGCAGGTATCACTGAGCTGTGTGTGACATTAGGAGAGAGTATTTTTTTGCTGTTATGTTGGATGATGATGAAACTCCTCTGAGTATGTCACATAAACACTTTAAAGTAACACCAGATTGTTTGTGAAGTAAATAGTAGTCAATGACTGACGACGTCTGTCTGACCCAAATATTGCATTTATAATAACGGGAACTAATTAACAGTGGATTATTTTACTAATAAAATATTATCTGTTTTATCCTAGTTCTCATCACACAGGTGTCTCATGTTATTCTGGGCTGCAGTGATGAATCAGAGTGTCAAATATCAACACTGTCACTAAAACCATGTGTGTAGTGTGTAAATGATCTCTCTGTTTGTTAGAAGCTCTTTTTTAAAACCAGTGGAAATAGAGTCCTGGAAATAATGTAAAAAAGAATCAGTAACAACAGATACCTGATGTTCAGGAGCAGAGCCAGTCCAAGTCGATCAGGACATCCCTCACTTTTAATATATTATTTAATATATACTTTTTTTATATCAAACACAGTGATTGGTCACTTCAGGCTGCAGTTACTTTAATTACCTTCGTCTGCAGATCATTTGAATAAATAAAGCAGTGAAAACTTAAAGGAAATGCAACATGTGCGTCTTCATTAACAACGGGAATCATTTTATTGAGAGGATTAGTTGTCCTGATTTGTCATGGTTGTTTTCTCCGGTCGTACATGTGTGTGTGAAAACCTGGACATGAAAGAAAGAGAGTTTCGTGGTTTTGGTATGAGCTGGCTTAGAAAACAATCAGGCCTCCTCTCATGAGGTCAGGGTGCCAGATTTTAACTAGTTGTTGTTTACTCGACATCCTAAATGAACAGTGTTTGTGCCTTCAGCTGCTCTCGGAGGACTCCGCATTGTGACCATATCTTTGTATGATGCCATCTGGTTTGACGCGTTATTTAACAAGGCCTGTAACCACTTTCTCTTCCCTCTCCATAAAACAAACAAATTGACGGCAAATTACATCATATTTCCTCCTCCACCTCGCCGATGATGCTTCGTATTATTTTAATAAGTCTCTGATGTGCACTTGGTTAGCTCGCAATTTACAACTTTTTCCAGCCATCAAAACCTGAAACTGGAACACCTCGCACCACAGATCCACTCTGTAAAGTTGATGTCGGGCTTCTCTGTTTACTCACACTGCTGCTTACAACCCTAAAGAATTCCCCGGCCCGTCGTCCTCTGCCCGGAAGCATTTAAGAATTCCTTCTTTGATGGATCTGAAGAGCTGCATCAAACAAACCAAACCAATAAGAACAAAGTAAATGAGAAACAGCTCTCTGATTTCTGTCTTGGCTGCAGCTCCAATACGACCTCAGAAATCCTTCACTGGACTCTTTACTACGATCCTGATCCCAAACATCCTGAACCTGGAGAGATACTGTTACATAAAACTTTGTACCATTACAAGATGATTACACAGATATGTAACAGAACATAAAAACTCAGGGATCCACTTAGCTGGAGTTTGTCATGAAAAACCATCCTGGTAGAATTCGTTCAGTTGATTGAGACAAAATATCTGAACACAAGGTCGATTTAGTAGCTGATCTGGAGCCTTCTGTCATTGATGCAGCAGCAGCTGATGGAGTTCAGTATTTTTGGCACTGCAGATGTTCACATTTAATATTTTTCTGAGTCTTATCCTTGAAGAAGATCATGTAATATGATTGAAAGCCACAGAACAGCCTCTGAATGGACCTTGAATATAGATCAGTCCCACTCACTTCACCAGGGATGCAACAATCTGATGAGCTGATTTATTATCTGCCCCAGTAATGATAGGCTGGGTATCATGTGACCGATCTACATGAAGTGTGTTTGTGAGTGTCATTATAACATTTGCTGTTTCCTGTTGTTCTCTGTCAGTCACATTTATTCTGTCATCACTGGCGGTCCTGTCAGTTTTTTGTGGCAGAGTGATCTCGGGTCTCGTACAGCCCAGTCAGCAGAATAAAATACTGGCATTGTGCATTTTTACAAACCACAGCATGTTACATTTGTATATTTCATACGTATTATATCAACATTTCTGACGTGGCGTAGTTCAGATTACGTGGATATTAGCTGAGTTTGTCATGAGGAGGAGAGGATGGTGGGTGTGTGACACTGAGAGACCGCTGTCAAGCATCAAACCATCGTTCAAGATTAACAGTCCAGGTACTTTAATGAGAGTTTGGGATGTTTCCTGCTGTGGTTGTTGCCACCAAACTGGGTCTTGTTAAATGGCAGTTTGGGACATGTGAAGCCGTGTTTGTAGCAACAAAGGCAGGTGTTTTTTAACAAAAGTTGGGGTCATGAACTTTGTTTATAGCGACAAATGCGGGAATTTTTTTCAATGAGTTTTGGACATGTCCATCTGTGTGTCTAGCTACAAAAGACGGTATTTTTTTGTATCGTTTTGTTGTTTTTTTTCTTTTTTACAAAATTTCGGGACATGTTCAGCTGTGTTTATAGCTTAAAAAAGCCAGTGTTTTTTTACCAGGAGTTCAGGACATGTCCGGTTGTGTTTGTCGCGACATAAGCTTTCGGGACATGTTCAGCTGTGTATGTAGTAACAAAAGCGGGCACTTTTTCAATGGCAATTAAGCTCTGGTCCAGCTGTGTTTATAGCAACAAAGGCAGGTGTTTTTTAACACAGGTTGGAGTCATGAACTGTGTTTATAGCGACAAAAGTGAGTATTTTTTTCAGTGAGTTCAGGACCTGTCCCCCCGTGTTTATAGCAACAAAAACAGGTATTTTGTAAATGAGAGTTCAGGATATGTCCAGCTGTATTTATGGTGACAAAAGCGGGTACGTCTTTAACAAGAGTTAAGGACATGTCTAGCAGTCTGTAGCCACCAAACTGGGTCTTTTTCAAAGAGTTTGTGACATGTCCAGTGGTTTGTTTCCATAAAACTGTATTTTGAGCTAAAACAAGTTTTCCGAGGCCTAGTCCCTAACCTAACCTTTGTTATCTTGCCAAGTTCCACATGATGAGGTGGACAGATTTTAAATTTGTGAAAAAAAGGACTAACTGGTTTGGTAGAGTTCAGATTTATTCAGGTTCTTAACTGAAGTACAAATACAAACACCACACTGTGAGAGTACTCCACTACAAGTTAAAGTTCTGCGTTCAAACATTAACTTTAAATACTTTAAGTATAGATATTCATTGTGCAGCAGTTGGGTAGTTTAATCTACAGCAATGCATCATGGTCTATAAGGTCATCACATGTTTGTAGCGTGGCTGTCCTGTGAGAACCACGTATCTGTATTAAGTCAGAAAAACAGCCTGCTTTCAGCTTTGTGGCGATGCATGTTTCAGTTGATCCAAGAGGCTTTTTAAAGACTTAATTTAGCAACACATAAAGGAACACTTCATCCTCCAGTTTATCACAAACACTCAACATCAACACATCTGGAGGCGCATGGTTTTAAGTAGACAGGAAGGGGAGGAAATGTAGTGCAGTAAAAGAAATATTTACCTCTGACATGTTGTGAAGGAGAAGAATAAAGATGCATAAAATAGAAATATTTAAATCTGAATTTTAACTAGGGATGCACCAGTTCTGATGTTTGAAATAACAATTTGGCAGATGGCCAACAGCTGCAATGTTTCCTTTTTGTTTATTTTCTTTGTGTTTTGTTATTTAGTCCCCCTGTTGTTCAAGGAAAACAAAGAAATCCTCATTATAAAACATAACTAAACTGTTTTAAAGTCATTCAGTCCCTCATTACACTACCTCTGAATAAGCACAAAAAAAACTACATTTACAAGATTACATTGAACACATCATGAGAGCATTATGATTTACCTTCACCCAATACTCATTTTTACTGAGTAGTGCTTGAAGGCATCATAATATAAATCAGTGCAACCTCTGTCATGCCAGGTTCAGACTACACAGCATGTTTTGTCTGTTCTGACAGACCCTACGTCACATCAGCTGATTGTGGAGTCATAACATCTTGCCCTGACTTGGCCGACAGACATGACAGACTGCTCGATGGGGCACAGCCAGTCATTGCTGTTGGTCTTTCACGACATTTGTGATGTCATCGGATTACTTTTTACTCTGAGTGCTAACGTCCCAACAGGAAATATCTCTAAGGCTGGGCTGTTGTTGTCCTACAGTTTCCACGGCAGCAGATCGCTCTGTGTTCTTATTGGTCAAAGTTACGGCTGTGACGGGAGAAGTCGTGGAAGACAAAAACAAAATCAAACATGCTAGACTTTCTGTCGGGACGTCATGAGGCGTCCCAGACGTGGTGTTGGTTTTCATCTACTATGACACACTACATGAAATGGAACAATGGATTGTTGTGCACAACTCTTGTTGTCGTTCACGATTCGAGCTGACACCATATGACAGCTATGTTGGGCTGTAACTGGGCTGATATCGTGCAGTATGAACCTGGCATTAGGCAGTCAGGGCTGGCCACTGGATGCTAATGCTAACAAGTAACTAGTTCTTCGTCTGCCGGTACCAACACAGATTTGTTGTTCACAATCATCAGGGTGCGTCTCCTGAAATGTCGATAGTGAGTTTACTGCATCCTTTTGTCTCAATGGCATCAGAGAAGATTTCTGTTCGTCCCAAACACAATCTCTATTGTCCCTGGGACGATGGGACGCCATTAGTCTGGAGTAGTGTTGGGCTCATTACTCTAAAAATGTAATGTGTTAGTCATCATTTATTACTCTTTACAAAAGTAATAATATTACTTTACTTATTACTCCCTGCCAACAGTAATCTGTTACACTACTTGTTATATTACTTTTTCATTACACCCCATAAAATTGGTGATTGCGTATCTCCCCAAAATTCAGACGTGTGTCAGGGTAACCACTGTGTCACTAAGGCTAGATAGATTCTGTTTACCTAGGGGATTGTGCCTGTATTTTCTTAGCGCTCTGCCCAGCAGACGGAGAGTCACTCATGGAGCAACATTTCATCCACCACATATCACAGATGAGCTTCATCACTTCTCTGTAGCTGTCCATCAGGAGGGCTCATCTTTGGTGGGGTGTATTTCCTGGAGCTTCATGTTGTGTTGTTGGTCGTAGTAGCCGAGGAGTTCCAGACCGGAGGTTTAAAGACGTGTTTTTTGCTCTAGCAGCAATGTTCTTGTCATCTTTCCTCCTGACAAAATCAAAGCAATGAGAATATATTTCCAAGCGCTGAGGTCAGTGTTTCCAGCTAACTTGCTGCTCTAAGACGTGCGGGCGCATTATGACGATTACTAAAATGAGTCAGATGATGTGACTGTTGTATTTCAAGGCAGTAGTGATGTGATAACAAAAGTAACGTTGTAACGAGTTGTTAAGTTTTGGAGTAATTGTAAAATTATTACTGAAATTTCAGTAGTAAGTAGTTACATTACTTGTTCCTGGAAAAAGTAATATTGTAACTGTAACACGTTACTGCCCAACACTGGTGCTGAAGCCCTGCTATTTGTCCTCACACACAACAGAAAACATCGACCTCTGCCATCAGTGATGTCTTATTTGCCAAAGAGAAGGAAAATATGAACTGATACTGATACTCAGCTGATTTTAACACTCAGTCTGTGTTCTCCTGACTTCCTCTGAAGCTCAGCAGCATCCAGCGTGATGCTGATGGAACTACAGCTGCTGCTTTCACTACATGGCCAGCGCCGACAGGGTGAAACTGTGCTAACCGAGGCTCTGATGATGAGTGCTATCCTCACTGAGGGGGGTTGGAGGTGTTTGTGGAAGTTCAGGCCTGCTGGGGTTTTGTGGGTTGAGGGTTTAGGTGGGTGTTTGGCATCCAGAGGGCAGGAGGTGTGTACCAGACCAGAAGCGTCTGCTGCCGGCCTCAGACTGTAAGATGTGGTGCGTCCTCCAGCAGAATACCCACCGGCTCGCGATTTGAAAAACAGCAACAACAAAGCGAGAAACACTTCCTGGATCGAATCAACCTCACTTAAACACTGAGGGGTAATTATACAAGCCAGACGACCGCAGATCTGTTTTGAACACGTGTTTGTGTGAATCTGTGTTTCCAATTATTCAGATTCAGAAATGAGATCTTCATACGCTTCAGTAGCTGAGAGAGAAGAGGCCATCTGTGTGAGCCCCACAGGAGGATTGACTATAGTCCATCATGCAGATAGAACATTTGTCAGTGAGCAAGAATTGGCAGTGTCTCATCCTCCTACATCTCCCTGATGTGGAACATATGTTGAAGTTTTTACAGCACAGAGAGGAGGACAGCACTCAGGTCTTTGACTTCAGTAACAGTGGCAGTATCACTCAGTAAAAATTCTCTGTTGAAAGTAAAAGTCCTGCTTTCAAGATTTCAAAGTAGAAAGTTAAAGTAAAAGCACCAGTGCTCCCTTACACAGTGATATCATTATAAAGAGCATATTACTGGACATCAGCCCGTCACCAGAAGAAAAGGTTGGCACGTCTGCAAACCATGAAACTGTCATATTTTTCAGTTTCACTCGAACTTTATCAACATTTATAAAGTGATGTAGTTGTGATAGTATGAGCAGAGTTTGTCATCTGGAGGTGGAGGGGATGGTGGGTGTAACGACTAGAGGTTGAGACCAGCAGTGGATTTTTAAATGCCGATGTAAGAACAGTAGTTTGGCTCAGAAGCCAAGCCTATAGAGTGCCTCAGGAATGAGTCCTAAACAAGGATGAATTATGATATCGATATGTCATCAGTATCGGCTTTAAAATAAACTATTGTTATTATTTTGCATAAAGAATGAATATTAAGTAAGTAAGAACGTAACATGTTTTTATAGTGTATAACGTATTTAGTGCTTCTCGCAGACATAGGTAACAAATGTTTCACAAAGGTGTTACACAACAACAAAGAAATCATAGAGACAAAGTGACTACTTGAGCCAGGTCATGAAAAGTGCACAGCTAGCAAAACTATTTGCACACTCAAGTAAAAAAAGAAGAATTCACCTACAACAGTACAGAAAATGTGAAAAAGTGCAGCTCTGATGCGTACAAGTTACACAAACACCTGTAGAAACAGGTGTGTCTTTAGCTGCCTATAAAAGACACAGATCGTGAGGGAGCAGGCAGAGTGTTCCAAAATTTAGGTGCTACAGCCACAGACGCTCGGTCACCACGTGTCTTTAGGTGAGTGTGAGGGACAGACAACAAATATAGCGAAGAGATAAAACCAAACCCTCTTCTTTTTTCCTAAACCCAACCACGTGTATGTTGTTGAAGGAAAAAAATCAGGGCTGGGACTCTAACGCATTTATTTTGATTAATTAATTACAGGAAGAATAACACGTTAAAAATAACCTAATTTCTTCTAAGTTCCCTCATTTCTGGCACACCGGTAACACTGATGCACACACGGTGTAGCCAGCCCATAATAGAGCGCGGCTCGGGACGCATTCTCCTGACCGAATCCGACCCGAGTCTGAGACAGTTATAACCGAGCCCGGCCCGAACCCGACAGACTTTCTGATTTTTAAGTTCGAACCCGACCCGAGCCCGATGCAGTTTGTTACCTGACATAGCTATTGTTACTATGGTTATAGCTTGTCTGTCCACCATGATCAAACATGGACAGTGTGTAAATGACCATCAAAAGGCTCCTGTTACCCACAGTCAAACACGCCGCACACGCAAAGCCTATAATTAATTAGGTTTTTTTTAAATCGCATCCACCACTACAGAAAACATCAATTAGCGGTGTTGTACTGACATAGTGCTTTTATTTTGAAAGAGACTGTATGCAAACTGTACATTTCCTGTGAAAACAGAAGTGTATTTTGAGAACAGACAATGTATGTAACAGGCTGAAGTTGACACGGCGTCCCAGAACGTCAACAACCAACACACCCAGGGTACCTTGGACGTCATGTGTGGATGTGGAAAGTTCATGACCAAAGGTAGATTCGTGACGAGGTCACAGTGAGAGCGTGTTGGCTACAGCATGATGAAGGAAACATCAAAGAACAGAGGAAGGCAAAGCATGTTTATATGAGAGGATGTGAAAGAGTCAGAGTTAATTGCACATTTTTCTTATCATGGTTCCTTTCATTGGAGATCAAACTCCTCCCTCCCTGTCCTCGTCTCAGGAATGTTGATCCGGCCTTCGACTGCTGGACAGTAAATACGAGGCGGATTTACAGAATTAGGAGGTTTTTCATGCTCAGACCAATCAGGACTCTTCGTTCATGGGAGCTCACAACATCTGTCTCTGTCTCCTTTTGTTTTGTTCATCAAATCAGCAGGCACTGTCTGTCTGTCTGTCTGTCTCTCGCTGTCTCCCGTCCGCTTCCTGAAGCGAAGATGATGTGAATTAGTTTCATTTAGATTTCTATCCACCTCCTTCATCTTTTCATCACAAACTAAAGAGGTTTGATGCACTAATACAAACCCTGCAGTAAAATCACATTAAGTCCGTCCTCACGTTCTTTACCTCTTATCTGTAGACTGAACAACAATTTGAACGCGTTTATTTTCCACAGTCAACAACCTGATCAGCTTCATGTGAAGGAGATGCGTCACACTGCATGAGGCAAACATCTCACCAGATACTGATCCTGTGACCAAAAATCTAATCATGTGAAATCCAAATAATTTTTTAAAATGTTTTTTTGTAACCAGAATTTGAGATAAATTTACCTTTTGAGTGCATAAAAATAATCTCAGATCTTTAACTCACACCTGTGAAAAATGGGAACAAAAAGAAAAGTGTTGCTTTTTAAACTTTTGTGCAGTGAATGTTCAACGACAAAAAAACATGTGAACTATGAAAATATCAGTGACAGAGAAATGCATGTGTAATTTTACTGTTGTGTCTGTAATGTGTCAGAATCCACAGTGTATGCAGTTATAATTTGGTGTTTTATCTCCAAAGTAACATTAGGTGATAGCTTTAGGATCTGCTGCGTTCCAAAGCGCATACTTTGTCTTTTTACTTCAGATTTTGTGCTACAGACTGCAGCGGATATATGAGCATAGGGTCAAAGTTAAAGACGCAAAGTTATGACGAAGTAGGATCTGCTGACTGTATCATACTCCATGCAACAGTACGTACTGGGGAAGCTCGTGGCGACTAAACAAAACTTTAAGTTAGGACTAGTGGACTAGTCTAAAAAAGGAAATCACTCAGAAAACAGTCAAAATTTATCACAATTTATTGTTAAGTATTTGAAACACTGTCCCAAAAAATATAGTGTGCATTAAGAGTTAACGTTTACGCTGCCACTATTGTAGTTTAGGATGTTAGCATGCTAACATTTGCTAACAGAGCTGTGAAGTTGAAATCTGGATCAGCTGTGGATGACCTCAGCAATGACGGCTTCATGACTTGTTCTCAGCTACTGGAGCATTTAGAGCCAAACTGATGTCTTAGCAGTTTCTGACTTTGAAATGGTTCTGACTGGTGGTCCTGATACAAACTGAATGCTCTTAACATGACACAGTGGAGTGTTTCTGTGTTCATAATGAAGTCATTGTTGGAAGAGCCCGTGCTTATGACCATGTTCCAGCCGTGATAATACCCAGCACCACAGCGCTCCCTCCCGTCTGATGTTTGTCTGAGAGTTCTTATCTCTTGGTGCACCTGGTGGCAGAAAATGACCTGTTGTAAATGAGCTTTAATTGCAGGGCTTCACTGAAGCGTTTAACCTCTGTAACACAAGGAGATAATGATGAGCAGGTAATTACTGGCTGGTTTCCCAACCTGACCCCACCCCTCGACCCTCTGACCCTCACCCATCCTCACCCCGTCCAGAGAACAACAGGACAGTTAGTCAATCAGACATTAATCTGCAGTTGGCAGTAGAAGCTTCATCACAATAAGATATCACATCGATTCTTTGGAAAATAATAAGATATTTGCAGATATTTTAAAGTCTGTCATGATACGATTTCTATTCGATGTGATTCAGGGTCCTGAGATCAGTATGAGATGATATCATAATATATCATCTAACACAGTCTGTTACAGAAGAAGCTGCTGCAGCTTTATGTTTTACTTTTGGTCATAAAAGATAAAAACAACACATAAATAATAAGAGCAGTAAAGTTGACTTTAAGCTAACTTCTGTCTTAAACTCTTGGAGACAAACAGCCATAAACAACAAGATTATTTAACAAAAGTATCAAACTCAGCTCAGTAAGAACTGTCAGGGGTCACAGACAGTTAGCCTGAGCATGTTTACATTGCATAAATTAGCCTAGCAGCTAGCAGCCTTGTTTTTGTCTTCCTCACCGCTGGTTTAAGTGTCTTCGTCTCCCGCCAGAACAACTCGGTTAAATTTCAGCCTACGTGCACATTTATTCAGCCAAACATTGTTGAAACAGCAGCCGATGTTTCTGTAGTGAGGAGTTAGTGAAGTCAGATGCTCAGCCAGCCAGGTACGTCGTGTTTTATCTCATAATGGCGTTGTTCACATGTGGCATGTGACTATGTCTGCTGACCATAATCCAGAATATTTCCACACTGCTGATTTATTCCTGAGAAAATAACGTCATCTTCATCATCCTCATCTCGGCCGCTGCTGTTTGATGGTGACACAGACTTTCAAAATAAAGGTTAAACCTGAATGATGTTGGATCATTTAATCAATATAAGATCCAGATCTGTGAATTGTTTCACCCCCAGTCAGCAGCATCGTACCATCACAACATACCGTTGTATTATCCTATCAACCCACTGTACAGGTAAAGATGGGAGTGGTACATTAGAAACAGCTGGCAGAGTTTATCTGGAGTGAGCTCACTGGACTGTGAAATGAAGACGAATAGAGAACAGAATAACTATTATTAATAGCTTCCTCTGTTACACTGTAAAATCTCATCATGTGAATTTAACTTCAGGCTGCAAACAAACTATTGTTGTCATCATCAGTTCATTTATTGATTCTTCTCTCTATTAAACAAATAATCCTTTTTATTAATTGAACTTTGTCATATAAAAATCATTTAACAGGAGAAACTACATATTTCTTATTTTCCAACACAACATAAAATAAAATAAACCGGTTATCCTAAAACACCAGTCCCTCCCTCCCTCGCCTTCCAACAAGGGCCGCAGTAAAAGCCGCGGTGTCTGCACCTCAGCACCAGAGCTGTCAGGCGCTTCGTGTTGTCAACGCACAGCAGACAGAGAAATATTTTACATGTAACTGTTATCATGTAGGAGTTATCAAAGAGATGTGTTTCATATCATTAAACCAGAGGGATGTTGGATATGTCACATAATAAGGCTAGTTTAAAAACAATGAATCCATCCAATAAATTAGATAAAACTTTATTTATCCAGAGAGGAAAGTGCTGTGCAGCAGCTGCAGTAGAAAGTGGAAAGAGTCCAGATATAAAGTCTAAGATAGCAATAATAATAAGGCGTAAATCCAAAATATACATTATATACTATGCTAAAATAACATGTCAGAATATATGTTTAAAAAGGAAGTTACCACAGTTTCAACATTATTTTGTCGGAGCAACTGTTCAAAACACAAAGATACAAAACAGAGAAACTCTTCACTCCTCCAGAGGCTCGATGCAGGGCAGAGAAGTTTGGGCATTTGTTGCTTAAAATATCTAAAAAAGATTTAGTGATTATCTATCAATCAGTTTTTGTCCCCAGACCCCAGATCAGTACAGGCAGCTCAACCACAGGAGAGTTCAGAAAGCACTTCTAATATGGAACAGATTTTTAACAGTGCACCACAGCTTTTATGACGATGGGTCAACATTGTCCTATAATAATATTACCTTAGCTTAATTGATCGATTCTCTGTAAATCCTTTGTCTCTCTTCACATGGAGGTCAAAGGTCAGATCTGTCTCCTTCAGAGGAATCTCCATCAGGACGAGTCTGGGCGCCGGTTGTGTTTGAACTGTCTCTCTCTCTGGGGTACATTTACTATAAGATCATCCATCAGGTCGGCTGTGGAGTAAAAATACCACGCGAAGTAGATAACTAATATTATCACAGTGTCTGTGCTGTATTCATCTCTTTACACTGTGAACTTTCCCCACCGGTGTTATCCACACTGACGTGTATGAGCTCATCTTCTTCCTGTAGATTAACAGTGAGCTCACAACCAGCTGAAGTTAGGGAGATCTAGAAAACACACCTGGAAGGATCAGCTGCCATCAGACAGCTGCCTGCAGCTCATTTTACACGTTATTATCTCCACCAGGTGTCAGTCAGAATGGGATCATAAGTGTGTGTGGTTCTGTCTGTCCACAGCTAAACGCACAAACTACTGAACCAATCAGCCTCATTTTGTGTGCACCTTAGGGCTGTAACGTTACACAAAATTTCAACACATCCTCACTGTGACCTCGTCACGTGTCCACGTTTGGTCATGGACTTTCCACGTCCACATATTACGTGCTGGGTGTGTTGGTTGTTGATGTTGTTGACGCTGTGTCAACTTCAGCCTGTTACATGCATTGACTGTTTTCAAAATACACTTCTTCACAGGAAATGTACAGTTTGCATACAGTGTCTTTCAAAATAAAAGCACTACGTCGGTACAACACTGCAAATTGACGTTTTTTTCCTTCAACAACAAACAGGTGGTTGGGTTTAGGAAAAAAGAACAGGGTTTGGCTTTACAATCTTACAGGAAGTGAACACCGGCCTCTCGGGTGAAAGTTGGTGTTTGTTGGACCCATCCACCACCCCTCCTGCCAACCCTACTCAGACTTTTTGCTGCCATAACTTTCGCTGCGTTTCCACCTGACGCTGCCGTGTGCTGTTGAACTATAATGGCGTCAGGCCGCCCATCATGCTTTTCGTCTGGGTTGGGAATTCCCAGTTTGGTTTGGTACGATACAGTGTTGCCGTGATTCGGTATTTTTTTGGTGCAGCAAAACAGCAGAAATGCAGAGAAATTTGCTTTATTTTTAAAACTGTAAATAAATAAAGACTATAATTTGGGCTCATGTTTTTTCGTACAAAGCAGGAATAACAGTCTGACTGGGATGGATTCATTAAAGTCTGGGCAAAGCAAAATCAGTGATTTCTTTCTAAACACTTTATACATGTTAGAGCAGCGGCTCCCAACGTGTCCCTCCTTAATCATTAGTTTGAGGTCCCACAGTCCAGTGAACTCAGCATCATACTTGCGTTGGCCATGTTGTTGAGCCAGTTTGCAGTCATTGTTCAGGTGCTCTCAGTTATTCACTCACTCTGCAGCAGGAAACAGCACTTCAAAATAAAAGCTCTATGCTTGAAAAATATGGTACTTAAAAATAAAGTGTTTTTTTATAAACCTGACACATTTGCAAGTTTCTCGCGGTCCATTCAGAATGGACCTGTGACCCACTTTGGGACCACGACCCACCAGATGGGAACCAGTGTGTTAGATAACACTTGTTGAAAACGTGATAAGACTGAGACCAGAGTAGATCTGAACTGATGAGACCGTCAGCTGTTTTTCACCATTTCTGTGTCCTGTTTAAAAACTATGTTACTACTGACGTCAGAGTTCACAGTATCAGTGAGCAGCGAGTTTGCAGCGTCCCACGAGCTCTCTGAGCTCTGTCAGTCTTATAAATACATGAATCTCTGTAAAATGTCACAATCGTAGAGACACAAGTTAAACAGCTGTCACTTATGTACCTTTTAGTCTTTCTGGCTGAATCGACTACATGTTCATTAGCTGCTGTTAGCTGCTGAACAAGAGGCTGTAGCCACACAGCAGCTCTTCCCTGGTTTGGAGGGTTTGTGCTGTGCAGCCCTGTGTGTGCTGCTGGTTTAGCTGCTGACGAGAGTCTGTGGCCGGTCGTTGTTTGGCTCAGGGGTCATGTATGTTACTGTGCCACTGGGTAATCTGCTAAAGAGAGTCTGTAGCTGTGCGGCGGCTTGTTCTTTAGCTCACTGTGTTTTTATCCACCACTCTCTCTCTCACCATCAACCTCATAATTCACAGTGAAACCAAAATGTCTCCAAACACCAGACCTGTAGGTTACTGGAGGATCTTCTGTTTCTGGTCTGGTAATGACGGTGCTAACCATCTTGTAACAAGCTAACTTAGCATAGCTGCCTCTTAGTGTGTCTCACTGCAGTAGGATGTCCTGGTTTGGGGGTGGGAGGGGCAGACACCTTGTTTCCTGTTCTGTCCTCTGGGCTGCCTTGTTGACATCATTATATTAAACACAGTTTAATCAGTAGGGTTTTATTGTCCAAGGATTGTCCGTAGGACAGTTCAACGTCTAATGCGGTTTGTAATGTGCACTGAACCGAAAGCCTCGTACTGAATGGTTCAATACGAATATGTGTATGTTTACACCGCTAGTGCATGTGTGACTGTATGCTCAGGGACCTCGTGTGGTTGTAGTGATTCACAATAGTTGAAAAACCTGTTTTACTGACCGTTGCATTTCATCACTCAGTACGTTCACATGCAGCTTGAGGAAATCGAAGAAGAAGGAGATGACGTAGCAGCAGTTCACTCCCGGAAAAACAAACAAACAAACAAACAAACACCATGGCGACCGAGAAGCAGAAGACGCACTTCTGGACAGACGAGGAAACTACATCCCTCTCTGCCATCTTCATTAGTCATTAGCTTCCTCCTCGGGTCAACTGGAACCAGTTCAATACGCACTCTTTTGCATGTATACTCTTCTGCATGTATACTCAGGCAAGACGAGAAGTCTGACTTGACTGATTAGCCGAGCTATGAGCTTAGCTCCACTACTGCGTGCATGTTAACGTACTGACTGGCTGCTGACTCCTCCCTCCTCCTAACCAGCTGATGGAAGCTCATGTGTTCCACAAATCAGCTCAGCTGAAAACAACCAGCCGTACCGTCTGTTCCAGGACACAATTAGCCTTTGTCACAAACACTGACACCATAGAAAGTTCAGTCTCAGTTTGAACTGAAACATCTGCAGATGAATTCCATACCTGAAATGTTGTGATTCACCACAGTAAGACGCCATACCAGATGAATGAGTCCCCGTCTGATCTGTAAGAGAGTCGGTAGGGACAACTCCACCTATCACAGCTGCACCACATACTGGCTGCTGTGGCTGTGACCGGGTTTTGTTCTGGTTGCTGCACTGCGTCATACATTCATCCTCATAATTACATCATATCTATATTTCATACACAGAGCCTGTTAGCAGGAGAGCTTGATCTGCTTTGTGTAACATGCTGCAGCTCCATCAGCAATAGATGAGGCGTGTATTTCTGGAAGTAGAGTGGCTTGGTCACCTGGTGGAGACCTGCACTAGTTAAAAGGCTGTTTGCTCGCTAAAGCGGAGAACGACTCAACTGTGACAAAGTGCTTTTCCTGTTTTCCTCAATCAGCACATTTATCTTTGTGCATCCAACAAATCCTCCAAATTAAACAACACAATACGAGATGTTCCAGAACAACACACACGAACGCTACCGTAGACAGAACATTTTAAAGATTAAATGCGACACCACTGTGGTTGAGGTTTGGTTTAAAACAACTTGGCTGTGGAGAGATCATGGTTTGGGTTAAGAGTCAGGGAATGACGGTGGTCACGGTTAGAAGAAGCCACCTTCACTGTCGGTAGGAAACAGAAGATGTGACATTTGGATGATCCATCCGTTCTTCCACCCTGACCTCCTCCCTCTGCGGACTCTGTGGCTCTATAATAACATCTCATCTCCTCCTTTTGCTCCCGGCAGACAGGAGTCATCGTTTGTACGGACACTAGAGAGCTCTGTCACTTGAACATAAACACATGTTGTTTCTGGGCACTGACTGAAACGATTGACTCATTTTTCTTGGGAGGAAAGTGTCGTCTGTTTTCTGCTCAGAGTCACAGAGAAACCCAGACTGCTGGTGTACAGCTGAGACACCTCATAGCTCACCATCAGGCCCTCGTAGTGTTAAGTGGTCCTTGGTTTGTCTGCACCTCTCCTTTGACTGTTTACCTTGTGTTATTTCAAAGGTTTGCCACTCAGTGAGCATCACGGCTTCATTTACATGCGATACAGGTCATGTGATCAGCAGATTCTATTTGGATATTCTGAATTAAGCCTTTTTTAGAATGTGGCATTTTATGATTGAGACATTCGGGATATGATGATATTATCCAGGTTTTAGGAGCATTATTTAGACGTGTATAAAGTGGAATATGTCTCAGTTGGGGTTTTTATTGCAGTTTGAGACACAAGGCATCTTGCCTGTTTATGGCCGACTCTGACGTTGTCATGGAGACGTTGTACACAAACCAACTCACCGACAGTTTGAGGGATGGTGTAGAGATGAATGCCCAAAAGAAAAGCCCACATTTCTGGTCAAAGAAAAAAACAGACCTATTTTTAAACCTCCTCAAAGACTTGGATATCAACAGGATTTTGTATATGAGCAAATATCACATCACTGACCTTTTCAAGAAGGTGGTTAAAGGAGTGACAGAGGGAGGCTGAGTTCACACGGTCATCATAAGAACCGTTCTGTGAGAATACGTTGCGTAAAAACACCCACGTTTGGTGGCTAAAAATCTGGAAACAGTAATGCCTCTGTAAAAAACAACTGGTCTTGTTGTTTGTTGGTGTTGAACTGTGGTCTGCAGCTTGGCGGGTGTCACACCATCCATCATCCCCTCCACCTCCTGATTACAGTCAGCTTTTACACGACATCACTTCAGTTACATTGATATGATACACAGGAAACATACAAGTGTAACGTGTCCGTAGTTTGCTGAATTGTAAAAATCAACCTTTTCTTCTGGCAACTGGACCAATGCTGGAAAAAAACTTTAATGCAGCAGTTTGTTCAGTTAAATTCGCCTGATGTTTCAGCTTTGACCTTTGGGCGATGACTCGTCTTTGTAATGATCAAATAAGCAGTGGAGTGAAAGGTGAGCTAAAATGTCTCCTGTTAACATGCATGACCAAACAGGCTGCATTTGTTGAAGCTGTTCTGGATCATTTAAAAAATAGTTCAGTTATTTTTTTGTTTCTCACTCTTAAAAGTTGTTGCAATCCATCCTGAAGGTAAGATGAGTGTCAGAACCAAATCAGATTTTTCTTTTTAGATGTTTCAGTCTGGACCGAAGTGATTGACTAACATTTCCATCTGTAGAGCCACGTAGCTTGTGTGGCAAAAACAGCTTTATGATCTCTCCGTCCCTTTATTTGTGGCTTCAGTCAGATGGTCTCAGATGTGGGGCCCCAAATGATGTTCGAGCTTGCCAATTGCTTTGAATTATCCTTTGCACGTCCAGGACATAACAGGCTATCGGTCAGCTAATGTATGCTGCTGAATTTATGTGTTTACTGAATATTTTCAAAGCTCTTTGACTGCAGGGAAATCAAACGTGCCCATACGGTCGGTATGTTGGCTCTGCAGATGAAACCACTGCAGGCTGGAGTTCGAACACTGACCGAGGGAGAAATGTAAACCACTCTTTCCATTTGACGACCCGGTTTGAGAGGGAGAAAAAAAAACTGCTGCTTTCGATCAGCCATATTTTATACTTGAACTCTGGTTCACTGTTCTGCAATCCATACATACTTCAGACTGTTTTTTAATGTGGGTTGTGCTGCACTTCAATACGTTAAAGAAAAAAAAGTTGTGTCTTTCAGTACAGTATGTTCAGATATTCTGTTCCCACTCACAAAGTGTCCTTTTCTTCCACACATGGTGGAGCTGATTTCTAACATATGTCGTGTTTAAAAGTTGTCTTTTATTGTTTGCTGTTTTTCTGTTGTCGCCTCTCAGTGAAAGTACGACTTTAATTTTAATTTTTAAATCCTAAAAACATTTCTCCCTTCTTTCTGTCTTTCTACCTATTCCTCTTTTACCACCTCTCCCCACTGCCCTCTGTTTCTCCTCCCTTCCTCTCCTCCATTATCTCACATCCCCCTCTTTAATTGTGCCGTATCTCGAGGCGATGGGAGCCACAGGCTGTTGTTTTCAGTTCCGTCTGCTCTCTAATTATCTCGCCTGAAGACCTGATGAGAGGTCAAACAGCCGGCTAAATGACATGCAGACGCTGGCACAAACACACACTTCAGATTGCTTATTTGCATCTGCAGAATGAACTTAATGTGTGTTATGCTCACGTCTGCGCTGACAGATTGCAGGAACTCTCAACAAGCTGATGTGACAGAGGCTGTTCTCACCGAAGAGTGTGTTGTTTACTGTCCACGTGTTCAGAGTTAAATTCAAGACTCTTCCAAAATGTGGCAATGAGTGTGATTACTGTGCAATTATTCATTCATTTGCCTATACTGCTTATCCTGTTGGGGGTTGCGAGGGGGTGGAGCCTATCCCAGCTGACTTTGGGTGAGAGGCAGGGTTCACCCTGGACAGGTCACCAGACTATCACAGGGCTGACACATAGAGACAGACAACCATTCACACTCACATTCACACCTACGGACAATTTAGAGTCACCAATTAACCTGCATGTCTTTGGACTGTGGGAGGAAGCTGGAGCACCTGGAGGAAACCCACGCTGACACGGGGAGAACATGTAAACTCCACACAGAAGGGCTCCCCCACCCTGGGTTTGAACCAGGACCTTGCTGTGAGGAGACAATTCTAACCTCTGCACCACCATGCTGTGTGATTAATAGGAATGGGGGAAAAAATTGATACAGCACAGTATCACGGTATTTTGCGTGGCGATATTGTATCGATACACTGACGCCAAGTATCGATCTTTTATTTATGTATACATCATTAGTTATTGTAAATACACATTTTAATACAACTTTTGGTCCTAGAATAATACTAGTTGCTTTTTCGGTCCACTAGATGGTGCTGATGTTTCTTTTCCTGGTGAGGTCAGCAGAGGTGTCAGTCAGCGCCATTTGGCAGGAAGTTCATCAAAACAAAGATGGAGGCACCGGAGAGAGAAATCAGAAATGTGCTGTCTGCGTTTAAATTAAACGTCAGGGCTCATTTTGGATTTCTTAACACTGAAGGACAGGAGGACCTGGATATGACACATGAGAATAAAATACTCTGGAATACTACGAACATGAGGGTTCACTTCACACTCCACTATCCAGAGACAGTGTTAGCCACTGACAGACAAGCTAACGCTAAAAATCAACCAACACTGGACACACTGAGCTCGACAAAACTACCATCAGAAAATAACACAGTCCATCACCTACTTCCTGTGTGAAGATCTGCGTCCATACAGCGCTGTTGGAAACCAAGGCTTTTGTTACACGCTAAAAACACGTGAACCCAGGTATGTGACTCCGCCCCCTCACAGCTGTACCCAAGCTCTACAGAGAAGTGAAGCATAAAGCTGAGGAACCTTTGAGGACAGCAGGAAGGGCGGAGTTAACCTGTGACGCCTGGACTTCAAGGTCAGTGGATTCATTTGTGACTATAACAACATGCTATCTGACAGAGGACAGGACACTGCTGTCTCACGTCCTCCAAACTAGAGGAGGACATTATCTGACAGAGGACAGGACACTGCTGTCTCAGAACACCAGAGTCACATCGGAGCAAACACTGCAGACGTCGTGTAACAGACGACACTTCTAACGTGTGTTGTCATTCAGTCAGCAGGATACCTGGATATGAAGTGTTTGTCTCAGGTCTGAATCTGTCCTCTCAGAGGGCATTAAATCTGCCCACAGCTCAGTCTGTCAGGTGTCTGCAGCATTTCTGGCAGGTTTTGTGATGGTGTTTGTCAGTCTGTCTGCTCTGTGTCACATTTTACAGTATTGATAAAATATCACCACACAAAATATCGTCACACTATGCTGTACCAATTTTTCTCCTCCACCCCTAGTATCTTGTAGTGATAAAAAAAAAGGTCATGATTGGTGTCACTCCTTCAGACAGAATTAAAGCAGCTGACTTTCCTCAGCTTTGTGAAGTGTTGAAGCATTCTTCTGAAAGAATTTTGGTTGGGTTAAGAAAAGTTTCAGTAGTGATTAAAGTAGAAAAAAATCCACTCATTCTGCATCTTTATTCTTTCCAAGAACTGAACCTGGGTAGTTAGAGAAAGGTACCACCTTGTTTTGACATAAATGACTGCCTGTTTCTGTCGTGCCTCTTCCTGTCACGGCGGTGAAACTCACTTCCTCCTTGCTATTTACATTTCAGGACACCACGCTCATTTCAGGACATTTCACGAGATCTGGTGGAGCAATTTAGGGGAAACCCAACCGAAAGGCTCACCATAGTATCTGCCTCCCAGATGTTTGGATTGTCCTCGTTAATCTCTTTATGAATCTGGTTTACCACATCGGTCTCTCCTTGGTTAGACAGACAGAGAGGCAGCGAGACAGCTTCCCCTAAACTGGGCCCAAAAAAGATAAAAAGACGGGAAAAAAACAGGAGTCCACCTTTTGTGGTTCTGTCATTTTCCTGCTCAGCGTTGGGTAGTTTGTTCCAGATGAACTCAGAATATTCTCTTACAGACTTTCAGGCAACTCCTCAGCTATTCCCTCCAAAACAAATACTCTGCGAGTATCATCTGCCAAAGTATCAGGGAAGCTGAGAGCAGCTCACCTTTGGGGCTGAAATGATAGATGGTGGACAGAAATGTTATTCACTTATAATTCACTTCTGTGTCCTCTGTCAGTGTCTCCAGTTTGGGTTGAAGGAGCGAACACAGATTTCAAATGTCAACTTTTAACAGACCCTCCCTGTCGAGTCCGTTCTCTTATAACTCAACTCTGGACTGTAAAGATGGTGGCATTTAACCAGCAATGATCCTGGGCTCCAAGGAAATTATGTAAAGATATTAAACATGCAACATGATTATATTGTTTTTCTACAAATGTACTGAGTCACCTCTGGAAGATGTTTAATAGCATTTCATCAGATTCAAATCCAGCATTGAATTCAGTTACCTAAATCTGAATAATTTCAAATTGCTAATTTAATGAGGCTTATCTTTGAACATTTAAATAACTCCAGTCACATTTTTGTTGCAGACAATGCAGCAACACAACAGTTGTTATTGCCAGCCTAATGTTCACAGCCTGTGCTGAAAGTATGACATCGAAATTATTCATCTGAATTCACCCAAAATGCCTACCCAAACCACTGGGTTCATGTTCCTTTTTATAGTGCATGTACATGCATGGTTTCATTTGAAAGGTAACACTGAAGTCAGAATCACTGTAAGTGCTTCTGTCATTGACTTACACAGGTTTCAACCCACTGTTTTTTTGTTTTTTTTTATCTTTGCTTGAATATTTTCTTTAAAAAACATGTTGCAGATGACTACATAACACACACCCCCACCACCACCAAAGTATTTTGGCATTTTTGGTCCTGAGTCCCTGCCACATCAGCAAACTTCTGTTGCTGCCGTTACACAGATTAAACCCCTGCACTATGCTGGCCAACAGCTCGCTGTGAACCCCTGGGGGCAGGGGTTTGCACTGGCTGAATCTGAATTGCTACAGCGGCTGAGGTTCAAGCTGCTGTCCACTACCAGGGGGAGTAGGGTCCTCGGGGTGGGGAGTCAGGCAGAGGGTCCGCAGGCATTACTAGCTTGTTAATTCTTGTCTCAGTCTGATTAACAGTAAATGCATCAAATTCAGTGCCCACTTTACTGAAAAGAAAAACCAACATTACAGGAAGCACTGACTTGTAAGATATATTGTGATATTGCACGGTGGTGCAGCGGTTAGCATTGTCACCTCTCAGCAAGAGGGTTCCTGGTTTGAACTCCAGGGTGGGGGAGCCCTTCTTTGTGGAGTGGGTTTCCTCCGGGTGCTCCAACATGTTCTCCCCGTGTCAGCATGGGTTTCCTCCAGGTGCTCCAGCTTCCTCCCACAGTCCAAAGACATGCAGGTTAATTGGTGACTCTAAATTGTCCGTAGGTGTGAATGTGAGTGTGAATGGTTGTCTGTCTCTATGTGTCAGCCCTGTGATAGTCTGGTGACCTGTCCAGGGTGAACCCCGCCTCTCACCCAGCGTCAGCTGGAATAGGCTCCACCCCTTCGTGACCCCTAACAGGATAAGCAGTTGTGGAAAATGAATGAATGAATGCTGTGAGCTGGCCGATGTTAGCTAACGTAAGCTTGCTTGCTGCAGCTGATGAATTGCTAGCTAGCTAGCATAGCAAAATACTATCTTAAGTGACGAACGTCATTTAATTCATCCAGACTCCAGGGCTTATCTGGCAGGTAGATTAGCTAGCTGTTTGCTAATTACTTTATCAGCTAACATTACGAAGCAATAAACACCAGATCAATGCAGCACAATTTAATTACAGCTAGCTGGTTAACTGAGCCTGCCTATTCACCAGTGTTAGTGCCAGCAAAATACAATCTTGGTGGATATGTCCGTTGGCAAGCTTGCAATTAGTTGGTTCCCCAGTTAACGTGATCCATGATACTAACCTATGTATTTTGACAAACGTTGACTTTACCAATAATAAATGATGCAACAGTACAAAGCTCTTTCAACTTGCCAAGAGTGATGCAGGGGTGGCCAACAAGCTAACCATCACCTGAGCTAATGTTAGCCAGCTAGCTGTAAATTAGCTACTCTGCATGACTCTGCTGCTAGTTGCTTAATTGGGATAACTGATGAAGTAATTTGCAAACAGTAAGCTACTTAATATCATGGAGCTAATGGTCCAAAATATAAAACCCTGCAGATCAAAACGCTATTCTAAATTAAAGATGCACAATACTGGATTTCTACCAATATCTGATATGCTGATATATAACAACTCATTTGGCCAATAACTGATATCGATATATCCTTTTTTTCCCCACCTAATTTGAGTGATTATCAAATCTCTTCTGTAGTGGAATGAACATCATATTCTGTGTGCATACTCTCATGGTGACGGCCCACCAGCAGATGGAGACATGAAATACTTCTCTGTGTATGTAATATTCATTCATTGTGCAAAATCAGAAAAAAACATGTTGGCTGATTCCGATGGTTCATTTTAAAGCCAATATTGACCGATAACAATGATGTGTCGATATTATCCTGCATCCCTATTCTAAATATGACTGTACTTTATTTTCCAGGATACAAAGAGCAGGACTGTGACGCCAGGATCAGGGATGGCAACCTCACTCCTGTCTGTGGTTGAGTTTAACCAACAAAAGCACTTTGGTGAAGGTAAGGGGAAGATTGTGACTTTAGCTAAGTGTTAATAAAAAAAAATTAAAAAACAAAATAAAGGTTTCCTTAAAAAACAAAAACAATGCTAAATGAAATACATTGTCAGTGAATGTTGTAGGCAAGGCAGCTTTATTTCATACAGCAGGGCAACTCAAAGTGCTTTACAGAGCAATAAAATATAAAACATAATAAATGATACAGAAAAGAGTAAGGAGTCAGTCCAAGATAACACCAAGGTTTCTGTATGACTCGTAGTTATAAGAGCGAGCAATTTGAGGTGAGAGCTGACTCTGTCTTTCTGTCAGTGACCCAGAGACAATGATGTCGGTCTTACTTCTGCTGAGTTGGAGATCATTTTGACGCATCCAATCATTGATTTGCTCAGTACAGTGACACAGACGTTTCACAGGTCCACAATCACCTGATGAGTGTGATATGCATATTTGCGTGTCATCAGCATAATTATGTTAGGCTGCGTTATTATTCTGTATGATTTGACCTAATGGAAGCATATAGAGATTAAACAAGAAGGGTCCCAAAATGGATCCCTGTGGGACCCCACATGTCACGGCCATCTGCTCTGACTTATGGTTACCAATCGAGACAAAGTACTTCCTGTCAGGAAGATATGACTTGAACCAGGACAGTTCCAGAGAGTCTGACTGATTGGTTCAGTATCAACAGTTTGTGACTCGTCAGGTACGTTCATTAACATTTCCTCATTATATTTATGAAAATATATTTGCAAAGCATTTTCAAATGTATTTGTTTATGAAATTTGATTCTTTTATTTGTTGTATAGAAACGTAATTTCTAGGAGACAGGATTGCTTGATACAGTAAACAGTGGATTTAATGGAGGAAACTTTTCAGTGTGGAAGTTTGCTTCTTGTTGGCTTCATCTCTTAACCAGTAAGTTGCTGTAACAGACATTCATTATCAATATCAGCTGTGTGTGTTCTCTGTCCCAGAATATTCCTACCAAGGGGAAGAGAGCATTGTTTTCTTGTTTAAGATGCATTTCTCAGCAGGCATGAAGTCTAAATACTGAATAATTTAATGTGTTACAGTCACATAAATTTGGAAACAACTCGTTGTCAGTTTAAATCACCATAACCTGCCCAGGCTGTGGCACCTGACAGGATAACTTCATTCATTAATTTCTTACGACTCAGACGTCTTCATATACAACAGACAGTGTGTGTGTGGTGGACTCTGGACGAGGATCTCCAGAGGAAACAGGGAGACACTTCAGATTACACAGACAGCAGAGAATTCAGAGAGACAGAACCAAAATGATTGAGACCACAGTGAGAGACCAAACAAGCATGAGAGCAGGACGCGGGCCAGCGACGGGCGGAGGACGCTGTGATTAATGACACTCAAGCTGTGGAGGTGTCTCACTGTAGGCCCTGCCTCCCCTGTGTATCCACCTCCTCCTCCTCCTCCTCCTCCTCCTGGTCTCTTCACTCCTGCAGTTCACTTCTCTCCATGTGTTATGATACGGCTCCATACAGCTGCTCACGTTATCCTCCCTCCATCTGGACGCCACAGCAGCCTCCAGCCCCTCAGGATACCAGCGTTACTCGAGCTCTGCACCTGGGTGGCAACTGTTGCAGATTTCTGGATCCAGTGGACATTTTTTTGGTGTTCTTTTTTCTGTGTGTTGACTGGAAACCTTTGTGAGCTCAGGTGTTTGATTCAGCCGGACCTCATCCTGCGTGTGTGTGAAAGGTGTTTCATATATCTTATTTCTGGAAGGAGGGAGCTGCTGTGAGGAATTTTACACGAAAGCCAAGGCGCAGATTTCTCACCTGGACGCTGAGGAGGCAACAGGATGGACTTACCCACTTACTTTTGGCTCATCACCACGACTCTGATGTTGATCCATCAGCATCAAGGTAAACCAACCCTCAGTATGTTTCTCTGTAGCTCCAGGTAGGGTCCAAACAATAGATAGAAATATAAAGAGGTTGTTCCCAGATGGCTGAGGTATTGCCCTCTAAAAAAACAGAGCTAGGGTATGAGTTGCTGCAGACTTAGATTTGTGTTTTAAAATATTGGTAACTGAGGTTGAAAGAAAAACATGTGGAGTTACACCGTGTTTTTACAGTGTTTAAATTGTATGTATGCACTTTTTCTGCAGTGTGTGACAGTCAAGCAACATTATTTCCTAAAAGTCATTGCTCGTTGTTGCTGTTGTCGCTCGTGGTGGTCGTGCAGGTTCACCAGGGGGTGTACCTATAAACAACGGTATAACTATTTAAAATCAGCTTTACCTGGGCCCCTTTTAACCCTGCTCCTCCCACTTTTGTGCTGTTGTACAGATACTCATGGTCCCCTGAGGATAAACTCTGATGTTTCTTTTAGCAGGTCACATTTATCACTGAGCCAGTGAAATAATTCTACATCCACCAGCTAGATTGGCACACATTTTTGAAATTTTTTGTTCATGTGGTCTCCAGATGATGCCCCCTGATGACTTCACAATCTATTTTCCTCTCGCTCCTTCAGCTCCGCAGTCAGATATCTCAACGACTGTTGGATTGATTGTGATAAAATGTAGTTCATCATTTATGTTCCTCTCAGGATGAGTTGTAATAACTTTAGTGATCCTCTAATTTTTCATGGAGCACCATCATCAGGTCGACGTTTTAACGTGTCCAACACTCTATGACCAAATACATGCAGAACTAATGACATTAATTCAGCCTGTTTTTTGGCATTAAATAGCAAATGACAGCAAGTTAACACGCTGAAGATAGTTCTGGTGAGCATCACCTGCTAACCATCAACATGTTTTAACACAAAGGGCCGCCATGCCAGCGTCCACAGAGCTGCTCGTGTGCCTGTCAACACTGGGGATATTTACTGATATGTACTTGCTCCTTTTTACAGACACGTTGACCGTTAATGCTTTGCACCAGTAAAATTAAAGAGTTTAAAGGTTTGGTCTCATGCAGTAAGCATTTTAAGACTTCCTGTTCCAGAGGGACAAAATATAGGAGGCAGTGGACATTTCCTGGAAATTGTCGCCACACCTGATATATCACCGCACTGAGGCTGGAGAGTGTGACTGACATTTAACATCTGAGAGAAGCAGGTGTAAAATCTGCAGCACTTCAGGGAACATGTGGAGGGTGAGAGGCTGCAGCAGAGACAGACAGAGAGGGGAGCTCTGCAGCTGCAGTGTGACAGGGCTGAAGCAGCAAGTGATGGAGGAGATGTTTAATTATTTTGTAGCCGTTGACAGAAACGATCCAGTTACAGGAGTTTAAAAGTTTAACCATAAGTCAGACATCACTTCATCAGTCACTGTAAACTCCTTTACGTCTGCAGTCCTCATAAGTATGGGTGTAGATATGAGCTCTGACTCTCTGCCTAAGGCTGATATGGCCCAGCCAGACCCACAAGGTTCAGGTCAGGCTGAAATTTCTTATTGTTCCCCCAGGCTTGAAACAGATCAGGTCCTCGCTAGTTTACTGTTGTTTTATAAATAAGGAGAAGAAGAGGAAGAGGTGGTGTGAGGAAACATGGCAGCCCTTTCCTTGTTACAAATGTTTTAATATTTTACAAATATATATTTTAATGTAAAAAATATATATATTTTATATATTAAAAATATACTGTAATATGGTGGTTCCCAGCTGGTGCAGCCCCAGGTTCCTGATTTCTCCTTAGTCATCAGTTCAAGGTCCACACATTTTGTGCATTTGGCCATGTGGTTGAGCTAGTAAGCAGTCTCTGTTACGTAGCTGTCAGTTATTCACTCACGCTACAGCAGGAAACAGTACTTCAAAATAAAAGCTCTGTGCCAGAAATTCACTGTACTTAAAAATAAAGTGAGTTATTTTTACAAACTTGACATGGTCCATTCAGAATGGACCTGCGACCCGCTTTATAACTTTATAACCACTAATATATAAAATTAGTTTTTTTACACTAGAAATTTTAGTTTTTAATCAGGCGGGGGCCCAAAACTGTTGCGGTGGTTCAGGCTCGGGTTGTGCTTGGACAGAAACTTGCGGGTTCATGTAGAGTCAGGCCTGATTTTTTTGGGGGGGCCCAATCAGAGTTCCAGTGTAGATTTTACGGGGGCCTCAGAGGACTCTTCCCCTTCAATATTTAGAACTTATGCATTTGTCCCCTCCAATAAAAACATTAAAGTAGCAGAGGACTTTTATTGTGACAAAATTAAAGACATTTTCACCATAAGCTGATGCTGAAAAGGCACAATGCTGAAGGAACGATGTTTTACTGTTGGACAACGCAGAGTTAGCGTTGACGTGGTTCACTCGTCAAGAAGCCAACAAGAGCTTTCCATGGGATTTTGTATTATTACAGAAAATAAACTCTGTAGCAGAATGACACTTGTACATTTTGTTCAACAAAATAATCTTCACAAATGAACGCCACATTTATGACTGCCGAAGCATAAATGTATTTGCCATAAGTAAAAAACCAACATTAAGCTATAACTGAACTACACTACGATCGCATGACTTAACGTCACCACCATAACATTACTGTAAAGCTGTGTCCAGCATGATGACGTGCTGTAGTCTCATTTAACTGCTTGTTAGCTACTGTCTCTTTTTACGACACATAGAAGCTTCAGAGTTCATGAGTGGGATATTTACTGATGGATTTTATGTGGTGTGCTTGTGTTGGGGAGGGAACCAGCAGTGGTAAAATGTGAACTCATTCCTGGGGCACTCTATTGCCCGGATCAACCAGGAAGTGTTTCAGCAGCTGGAGGCGGCTTTTTGTAATGGTTTTTAAAAAGAATGAAGCTTTTTGCTCGCTGTTTTTGCGTTGCTACGCGCCTTGTGTTTCTGTGCCCAGGCACCTGGCATTTTTGCCGGAGCGCTATGAACTCCTCCAGTTGAGAACTTTAACTCACAGAGGAAAAGCGCCCCATGTCATCTCCACCTTTCCCATTGTCCAGTTGGATGTTTTGAGAGGCGGGCCTTCTGTGGTGTCCATGACAACAAGTTGGTAAACAATGGAGGAGAAACTGGTGGTAGTGGTTGCTGGATACCCAGAGCTATACGACTTTACAAACCACAGTTAGCACCATCTCAATAGAAAACAGCAGGCATGGAAGCAGATAAGTGCAGTACTGTAAACGTCCATCATGGAGGAGAAGCTCCTGGACCAACTAGTGGTACGCCCCATCATGGAGGAGAAGCTCCTGGACCAACTGGTGGTACTCCCCATCATGGAGGAGAAGCTCCTGGACCAACTGGTGGTACTCCCGATCATGGAGGAGAAGCTCCTGGACCAACTGGTGGTACTCCCCATCATGGAGGAGAAGCTCCTGGACCAACTGGTGGTACTCCCTATCATGGCGGAGAAGCTCCTGGACCAACTAGTGGTACTCCCCATCATGGAGGAGAAGCTCCTGGACCAACTGGTGGTACTCCCCATCATGGAGGAGAAGCTCCTGGACCAACTGGTGGTACTCCCTGTGATCCAGCCTCTTTTTTAGGGTCTCATGTACCCACACAGATCTCTGTTTATCTGCTGACAGCCTCTCACCCTCAACCAGAGCTACAGACAGTACCCTCTGCTGAAACATGTCAGGAACTACACACTCATTACTGGAGGATACATAAATGGTAGATTGATTACATGGAAAGGTTAGGGTGAGGAGGTGATGGGGTGGTTGCCTGGCAACAATAAAAAGGTGCAGCAAGTGTTTGTTTTTTTCACAGTTCCTCTCAATAAAAAAAGGCACTGTGGTGTGCCTTGCATTTTGCAACCTCCAGTACTCTTTGTGTGTGACTGGGGCCTATTGGTGCATAAAAATACACCAGAATGCAGGAAATCAAGCCCCAACCTCCCAGTGCTGAAAGGAAACCTTCTCCCTTGTTAGTAAATGCCCCTTTAAACTGAAAAAAATGCAAAAATTGGTGCAGTATTTTACACAGCTGACAGTAATGTGTGACGGTCTCAGAAAATACTTTTGATGTCAGATCAGTGAAATCAGCTCAAATACTGACGATTTCAAAATTAAACCATCAGTTTATAATCTTGTTAGAAAAAAAAGCCTAAAGAAGTTTAAGTTTTTAAGAGCTCAAAAGATTCAGGGTTAAATCTTGAGGCTGGCGTGCCGCCTGAGGAGAGGTGTGTTTATCCTTGTTGACTCGTCATTATGAAATGTTGTTTACTGAGTCCTCAGCAGCCCTAAATCCACTCATTTCCTCTTGTTCTACTCTGAGCGTGCTTATTACCGTCAGAGGGAAGTACTTATCACCAAGCTCTGTGAGCACGCTGAATACCCGGGCAGATGTCACCTCCATCATGTTAAAGAAATATTTTTAGGGTGCCGTCTTCAGCAGTGTGGGGGCCTCAAAGGAATCCGTCTGTCAACATCTTGTCTGTTCTCATGTTTTACTCTCCTGGCTGTGACTTTTTCACTGTCCATACATTTACATTTACATTCCTCTTACATTACACCCTCTCCGTCTACTCTCCCTCCTTCTTTCTCTGCTGCTCCTTTCCGTCCGTCGTGTCAGAACCAGACATCTGAGGCCTGTTAGTGTGCTGCAGGGAACAACACTTAAAATCACTACAGTGTCTTTCTGTAAGCGCCGTGGACACTAAATAAAACCTAACAGTCCACATAACTACAAAGACGAACTAATGACTGCAACGGCTGACTGAGCAAGTAAAAATTTTATATAGATGATGCTTTTTTTTTCCAGAACCTTATTTAACCAGACATTCACAACAAAGGGTCCCATTATTTCCACCAGGCCTAAGCTTGGAGGGGATCATGCATTTGTTCGTGTGTGTGTGTGTGTGTGTGTGTGTGTGTGTGTGTGTGTGTGTGTGTGTGTGTGTGTGTGTGCGTGCGTGTGTGTGTGTGTGCGTGCGTGCGTGCGTGCGTTAGGGATGTCAACAGTAATCATTAACCGGCAAGAATATTTTTGACCAGTTAAACATGTCAGTCTAAAGGTTAATTTTGCTACTCTTCGGTGTCCTGCACTGTGCACCACCCAGATCTGGTGGGAGCAGGTCATCCAGCCAATCTGCTGCTAACACTGTCCAGACCTGACGGAGTTGCTGCGGAAACATTACGCCCACTGGGAGCTTTTTGAGCATCAACATTTTGATGCGCGATTGTCGCATCGAAGAACGTGCAATGTCACGTATGGCAAATTAACTCAACTTACTTGATGCTTGATAATAATGGAAAAGTTGCAGAGTTCTTATTTTCTATGACGTATACCCACCAAGCCTTCAGCTTTTAGACATCATGTGTACATGTGACATAGTGTGGTGGTGTTTGTTAAGATAAGCAAGACTCCTCTGCTTGCATTTGTGTAGAAAATGACCATAACTAAGTCTGCAAGTGCAGCAGACACAGTGAAGTGCATGCTTTTCTGAAGTGAGAATTTTATTATGGGTCCTTAAAAAGTCATAAAATTGGTAAAAATGATTAAAGGTTTTGGAAAACTCCTTGAAAATTGTTGTTTGTAATGAAATAATGTGTCATCTTAGGGCTGTATGATATATTGTTAAGCATCAACACTGTGATGCGCAATAGTCTCATCAAAGGACGTGCAATGTCAAGTTCAACAAATTAACTTACTTGATGCTTAGTGATAAAAAAAAAAAAAAAAAGTTTTTTTTGCAGTTTTCATTTTCTGTGACTTTTATCGGACGAGCCTTTAGCTCAGTTCTGTGTATATGTGACATAGTGTGGCAGCATTTGTTAGGGGAGGCGAGACTCTCCTGCATGTGTGTGTGTAGAAAAGCACCATAAATGGAAATGAAAATTTTATTATGGGTCCTTGAAAAGTTTGGAAAATGTGTGCAAACCCTGATCTGCACTTTACTGAGTGCACTTTTCTAGTTAGTATTTTAGTTTGTCCACTTAACCTGAACCCTAAAACAGCAAACTATGCTCACTGTGGAGGTCAGAAACACTGCAGTGGGTCCACTGCTGGTTATCAGCCCTCAGTGGCTCATCAGGGACTGTTGATGAAGAGGAGAGCGAGTCTTACTCCCTGCCGCCCGGTGAGGTTTTCCCAGCCTGTCTGGGGATTCAGACTGCAGGCATCTGAGCTTAAAAAGCTCCATTTTAGGCTGACAGTTTACACTGGCTATCATGTTGGCCTCAGCACCTTTATTACCTCCCAAGAAACTTGAGTCCAGCGAGGCTAGAACAACACAGTGGACATGAAATGCTGTTTAAACTCCGGACTGTTCTTTCACTGCCCACACGATCCCACTGCATACCTCCAGTTCCTCTCCATACGTCCACATGTATGCCGACAGAGGTGAAGGAAGCAAATGTTACTGAATCTGTTTTTGGGAGGCTTCTACCTGCAGAGGGAATCCTGCCAATCCAAACAAGCAGCTCACGGATTAGGCAGCTGATCCGCCTGTATATTGTCAAATATTGTCGAACCCCGTGGAGCCAGGCGGACTTTCATAACAGGGCAAGAAATTAAACTTTGGATTGGCCGTCTCCAAACAATGTAGGAGCCTGAACTGGGCTTTTGTCTCTTCCCACAGTGTCTCTTTTTTCTGCCAACAAATGCAGACATTTGCACGTACGTATGCAAGCTGATGGGTGCAAAGACGAGAAAACACTAAAGCCATTATAGGGAAAGGAGGCTTTGCTGTGAGGGCCACTTGGAGGATTGAACAGGTGCCAAAAGTGGAGACTGCAACCTAACGTCTGGGAAAAAGTTTTTGTCTATAAAGTATGATTGACTGCCTCGAGCAAGGAAACAATAAACTACCAGCTGTCATCGTCCAATCTGATGTCGTCGTATTAGCTCCAATACAGAGAGACACTGACACATGTCCAAACTGGGGTTTTGACCTACACTTAAAACGTTAAATCATGGCAGCCGTTGGCTTTTAAAATGAACAGTACTGGTGTACTGATTCAGAATGTAGTTCCAACTTGAGTTTCCTAAATTCCTCTCAAGATATTTTTTTCTGGTTGACTCCTGGTGAACATGATATACGATAGGATTTGGTTAAGCACAGCGTGGCTCTCTGTAACCAGACATTGTTTTATGAGGTTTCTCTGCTTTTGGCTTCCACAAACAGACCACGAACATCAAGTTGAGGGTCTGTGGTGTTTGTTTTTATTAATGCTGTCGCAGCTACTGGGAAACGGCTCCCTGAACAGTGACACATGGAAACCACTGATGAAATAAATGTTTATCAGGATTGTTGCTGCACATACTGTGGTCTGCTGGTAGCAAACAAAACGTCACGTGGTGTTGGCGCTTCTTTCCAGGAGCAGCATGATCCGACCTCAATGGGAGTTTAACGAGGACTCGTTGAGCTGCTCAGAACTGGACCCCGACTGTGACTTAGCAGCCTCGTTTGCCAACAGGATGCGACTCTTGCCAACCCTGCAGACATCGTGTTCATATCAGCTGCTTCCTGTTTGGGAGGGTGGCGCTCATTTTGCACTTGTAGTAGCGAGTGGTGTTTCCCTGCTGCAAAAGTCATTTTCAGCTTACATATTACAGTTTCTTGTAAAAGTATTCAACCCACCTGTGTGAACTGGAGCCTTAATGCTCAGGTTTATCAGGGCTTAAATTCAGGCTCTCTGGGGGCCTCATGAATTTAACCTAAAAAAAGGAACAAGTTTTCGTTCAGTGTGCATATTTAAATTATATTAAATATTATATATAATATAATATTAAAATTTTGTTTATGGTCTCATTTTTCACAATTTTCAGCCAAAAGTTCTAAGACATTTACTATGCACAAGAAAATAATCATGGCTCTCAAATATTGGTTACTAAATTTGTAAGAGTACTTCACTTTTCCAAAGTAATACATCCATCTGACAGGTGTGGCATAGATGCTAATGATGCTAATTAAACAGTATCATTACTACACAGGTGTGCTTTGGGATGGTCGCAATAAAAGGACACTCTGAAGCAGTGGTTCCCAACTGGTGCAGCCACAGAGTCCAGGGGAGAACACTCTCGGAGAGCTCCTATCTCAGCCTTAAAAATGTAGTAAGGAGTCCTAACTTTTTAAGATTTCAGAAAGTTCTCAGAGCGACTCTGAGCGAGGAAGGGACAGAAACTTTGACCTCAGTGAGGAGGTGTGGTCGACCCTGTGAGGACACCCAGTGGACATGAGATGAACTGCAGACTGTGACAGTGTCGGTGTTAGTGTGATCACTGCTGAAGGAAGCTTGAGACAGACTCAACTCATCACTGCTGATGTGTTTTTCCAGTTTTCCAAACATCTCAATGTTGTGATAATTTTGTTTCTGGTGTGATGACGATATGGCGTTAGGAAGGAAGTGTCTGCGTATCCCTATTGAGATCTACCACACACGTTCTCTCTGCACAACCTAATCTGTAGCATGTCATTTACTCACTGTCATCCAGCGTTTGGAGAATATTTCTCCGACCTCTTTGTGTCTCCTCCCTGCTCCTAACAGTTTTACCTAGTCTTAACTTTAAGGGGAAATTCTAAAAAAAACGTCACAACTCTAAGAATTTTCTTAGAATTTTGTCACTAGGACTAAAAATTACTCTGACTCTCCGAGTTGTTGTTCTGACTTGAGGGGATATTCACATGACTTTTCCCAGGCAGTAAATAATTTTTCTGATTGTTCCGACACTGCATAAACACAGGGTAAAATTGGTTAATTATTTCTCCTCAGTCTGACGAGTCAGACCTGCGACCTGTGGCTCCAACCTCGTCTGTATAAGCACAGTCAGCTCCACACTATAACCAGGATATTGCATGAGAATGTGTTTTTTGTGTGTGTGTGTGTGTGTGTGTGTGTGTGTGGTTTTTGGAGGATATGCGATGACCGTGGACGATAAGCGCGACATCTCCATGCCAAATGAATTAAAACCCGCAGCATTCTGTTCAGCATCAGCACAAAACACCTCAGTTCAGCCCAATTTGGTTTGGCAGCGCCGAAAGTGATCCTACCAACCGTTTGGGAGGTCGTGTTTGCTTTCTGTGTGTATTCATGCTGTGAGATAAGGAGGCAGAGTTCATTTTTCAAAAGTGTATCCAATCTGGAGAATAAAATGTCTTGCTTTAATTTTAGTTCAGACTTCAGTTGAATAAAAAGGCCCAAAGAACATTTATCTTTTGCTTTTTCTGACCTTTCTGCTTCAACAAACACCGTGGCCATCAGGCCTCGTTGTCATTATCTTATTCCAAACAGTAAGTTAATTAAACAAATATGATGTTGACCCCACATGAGTTCAGGGGTCGACCCTGCAGCTGGTAATTATCAGCGTCATCGGGACTTTTAAGCTGAGCAGGAATTAAGGGTTTCGTTCTGGTGAATTATTGTGGACTTTTTTGAGCCACCATGAAATCATACATATTCATTTTCCTGGGAGGGAGATTTACAAGAAACTGCTCCAACCTGCGAGGTCAGGGTCGCTCGACCAACACAGGCCGCCAGAGTCATCAGCAGTGGTCTTGGCACCTAGTAGGAACTCGTACTGCAGGAATAGTTAGAGGGTGATCAGTAAAGAATCTCATGACTGGTCCTTGAAACACTTGTAAAACTGTACAAGAACAAACTTTAACACATTTTTCTCTTTGCTGCAAACTTTCTTATGTCTTTCACCTCAGTTTAGTTTTGACAGAGATATAACTGTGACTGAGGACTGAGCCTCTGTACATGGGGCCCTGCTCTAACCAATAAGCCACTGACGCCCCTGGACTACCTAATTCAGTTCATTGATGAGTCCAAGTGGACATTTGTGCCAGATTTGAAAAAATTCCCTCAAGGCATTATTCTTAGTCTTCTGATTTTTATTCACGAGAGTAGGACAGACACATGGTCACAGTGGCCTTGACCTTTGACCTTTGGTGACCAAAATCACCAGGTCCTTTTGGAGTCCAAGTGGACAGTTGTGCCAAATTCCTGGACTTGCAACCAATGCTGTCGTCAACAGAAGCACATAGTTAGGTTGAGGAAAAAAACCACCATGGTTTGGCTCTACATTTATACGGGAAATGAACACTGATTTCCCGGTTGAAAGTCCGGGGTTTGTTGGACCCAGCCGCCTCCCCTCCTGCCGACTGTATAGGGCCTTTCCAGCTCCTTATATTACATTGTTAACAGCAGCATTTCAACCTGACACCGTCTACTGGTGCATCATACAACCACAACAGGTGCCATTTGGCCGTGTTATAAACTGACGCTGCCCTTCCAGGTACTATAATGCTGCAACAGGTGCCATCTAGCAGATTGGCGGCATATCATAACACCACAGAAGGTTCTGTCTTGCTGTGTTACAAACTGTCACCGCCTGCCAGCATATTATGCCACTGTGAAAGGTGGCTTTGGTGCTGATATGCTGATGGAGCAGGCGTATTTGATGACTTCAGAAAGAGAACCGACTGATGTGACTGAGAAGCTGAGGACACTATCAGCAGACAGTCTGCCCTTGATTATGTGACCAAAACTGTTTTTTGTACCAGGCTGTAAACATGTTTTTTTCTGCTGTGAAGTTTTTACATGGGGGTCTGTGGGGATTCATTCGCTCTTGAAGCCAGCCTCAAGTGGACACTAGAGGAACTGCAGTGTTTGCTTTATTTTTTTAACGTCAGAGGTTGCCACTTGATTTCTATGCTTTTATTTCACGTCCACTAATCGAAAGATCGGTGTTTTGATCCCCAGCTCCCCCAGGCTGTGTAAGGAATTATCCTTGGGCAAGACACTGAACCTCAAATTTATTACATGGCAGCCTCAACCTCCAGTGTGTGAATGTGTGTGTGAATAGTGTGAAAAGTGCTTTAAATGGTCGGAAAACTAGAAAAGCGCTGGTCAAGTGTGAGTCTATTTATCATTTTATATTTTATTTCGCTCACAGATACATCTTCTAATCTCTTTTCTAAAGGAATTTGTGTCTTTACATTTGAAATATGCCAAATAAATGATGATGATCATCAGTACTCTAACCTTAATGAGAAATACAGAAAAGAAATGCAAAGAATGTTGGCATGTTTAAGAAATTGAGAAGAACCAGGGTCAAAGAAACCATCATGTTAAACAGAGACTGAGAAGTCGAGACGCTACAGTGAAGACCAGAACAGTAGCTCCATTATCCCCTCTCATGATCTTGTTCTTTATAGTACAGTAGTGATGCGTGTCTAACGGCGAGCTGCTGTGCTGACAGATCCGTCTGTCTGGCGCTGGATCAAACAGGTGCAGGTGAACACTGAGGCCTCACCTGTACCTGAAACCACCTCACAACAATAGATGCAAGTCGATGTCCAGGCTGAGCCATGGAAAGACTAACAGTCTGTTTATCAGGTATGAACGTGCATCTGAGTTGATCGACCACAAGTGGATGGCGCCAAATACAAGTGCAAACGACCACCAAGATGCACTGTGATCAGTCAGACCACTTGCTGAGGTGGTCTGGGACGCATTTGACTTCATGTCTTTTGTATTGTAAAAGTTAATATGTCTGATGCGTCTCCAACAAGGACTGTGTCATCAGTGCAGGGCATGGCGCTTGTTTTGGTGACAGTGCACAAAACCTTTGTAACTTGCCCATTTTATGACGAGTTGGACAAAGTGCTGTGTGACTGTCCATCATTTTGCCCTGTGGAAGGAGACGTGTAGAATTCTGTTGACAGCGATACCTCCAACCACTAACATGACTAGCTAGCATGCTAGGAAGAGTGTGGACATATTAACTGTGCGAGGGGCCCTATGACCCTCTAAGTGATGTAAGCAGCAACAAAATCTGACCACAAGTGATCAGCTGGAGACTAATGATGGAAACAGGTGTGAACGGTGATGTTTGTCCACTTGGCAAATTTGTGTTTCCTAGCATGACGAAGGCATAACCCGCCTCTGATTGGCTTACCCTGACTTTCTTACCCTGACCCAAACCAATCTTACTCCCCTTACTGAAACCCAAACAGTCCAACCAACGAAGGCAACAAGTACGTGCCAGTCAAAGGTAAGGTAGGTGAGGTCAGACCTTCACTATCCTAGGAAACATGAATTTGCTAGTGTGTTTAGATCACCGGAACACTAAAAACATCAGGTGTAAACAGACTCAAATATTCATTTGTTATTGGCCTAAAGTGCAGAAAAAACTTTGTTGTTGTGTGCTTCTGATGAAAATTGGTCACTAGAAAGACTGGGCCTCCATTTTGAAATCCAGTTCTCATAATAATTCGTGGTGCATACAGTATGCACACATGCTAGCAGCTCCGTGAAGCTGTGCTGAGACACGGCAGTGCTTTGAGTAAAACGCTGACGTTACCTAAACATAACCAAGTCGACTGACTAAATAATCTTAACTCTCCTTCCATGGTCTTCATCAGAGAGTGTGTTCCATGTATTACAGTACCCTCAGACTCTTGGCTTCTTACTTTTTGGTTGCTTTGGATGGGTCTGATTGATCAGTCGTAGCTGATATACTTTAAATATTGTTGAAAGCAAAAAGACAAACACCCAAAGTGTCCAGATCTTGTGTAAAATCATGGACCTAGCGACAGTGACGGCAGTCTTTGCTTTGTGGTGTAACGATCCGTCGATCTGGATCGATATATCGATTTAATGATCAACAATCCAATCACATCGATGCAAAGTGGAAATATCGATCCATATCGTCATCTTTAGCATAGGCTTTTATTTTGAAGGTTTGTGTCACTGTCAAACAGCGGCAGGCAGATGGTTAGCAGCCAAGAGAAAGACGATGAGGATAACGTTATTTACTCAGAAATAAATCAGCATAGTGGAAATATTACGGAATGGATTATGGATGGTCCCCATCATGGAACCAGATTTTTGCAACCAGAAGTGACCATATTTGGATGAGAGGGTTAAGCTTGCTGCAAATTTGCATTCCTAGGATGGCAAAAGCCTGATCGGCACTACTCTCCCTCAGATTTGCTAGTACTTGTTGGCTTTGTTGGTTGGGTTGGTAGGATTGAGGCAGAAGAAGAGGGACTGGTTCAGGTTAGGGAAGGAATGTCTGGATAAGCCAATCACAGGCAGGGTAAGGTAGAATGGAGCAGGTCATGCCTTGGCTGTCCTAGGAAATGCAAATTTGCTACCCACACGCTAGGTGCTGTATTCACAGCTATAGTTAACTGTGGTGATGCTAATGCTAATTTTTGCCAACAAAACACAGGCTTAACGCCAGTAGAACAAAAGATTTAGCTACCTGAAAAACCGATCGGACTCCTTAGAGGATTTTTTAGTACAGCCAAATGCTGAGCAAGATTTTTTTTAGATGGCCAAAACAATACAGGTAATTTTTAAGAACTGAAAACACACTGAAATAGTGACAGCCATGGCTTCACCTTTATTCTGTGAATCTGGGATTACGCCATGGTTACATGACCTAACCAAAGCTGTCAATGGACAACACCCACCTGTCACTCGAAGCAGCTGCTCACTTAATTCTTCCCAAATTTAAGCCATAAAAATTTTTAAATGCCGGCATACCATACTGCCACAAAAGGAGGCTTTTGCCTTCTGGCGTCCAATGCTGACATAGCAGCAGTATTTGATGACTTTGGAATGAGAACGGGGGATCTGACTGAGAAGCCGAGGACATTATCAGCGGACAACCTGTCACTCAAAGCGGCCCGCGGTTAATTATGTGTAACTTAAAGCCTTTATAGAATATAAAAAGGTGAGTGAGAAATTCAGCCTCTGTACAGTTTTCGTGAATGATGAAATTAGCTATAGAGATCAAAACTGTATTTTGTCCCAGGCTGTAAACATGTTTAATTATACATTTTAACATGAGGGTCTATGGGGACTGACTTGCTCTTGGAGCCGAACTCAAGTGGATATTAGAGGAACTGCAGTTATTTGCTTCATGTTTTGGAGGTTGCTGCTTGGATTCCATTGATGGGGAAAGTTGTTATGTAAGCGTCTTGGACAAATAACAATTTCTCTGGAGATGTAACATGAATATAAACCTCAGGTATTTGAATGTCTGGGACGCAGAAATGTAAAGAACAGACTTATACCATTTATGGTGAGAAGAGGTGTTATTGTGTGCCTGTGTGCAAGTCATGTAAATCTCTCCTTAGATGCCCGACATTCCCAGTGTGCACTGAAAGCAGGATCAAAGTCTGTCTGTGGGCTCTGTGGGCTTTACGGGCTCTGTGTGTGTGTGTGTGTGTGTGTGTGTGTGTGTGTGTGTGTGTGTGTGTGTGTGTGTGTGTGTGTGTGTTCAGGTGTTACAGTCAAACATTTCTGCTCATGCTGTGGTTGTAAAGTAGGAGGAGCCGCTGAGATGCCAAAACATTTCCGGAGTCTTGTGGCTGAGACTTTGAATAGTTGATGTAACTTCCGTCTCAGGATTGAGAGTTTTCCACATGTTGTCCTTTTGTTTCTCAGCAAACGACGAGTTGTCAGAGGAAAGTATTTTAGGATGCCGGTGCAAACCAACACTTTGGTTCAGAGTCAAGTTATTCTACAAATACTGGATAAAATCTGGTTCGTCGTTCATTGTTCCTGCGGCTGAATCAGGATGACTTTAGTCGCCCTCTAAAGGTCAGATTTTTCACTTGCTCAGCAACACTGACAGTAATGGTCCAACCATACATGCATCCATTTTCAACCTCTTATCTGAGGCCGGGTTGCGGGGGCAGCAGGCTGAGCAAAGTACTCCAGACTTCCAGCTCCTCCTGGAGGATCCCGAGGTGTTCACAGGCCAGAATAGATCTATAATCCCTCCAGTGTGTTCTGGGTCTGCCCGGGGCCTCCTACCAGCTGGACGTCCCCGAAACACCTCTAAAAGGAGGCTCCTAGGAGGATCCTGATCCGATGCTTGAACCGCTTCAACTGGTCCATTTCAATGCAAAGGAACAGCAGCTCTACTCCCCCTATCACTAAGGCTGAGCCCAGACGCCCTAAAGGAGGAAACTCATTTTAGCTGCTTGTATCCACGATCTCATTCTTTTGGTCATTACCCAGAGCTCATGACCATAGGTGAGGGTTGGGACGTAATTGGACCAGTAAATCAAAAGTTTCACCTTACGGCTCAGCTCCCTCTTCACTATGACAGTCTGGCACAGCGCCTGCATCACTGCAGATGGCGTGCCAAACAGCTGATCCATCTCATGCTCCTATCACCCTCATGTTACTCTACCCTCCGTGAGGTTGAAGGCAGAGTAGTAGTAAGCTCTGTTAACAGCTCTGTCAGGCTGAACTAAGGCACAGCAGTGCTATGAGCTAAATCCAAACATCAGCATGCTAACAAACTTACAGTGAAAATGCTAATATGCTAATGTGTAACAGATGTAGTGTTTACCAAGTTCACCATCTTGGTTTAGTGTGTCAGCATGCTAACATTGGCTAATAATTAATACACACAAAGTTCAGCTAAGGCTGATGAACGTCCTAAGTTCTGCAGGTATTTTGTCATAAACCAAAGTATTTGATACATTAAAATGTTGACCTGATGATGTCAGAAATGTCAGAAGATTATTAAAGTTCTCTAATAATTATAATAATAAAAGAAGCATAACTTTTACTTATAAAGCACTTTTCCATGTTACAAAGTGCTTTAGACGGCAGCAAAATAGAACAGAAGAGTCATGAAATCACAGCCCAGTCTCTAGAAGAATATGTTGGTAATGTATGTACATTTGTACATTTCATGTCTTTCTAAAGTGACTTCGTATATAAGATGACTTTGTAAGGATTCCTGGAAACAGACTCGTTGCGACCCAAAGGCAAAATTTCTTTCGTCATGTGCTGTTTTATTTGAGTTCAGTTGAAGAAATTTTTCTGACATTCAGCTTTTGACCTCAGAAACTCAGTCCTTAAGTGAACCATCAGGATCTGTGGGTCTGAGAGGCAGGTGAGTATCATCAGCGTAAAAATTAAAAGAGACACCATGGTTATGAATAATGTGCCCGAGGGGGAGTGTGCAAAAGAAAAAAAAAACTGGTCCCAAAACTGAGCCCTGGGGCACACCGTGCTAACCAAATGGAGAGACAGAGTTGTTCACAGAGACGCAGAGACTCCAGTTTGACAGATCAGATGAAAACCATTCTAGGGCTGTACCAGATATCCCCACCCAGTGACTCAGTCTGTCCAACGGGATGCTGCGAGCGATTGTGTCAAAGGCTAAGGCCCAGGAACATGCCATCATCAGAGGCCATGAAAAGCTCGTTGGTAACCTTAAACAGGGCGCTCTTAATTGATTCCTATTTATCCTGAGGGGAACTTGAACGTCTGAATCACATCTGAAGGTAGTTCATCTAATAGTTGTTGAGATGTTTCTGGAACAGAGTGGTGAACCGACTGATAATGTCGTCCAAAGATCTGGGACACTGGCTAGGATAAACTAATCACACAAATTATCACAGCAACATAGCATGCTAGCTAAGTGCTAACACAGCCAGCTAACAAATGAAATATTATAATGCAAATGTTAGTTGGCTACAAGTTACCATGTTTTTCAGGAAATTTAGTAGTTTTCCATATTTTTACTGTAGTTTGTTTTGCTGCAGGGTGTGTAAGGGCTGCATGGAGTCATGTGACCTGCTGTCCCAACTGTGGCCACTATGCTGAAATAGCTGGACCACACAGCATTGTTCCAGAAGCTCAGGTTTACCACAAAGAGAACGCAGAGTAGTTTGGAGTAGAGAACGATGCTACAGATTCAGGTTTTAATAATGATATGAATTTCTTGCTTCATGCAGAAAGGCCTCTTTTGGTGGCGCACTATACAGCCCAACAGCAGCATGAACAGTGTTTTTAAACAGAATCCCTCTGAAAATGTACAATTTTTCAAAGGCAGTCTGGCCCAGAGAGCGTTTTTTTTTTTCGTACTAACATAACATTTGTAAGAAATCTGTGAACAGCGGTGATGAAAAGTAAATTCAAGAATTAACTTTAAAGATTATGCTGTTCTTTAAAAGCACTTAATCAGTGTAGGGAGTGCTCGAAACATCATTTTAGTCAGCCAAGTCATTAGAAGAAAAAGTTGGCATTGTATGTTGAATACCATGAATACATTACATTTGTACGTTTCCTATGTGTCATATCAGCGTTTCCAAAGAGGCGTAGTGTATGAGCTGACTTTGTCATCTGAAGGTGGAGAGGATGGTGAGGGAGATTGCCACCAAATGTGGGTGCTCTTTAGTGACCCATCGCTGCGTTTCCTGCCAGGATAGTGCCACAAAAAGCAGTTGTTTCTTATTGACCCACCGCTGTGTTTCCTGCTGGGATAGTGCCACAAATAGGAGTTGTTTTTACCCAGACATGGCTGTGTTTCTTGCCAGCATAGTGCCTTGAAAAGTGGTTGTTTTTTATATACCTGTCACTGTGTTTCCTGCCATGAAAAGCTTTATATTTTTTTTTACCAAGACATCACTGTGTTCTGCTCAGGATAGTGCCATGAAAATTGGTCGTTTTTTGTAGAGACATCGAAGGCTTAACCAAGTGGTTTTTGTTCCCATGCCTAACTACACAGTGTTGTTGAACCTAAAGGTTTAATGTATGTGCTAGATGACGTCAACTGTAAAGTATCCATGGTTTAGAGAAACCGTCAAATGCTCTGGCAATGTAAACATTATGACATAACTGAAATATAATCAATAGATAATAACTAAAACTCCAACAATAAGATTTCTAACCACCCTCTTCCACTTGTTCTTTCCAGCCTCTACCTTCTCTGTGATGAGCCCCACAGTGGAGGAGGGCCCCCTGGTGCAGCTCCCCCACACGGTCCACCGGCGAGAGAAACGCTGCTCCTGTGAGAACCAGAAAGACAAAGAGTGTATTTTTTTCTGCCACATCGGTATCGTCTGGGTCAACACGCCCAGGTGAGTTTGTTTTCACAGTAATGGAACACCGCAGCGCTGTGATAAATTTACCTCAGTTAAGTTGTGATAATAAAACAAACAAAAGATAAGAAGCGATCAGTAAATCCGCCCGAAGCCTCAGAGGGATGATTTCACTGCAGCAGTAGCTGACGGGTTTCTGATAGAGGACGGGAGGCGCTGACATGTAGAGATAAATTTTCACTTTATAACAAAATCAATCATCAGTACTTAAAACACAGTTCATGTTGTCCACATTCTTCAGGATATAAAGTACACATGTATTCAGATAATTTACAGACGGAGAGACCAACAGGATTTTTGTGAAACACCGGCGTAAAAATGTATCACTGTCAAAAACGACTGTGGCTCAGGTTTTGTCTTTTGTTCCTCTGGATATACACTGCACAAAATTTAAAGGCAGCACTTTTGTTTTTGTTCCCATGTTTCACAAGATAATAAATCCACCTGACAGGTGTGCCTGCATGCATATATATATATATATATATATATATATATATATATATATATATACATATATATATATATATATATATATATATATATATATATATATATATATATATATACATATATATATATATATATATATATATATATATATATACATATATATATATATATATATATGTGTGTGTGTGTGTGTGTGTGTGTGTGTGTACAGTGTCATGCAAAAGTTTGGGCATACCTGGTCAAAATTTTGTTTACTGTGAGTAGTTAAGTAAGTAGAGGATGAAGTGATCGCCTGAAGGCATGAAAAAAAGGAAAGGAGCACCATTTAAAAGTTTGGGCACCCCAAGACATTTGAGCTCTCAGACAACTTTCTCAGGCCTTAATGAGCTTGTTAGGGCTCAAGCTTGTTCACAGTCATCATTAGGAAAGGACAGGTGATGCAAATTTCAAGGCTTTATCAATACTCTGACTCCTGAAACCTTGTCCCAACAATCAGCAGCCATGGGCTCCTCTAAACAGCTGCCTAGCACTCTGAAAACCAAAAGAACTGATACTCATAAAGCAGGAGAAGACTATAAATAGGAAGCAAAGTGTTTTCAGGGAGCTGTTTCCTCTGATGGTTATGTCATTAAGAAACAGCAAGAACTGTGCAGGTCAGCTTGAAAACTTTCTTAGAGAGCTGCTCGTAGGATTGTTAGAAAAGCGACTCAAAAGCCCCGTTTGACATGCAAAAGACCTGCAGGAAGATTTCTCGGACTCTGGAGTGGTGATGCACTGTTCTACTGTGCAGCCACACCTGTACAAATATGACCTTCATGGAAGAGTCATCAGAAGAAAACCTTTCCTGTGTCCTCACTGTAAGTTCAGCGTCAGAAGTTTGCAAAGGAACATCAAAACAAGCCTGATGCTTTTTAGACACAACGAGCAAAGGTATGTTTGGAGAAAAACTGTTAAATATGGGGGTGAATCGATCATGCTCCTGGCTTGTGTTGCAGCCAGTGGCACGTTTCACAGGTAGAGGGAAGAATGGATTCAGTTGAATTCCAGCAAATTCTGGAAGCAAACATCACAGCATCCGTAAAAAAGCTGAAGATGAAGAGAGGATGGCTTCTACAACAGGACAGTGATCCTAAACACACCTCCAAATCCACAATAGCCGACCTCAAGAGGACTGTGCTGAAGGTTTTGCTGTGCCCCTCACAGACCCCCGACCTAAATATCATTAAACATCTGTGGATAGACCTCAAAGAGCAGAGCATGAAGACGGCCCAAGAATCTGACAGTGCTAGAAGCCTTCTACAGGAAGAATGGGTGAAAATCCTCCAACAAGAACTGAAAGACTCTGAGCTGGATACAAAAAGTGTTTAGAAGGAGGATTCGCAGCTGAGTACTGACCATGCAGGGTGCCCAAACTTTTGCTTCGGACCCTTTTCATTTTTTGTTATTTTGAAACTGTAAAAGATTGAAATTAAAAAGTCATCTTGTTTAAAATATTGAAGAAATGTGTCGATTTCAACTAAACGCCTTTTGGAAATCCGTTCATCTTTTACTCTAATCATCTCTTAGATAGATAGATAGATAGATAGATAGATAGATAGATAGATAGATATTATAGATTAATGTCATTGTTTTCAAAGAGAATTGAATTTAATTGAGCGATACAGTAAGGCTGACACATCACTTTTGGTTTCTTTATGTTTGGTCTCTAAGACATAAAATGAAAACACAGTTGGCCTCACAGTGTGCACGTCTCCTCTAAATTACAGTTTGACGATCATGTTGTGAACGCAGAACACTCGAGGCAACACGTCAGATCCAACCACCCTGAATTATACAGCGCTCCCCTTCAGCTGTGATTTATGTCCAACGTAATGTAAAACAGAAGCCGTCAGAACAAGAAGCTGTGAAACAAGATGTCAGAATGAGAATGATACGACTCCACAAGGACTTCTGCTGGTTACTGTTTCATTTGAACACAGGCATTAATGCATGAAAAATTAACTCCTTCACTTCCAAATTTGTGTTCTGAAACTCATCATATCCCAGGATGATAGACGGACTAGTTAATGTCTGTTATCACCTGCCTCATCCTGTAGCATCTACATTTTAAATCCAAGTTTGTCTCATTTAAAAGATGCTATTCTTTGATTGTGGCACAACTTCACATGTTAACCAAGTGTCTGGAGGACGGAGGCAATCGTCAGGTCACAAAACTCCAGAAACATCCGTACTGTTGGACAGCATTCTTCTTACACTTCGTCGGGATAGTAACAAAATGTTTGTTTTTCAAACAGAAAGACGAGTTTCAGGATTCTCTATGATTTCATGATGAGTCCTCTTTAAACCATCTGGAGGCCTGCTGTTCTCCACAGTTACATATTTGTTTGGTTCCTGATAGACTCCTGAATGGACGCAGATACTGTCGTGTTCAGATTACATTTGTCTATGCAATGCTGAAAGCATCATTTGAGCTTTAATGGAACGTGACTTGGTACATTGAAACTTCAGAGTCTGAAAGTGTTTCCATTTTATTGATGTAGGACATCAATCTGCTCCAGACTGCAGATAAAGATTCACCCATCACATTGAAGCATTTACATCATCGTGGTGGTAATTAATGTGTGTTTTCCCTGATAAATAAACAACTGAACATACTGTAAGTTTAATAAGAGGAGTCCTCATCTATGAAGTCTCCTGTGAAAGTGAAACCTGAGTATAAACCGCACTTTAGTGGAGCTTGTTTATCACACACACACTCTCAGAGGCAGTCAGGTTATTTTCCAGTTGAGCTCCTCATCATGATGTTCTCTGACATCATTTGATTTTAAGTAAACAAAGTCTTTGCTTTAAACCTCTTAAAATCCCCCAGGTTCTCCTGAGCTAATGTTGAGTCTAACCAGCTTAGCATTGCGCTTTATAATAAACTTTAAATATTTATTCTCTTGTCAGTATGGATGTGCTCCACGTCGTTAACCCGGTTAGATTCTGCACAATCCAATCTAAAGTCCATTTTATGGAGACTATGGGCATCAAAGTATAAGTCATTCAGATTTACCAGGAAGTTAATCAAGACAGACGGGCAAAACCTGGTGACTTCCTCCCTCTGAAGTGGTCCTAAAGTCTGGATATATTTATATTTTATTTTATTCTGTTTTTATTTTTTTAGACCCGTTGAGATCAACGATCTCTTTTACGAGGGAGACCTGGCCAAAAGAGCAGCACACAAAAAAGTTACAGCCAAACAACCACACAATAAAAAGCATAAAGATATACATGTAGCATGTAGAAATATTATAACACCTTCGCACAATGACAAGACCCAGCCAGTTCATTCATCCTTGTACTTACGAGAGCTTTAAAATCAGGCAGAGAGACAAATTCAATGTGTCATTCCTTCGAATATTATAGATTCCTGTAGTTCGTAAGTGTCCACTGATCCAAATATTTTTTCATAAATTTAGTCCAAGTTGTGAACATTGTCCTGAAGTCCATAGCTCTCTGTGTGTACTTACTTTGTTTGTCAAGCAGCCGCAGTTCTTTTGACATAAACAATATTTTCTCGTCTTCCTGCACCATGTTGTTGAGTATGCTTGTTTTTGTTACCTTTCTGGCTACAAAATAAAAGTGTACTTGAGCTTCTCTGTCTATCTTTAAATCCAGGACAGCCCCCAGAGAACAGCATGCGCTCCCCGTCACGTAGCTTTGTGGTCACCATATTACAAACTTTGAAGGCCTTTTCTCACAGTCTTGGCTCAGTGACAGTCTTTATGTTATGTGACCTGTTTTGGTTCAGTTTTGAAATACAAAAACTGACACTTGGCATCATTAGAAAACTAAGAATCTTCCCTTTCCAACAGAATCTAAAACTCAAAATGTATTTTTCCAGGTTCACTGAAAACGATGGAGCAGGTTATGTTTCAGCCAGCACTGTAATAGATCTCATGAAGTGGCTGCTTTGCTAGAAATAATCACAGAAACAAAACTGACCTGAAAACAATGTTGTAATTCGTCACAGCATCATTTCATCGGCTCAGAAACTTCATTTTTCTTCTCCAGCTGTTCATATTTGATAAATTGCTCGGCCTCAAATAGGAACCAGACTCCCTTCACAATTGGTAGCAATTAACTTCATTTTAGTTCAGTGTGCACAAGCAATGAGTAAGCAGTTAGATGTGGTGGAGCTAATAAGAAAGAGCACCTTTCCTAACGACGGGTAATTTCTGCCATGTTTCCTCTTGCTGTTTCGAAATAGCCTGTTTTAACCCTTTAACGTGAAGCCACTGAGGAGACCGCAGAGAGTCTGAAATCACCACAGACGGTTAACCCCTCACTGTCGGCTTCCACGTCACACAAGACCAGCTCAGATCAGTGACTATCTGCTGATTGATGCGTAAAAATCTGGAGGTTTATGTTGTATCAGTCGTGTGAAGGAGAACACGTAGAACCCCTGATAATAACAGTGTCAGTGAAAATGACTTTATTTCAGCTGTAAATTGCTTTTACAGCTCCTCGTGTGCTTACTGCTCACCAAATGTTCTCTGTAATGCTGAACGACAAACTGAACTGAAGGTGTTCTTCATGCCAATAAGTCACATTCGAAATTAATTAAGTTGCGGGGGAGAAAAAGAGAGGTGTCACTGAAATAGCTTCCAGAGATGAGCCAAAAACAGCTCCTGCAGCGGTGGGACCCTCTCACTAAGATTGTTAGTTTAGTCTAAACATAGCGGTGTGGTTGAAAGCCATCTTCCCGCCTTCATCATAAAGACGTTTTTAAACAGCACTGGCAGTGCCCACCGTCACTAACTATACCACTAAACCCTGAAGGCACCAGGGACGCTTTCTGCCGCAGCACATCCTGCTCAAACAGCGCTCAGTCTGACATGTTAAACTGGTGAACATGTGCCAGATATTCTAGATTTCTCTTCTTGTTCAGACTCAAACCAAATCACAGCCGGATATATCTGTTGTTAAAAACACTTAAGTGAATTGCACTGTGTCACCAAGTGACATGTCCTTGATCACCATGAACACACACTGTAGTTTATTCTGACTCAGTCCCACACACACCGTCCTGCTGACACAAATACTCACTGGAGCACCAAATGTGGATTAATCAGTCAAGCAGTCCGGACGTATTGAAAGACAGACCAACGTGTTGTTGGTTTGTATTTTATGGGATTTGTCTACAATAAAATCTAAAGTGAGGAACGCCCTCCTGCTCGCTGCTTTAATGTGCCAGTTAAAGAAACAAAGTGTTTAGTACTTTGAGTGTAAATGTTATTTTTGAAATCTGATTTTCACACATAGTTTTATTAGGCTTCGAGCCTGAAGGGTTACAGCCCTGATGTTGCTCAGATTTATTATTATTATCATTATTATTCTGTGTCCTCTGCCAGATCTTAAATTACTGTGAGTTGGAACGAGCCAGAAACATGAAACTGGAAATGATGTGCAAATGCTTCCTAAGAAATATGACCCAAATCGGCCACATGGTGGCGCTGAAACTAACACCCAAAAACTTTTACTTCAAAAGACCACACCCCTCACACCATAAGTCTGAGTGCCTTGAAATTTGTCACACACACATGCAGCTCTGCAAAACAGCCTCAAGAATCATTAAGCTCCGCCCAACTAGAATTTCCTCCATTTTGATTTTTTTGAAAAACAATTAAGTGAATAGAACTTAGTGAATTGTGAGGGTATCAACACCAAAACTGATAGACATAATCTTCGATGAAGAAAGAACTTTCTATCATAAATGAGCAAGATCAGAAAAAAAACAAACATGGCTGCCACTGATGATAAAACCTCGCCAAGGGTGGGGCTTAGCAGGAAATATGCCATAACTCGAGTTTCCTTTGAGCAGTCGTGATTAAACTCAGTGGACACATCACGTACTGACATCTGAACCTACAGACCAAGTTACGTTCATTTCAGATGAAAGGGGTGCGAGTGGCGGGATCTCGTGTGCTGTTATTAAAATGCTGGTAGGGACAAGTGTGATTGGTCTAACTCCTTCTTTAGACAGAAATAAACAAGCTGAAGTGACTTTGCTCCGTGTCCTGAAGACGTAAACCCCGTTTGCTGCGGCCGACAGAAGCTGCTTCCTGCTGTTGGCTGAAAGGGCTTGAACCATCGGGTCACTGCTGGCGGCTTCATTTGATGGATTTGTTTTCGCACATTTTCACCCTCAGAGCGTGAAACTAAACAGTGAAATCTGTGTGAAGTTTTGTTCTCAGTCACGGCTGGACGTCTCCGACCGTCCAACAAGGCTGAGATCCAAACTAAAGAGGAGCTGGAACTCAAACAGAAACAGTTTACTTAACATCCGACATTTGGCTCTCAGATTCATCCAAAGGAACTCTGAGCCAAACAACAACAGAAGAAAAATGGTTATTATTTTATCTATCAGCAGGGTTGGAGATCTTCCTACAGACTTTGTTGTTAACTTGAGTTTTTATCTGATTGTGTGTCAGTTAGTTTCTCCTCTGATATGAGAACCAGACTCTGGTGTCTTTGAGCCAAGTCAGAATGTATGATGTGACACTGTACGAGTGTTAGTCATATCAGGGGGGATCTCCCACACACTGAGACTGGAGTCAGCTGACAGATGAGCTCTGAAGCCACAGAAACAGTCCTTATGTAATAACAAATATTTGTCTGTTGAGCTGTTACCTTTAAAATCAGCCGACTAACACACCTTTTTTTTCCCGTTTAAAAAAATGCTTTCAATGGGAGGCCAGAAAGCGAGTTGTGCAACGCTCCTCTCTGTCTGTATCAGACTGTGGTGATGTGATTTATATGCACGCAGCCTCGTCACTGCATAAACAACTGGATTCATGCTGTTCTACATTGTGTAACAAATACAGGCTCACACACTCACCGCTGCATTTTACATACATCTTTAGGATGGTCTTCTCTGTATCAGAGGAGGAAAATGTCCTTGTTGCTTTATCCTTTCGAACTACTGCTCTCGTTATACAAATCTGATAAGGACTGTACCTTTTAGCTCAGGTTGTTCAGATTGTAGGGATATGAAACATTTGAGGATACTTCAAGAAACGACATGACAAGCAAAAACCAGAATTACCACCCTCCGCCCACCAGCCCAGTGTCTCTGCTTCACATTCAGAAGATCTATACAATCAGCACAGCTTCAAGATTAGAGTCACCAATTCAGTGTCTGACCAAATGTCTCCCCTTCTGTTCCTGAGATATGACGCTGAGTACTGGACAGAAAAGTGTTCTTGAGATATCGTGTTCACCAGGATGAGACAGTCAAGGTCACAGTGACCTTGACCTTTGACCTATGACCAACAAAAAGTTTGTTGCTGAGTCCAAGTGAGGGTTTGCACCAAGTTTGAAGAAATTCCTTTGAGGCGTTCTGAAGATATTGTGTTCATAAGGATGGGATGGATGTACGGACGACCCGAAAACATCATACCTCCGGTCGCAGCTGTCCCCAGTGCTGAGGGATAATACAGGTTTTGTTGTTTGTTGGTTTTAAACGTTGGTCTGCAGCTTGGCAGGCGTCTCTCCATCCACCATCCCCTCCACCTCCTGATGACAAAGTCAGCTCAGATACTACGTTACTTTAGAAACGTTGATATGATCCGTATGAAACGTCCAGATGTGATGAATTTGTGGCTTGTGTCAACATTTTCTTGTGCCGACTGAACTGCGCGGCGACAGTTAAAAACCAACATGTAGTGCGGCTCTGTGATTCTGTGGTCTGGTCCTTTGTGTCTCTGAGGGTGCAGAAACTCATATTCTCACCTCTGTGAGCTCCTTTTGCAAAGTGGCAGATCTAGAAACAGTGAAATCCATCTGAAGCCAAATGTTTGAGACGTGAAGTGGTGATGTCATCACCATGGCTCCTGCATTCTCACTGATATTTCCCACAACTGTTGCAGGATCAGTTTGGTGTTTTTGCTTTCAGTGGTTTTTGTTTTAGCGCTGTGAGCTGCAGTGAATCACACCGCTGCTGATCCATCTGGTGCCGGTGTGACCGCTGCGTGGGCTCTGAGCCGACTGCAGGTTGAAGAGATCCTCCGCTGAGGGTTAACTCGACCACAGGGAGACCTGCCAGCAGACGCCAGAGGCTTCAGAGCAGCTGCCGTGTCACAACACTGAAGATGAAACTGTGACCTTACTGTGTGTAAAGGCACCGTTTGTGTTGCACAGTTGAACTCTGAGGGACGGACTCTGAGTCCAGCTGTGATTAAGTCCTGTCACATGATCACACTGTTTTACAGTAACACATCTGGGTCTCATTTCCACTCTGTGGTCAGTGATAAAATGTGACCTCCAATCCCACAGCCCTCCTCCTCCTCCTCCTCCTCCTCCTCCTCCTCCTCCTCCTCCTCCTCCTCCTCCTGTCTGCTTGCATCTCAAACATCATGTTTTACTTTCTACACTCTGTTAACCTTCATGTCTTTGTTATAACTTTAACAACGTGTCAGAGGGTCAGTGAGCTCCTCCTTCAGTTTTCACTGTGTGTCAGCACAGAGAGAAATAAACCTGAGTGACCTCAACGACTGACCTGGAGCTCCGCAGTGCTGCTGAGCTTATTCAAGCTGTGTAAGACTCAATCCTGTCGCCACTCATGAGCCTCAATCCTGGACGACGTTCACGAAAAAGTACTCTAATGTTCAACGTTTTTTAACCCTTTGAACTCTGCAGCAGAAACAGTCCTCCAGTGCCTACACTGTTTTTACATGTCTGCACCGGCAGTAGTCAAAGGTAGTATGTTTTCAGGTTGTCCGTCTGTCCAGCCATCCTATCTTTTTCAACACAATATCTCAAGAACACCTTGGGGGAATTTCTTCAAATTTGGCACAAACACTACTTGGACTCAACGATGAAGTGATTCATGTTTGGTGGTCATGGGTCAAAGGTCAAGATCACTGTGACCTTGTCCGTCTCATTCTCGTGAACATGATAATCACGTGAAACGTCTTGAGGAAATGTCTTCAAATTTGGCACGAATGTTCACTTGGACTCACCAATGACCTGACTGGATGTCAATGGTCAAAGCTCAAGGTCAGTGTGACCTTGCATCTGTCTCATTCTCAGTAACACCTTGAGGGGATTTCTTTAAATTTGACACAAATGTCTGCTTGGACTGAAGAATAATTATCTGCTAATCACAACAAAACTTCACACAAATGTCTAATAAGACAAAATAATAAAGTGATGACATTTTATAGAGGAGCGGAGACAAAATTGTGAATGTTAAAGGGGAGAGACGATGTGGACGTCTGAGTCAAGAACTGAGTACACCTCAGTATCTGTTTATGTTTAATATCCTCATCATGATAATCAACAACGTTATGGCATATTTTCATCACATCAAGCAGCCGTAATTAATTACCATCCCAGTGAGGTCCGTCAAACAATAAGTGTGTTTTTATCCACATTTTTAATTTGCACATAAAAAAAAAAAAAAACCCGAGTGAAAATACAGAAATTAAAAAAAAAAAATCCTAAAAATATTGTAAAAAAGATTTTAGTTGAAAGCAAAACAGACTGAGTGAAAAAATGATGACGTACATGAAGCACGAAGAGCTGAAAACATGATGTGTGTGGAGCGATGAAGAATTATTAATATGGGAAACAAACAGACGTCATATTGTGGTGGCGACAACAATATTCCATCATGTTTTCTTCCACATGGTTTTCCATCATTTGAGTTTTTAGTTTTGACTCTTTGAATCTCTTCTTCTTCTTCTGCAGTGCTTTAATCTCCTCAGTGGTGTTTTATTCTGGTCTGTATTTGCACCTCGTCAGGACGGAGACCTGATGTGTGTGAATGTTGGACACTGACTCGTCAGCCTTCTGTTTTTCAGCCACGTGGTTCCTTACGGATTCGGTTCTGTCCGACTGAGGAGGGAGCTCGGCCGCTGCCTCTGCACACACACACAGGACGCAGAGTGTGTGAGATTCTGCTCCGCTCAGACTCAAACAGAGTAAGGACACACACACACACACACACACACACACACGTATACACACAAACACACATATTCAGAGAGGTGAGGCCCCGCCCCCTTTGCTGTCCCCCATGGGACCTTATGTCAGAGGAACTAACTTCTGTACGGCTGGGAGAGACGATCATTTTTTATCCTGTTTGAATTGTACCATGAGTCACACATATGGTGTTTGTCAGTTTATTTTGCACATCAAGAAAGTTGATGAAAATGTGTAACTGGAAAGAGCACGTTAGTGACGTCATGACTTTGTCTCACACCGAGGCGACGCATGTGTGTTTCAGATCAGGATGAACTCACATGAGCAAAGAGTCGTGCTCGTTCATTTTCATTCTCATTCTTCAAACATACTTAAACTGTTTCTGGTTTTGTTCCTCAGAGGAGAAAACGCTGCGGTGAAGAGGAAGACTGACCAACGACTGGAGAGATACAGAGCTGCATTGTGGGAAAAAAGGAGCCGACACGCACTCAAACATCAGACCTGAGCAGAAACACGAGTCCTTCCCCCTTCATCAGAAATAACAGAACCCGTTTGTACAGCGTGTGTGTGTGTGTTACTGTGTGTGTTACTGTGTGTGTGGATGTAATGACGGTGACGTATTGAGACAGGAGCGCTGCTCATGTTTTTAACACCCGGCAGATGAACCTTGACCTCTGCGCTGATCTCAGATGATTTGTAGCTGGAACACATTTCAGCCTCGGAGAGAAATGCTCACACATTAACTGCTCTTTGGTTGTTTTAAATTCTTTCTGTGAAGAGTCGACGCAGTTTGTTTGTTGGTGAAGGCTGAAAACCTCACATCTCCACTGTGACCGCTCTGTTTGGTTCGGCTGCTGAAGTTTACAGAAGAATATTGATGATTTTTGTTTTTGACTGGCAAATAAAATAAAAAAATTAAACTTCAGCACCCCAACCCTGTGTCAGGTGTGAACAGCAGGACAGCTGCACTCTGAGTCAAACAGAAAACTATTCACAGGCTGAGTTAAAAAATATATTAATGGACACTTTTCAATCTGACATTTAATATTTGAGAGAGGAGGCTGTCAGAACGCCAACAGAAAGACCACGACTGAGTGTTTGGGCCACAAAAAATCTCAGCAGACAGTTGTTTTGAGCAAAAAGTCATAATATTAGGAACAAAGTTATAATTAAGATTCTAAAATTAATAAAAAATAATAATATATTTAATGTGTGTTAAGTTATAATCTTCTAAGAAAAAGTCATAAAATAATTTTAATTTTAGTACAAAATTTCATAAAATTACATTTTTTAAGTTATTATTAGAAAAACGATATTTAATGACATGAGAATAAAGTCATGAGAAATTAATGATTGATTATTGTTAGATTGGACAGACTGGATGACGTGTGCATGTTCTGTTGTCTCCTGACAGTGTGACAGTCACTAACTCTGACCCAGTGCTTTGTTCACTAAGTTCTCCACATCTTCTAATTTTATTTCCCAAATATTAAACACTTCTTGTTAGATTGCAGCTTTATCTTCATGTATTACGACTTTTCCCTCTAAAATTCTGACTTTATTTTTGTATTGACATTTTCTCTTTTATATTTCCAACTTTCATTTGACAGCCACTGACAGGTGAAGTGAGTAACTTTGATCATCTCGTTACTATTCAATGTTCAGCAGGGAAACTTCAGGTCCTGACGTTCATGTGAAGCCACCTGACACGTGTCATCCACCCAGCCGTCGTTACAGACGAGATACGCCCCCTGTATATGAGTTATTCACTCCACCTGTCAGTGGTTTTAATGTTCTGACTGATCGGTGTGTGTATGTATAAAAAACACTTGTTTCCACATAATTATAATTTTATTTTATAGTTTAATGACTTTGCCTACAAAAAGTAAAACTTCCTCTTCAAAGACTTTGACTTTGTTCTCAAAATCTCTGATTTTTTTTTTTTGGTGTATATTATAAATATTCACACAGTGGCTCATAAACTCTGTCGTCGGCGTCCAGATTTGACTTCCTGTCAAAGAATAAGCTATTATTGTGACGAGTATAATGTGATATGAGTTGTTTCTTGCTTTAATATATCTCAGTTTTAAAGTTTGTGAAGAAAATGTGTTGCAGAGAATCTAAAAGAATTTACTTTATTTCCAAGAGAATACAACGTGACCCAGCCGCCCAGCTCAGTGGAGGTGGAACAACAGGCGACATCACAGCCTCTCTTTACAGTTTTCATTTTATTTAATGAACAAAACATTATAACAGAACTCAAATAGAACAAACCAAATCAGTTCAGACACCCCTAAAAAAATCACGTGACTTTTTCTCCCGTTAAAGTCGAACCTAAATACCTACAGTTTGATTTTAAAGGGAGAAACTAACAACGTGAATAAAGTTAAGAAAGTCTCCTCAGTGAACGTCCTCATTACAGAACAGTCCTGCTGCTCATCAGCTGACAGTGACATGATGTTTGATGTTCATCCATAGATTCAGTTGGTCTCCACAGAGGTCAGAGGTCACAGTGACCTGAGAGAGACTGATGCTGTGTCTCAAATCACATACCTCCGTTAGTACACTTCCATGTAGTATACTGTGTGCACTGTGTGCTTATTGGCGTAGTGCACGAATTTCGACAGGGTAGTGTTGTCTCAAACCAAACATGGCCGTTGTGCACGTACTGGAAATGTGCCGCTGTTAGCTAGTTAGCAAACTAGCATTAGCATTTGCGTTATCATTCGTGGTACCAGTCATTACAGACTGCTAAATTAACCCAATAAACGTACTGCTGGCTCATATCCGACAACAGAATAGAGGTGCTTAGTGCAAAAAACACATGTATAACTTACATTTGTACGTTGCAGCGACGTTCACAGTCGCACAGTCCTCGGCTGCTATTTCCAGTTTGAAAAGTGGTCCCTTCCCTTCCGCTACGTAGCCAAGACAGCGACCATTGAGGGCGAAAAGTGTCCATAGTTTCACACTCAACTTCTTGACCATTTAGAGTGCACCATCTTAGTGCTCATAGTGCACTGCATGTTTCCATACTTCTCAGTGTGAACACACGTACGTGATTTGAGACACAGCATCAGTTTCTCCTCAGCAGGATGAGTACGAGGACCTTAAAGGATTTAAAATGGCTTCCTCCTGTAGTATCACTCTGTGCGGCCTTGTTTCATCAGACTGTTGTTTTAAATCTACGAGCTCAGAGTCACTCAGTACGTTCACATGACGTCAGAGGAAATCCATTTATTGTGTCCGACTAAAACTGGACTTTTAAAATCCACGTGAACATGTTAGTGTGAGTGAGATGGTCCTAAAGTGAATGAGTCCCAGTGGGACTAACACACCCAGATCATGTGACTCCTGCATGTATACAGTCAGTCAGACCCAAACTGGCCGAGGCGCTCTGAGCATGCTCCACAGTTTCCGCCCCGGGGCTTTGACCTGGAAGTCCAATAGCATTAAATGTGTAAGAGAAGAAGAAGCCGGTAACAACATGGAGAAATCTACATCCAGAGCCGTGACTTTTTGGACGGACCAAATGTACAGAGCTGTAAAGTTGTCCACCATGGTACCAGTTAGCTGCTAGCTAACCGTAGCTAACTTGTTTGTCCATTGTTTGGTCTGTGACGTAATAGGTCAACAGGAAAAAGGTCCAATACTAACAAGCTGAAAGGGGGCATATCTCCACCTATCAGAGAGGAGTCGCACATACTGAGGCCTCCCGTGCTTGTATACTGGGACAAGGACAGGAGTCCAGTTAAATGTCCTCGTCCAGCTGGGACTGTAGCTCCACTTCACTGTGACTGGAGAAGGACTGAGTGAGAAACAAACACGATGATCAATCCGACATGTTTCACCTTGATTCACATGACGACGGAGAACGATGAACTTTAACAAAGGCTGTAATCTGAACCTCCTCACGCTCAGATGTTTGTAGTGAAACCTTCAAAGAGTCTTGTTCCAGAAATGAAGCAGTAAAACATGTACGGGAGTTTCCCTCCTCCGATAACACGTGATTAATATGACCACATTAAAAACACATCAGGCAGCAGCGCGCTCTGTCCTGACATATAAAAACATTTCTAACATCATGTTAATATTAATAATGAAAGCCAGTGTTTGACTGAGTCCTGGAGCAGAACTCTTGGTTTCATTTTGTCCATCTGTAAAAGAGCTTTTGAAAAATGTTCTGATACCAGCTTTTTAAAAACTGTATAGCTTCATATATGTACACATGTTGATTATTTTATTGCAGGATATTTATTTTGTTAAAGATTTTTAAATTACTTAAACACATTAAAACAACCACTGAACGCTGACATGTCTGATTGTTGTGATTTAAACAGATTTCATGTGTCTGACATGTTGTAAAGAGTTCTGCCTCAACACAAGGAAACTGTACAGAAGGACGGGTCGTTACGTCATCGTGACAGCATACAAATTTTGTGTTAGTGCAACTTCTGTTGAAAACAAAGGGGCGAGCAGATCACACTCTGACCCGTCTCATCTGTGTTTGTTTCCACACAATAAAAAAAAAAAAAGACCTGATGTTGACTGATGTGTTTTATCTAAATGTGTGCAGTAGAGTTGGGTCGATTTCTGATTTTCCTGGTCCGGTCCGGTGTACGACCTGACACCAGTTTGATTTTATATAAATCTGAATTAACGTTTGTCATTAAGACATGTTCTGGTCCACATCAGCAGCCTGTGCAGACGGTGTCACAGCACTAAATCCAGCTGGTGTTGCATACATCTAAGGAGGATCCTTCGGAGGTTTTATGGAGGTAAAAATGGTACTGAAATGTTGGAAATATATCTTAAAAATGTTAGAAAAAAATGTTGATAAAATGTCAGAATATTAACAATAAAATGTCCAGAAAATGTGTCAGAAATGTTGGAGAAAAAAGAGGATAAAATGTCAAAAAAATCTTCGTGTTCTCCCCGTGTCAGCGTGGGTTTCCTCCGCACAGAAAGGCTCCCCTGCCCCCGGGTTCAAACCTCCCACCCTTGAACCCTCTTGTTGAGGTGACAGTGCTAACCACTGCACCACCGTGCCGCAAATACTTTATCAGTATTTTTCAGATATTTTATTAATATTTTTTTAACATCTTAATAATATTTTTCAGACATTTTCTCAACAATTTCTGGATGTTTTATTAATAATTTTCAGAAATATCATCAATCTCTTTTCAGACATTTTGTAATATATTTCTTATATTTCAGTACCAGTTTCCACCACCATCAGACCTCAGAAGGATCCTCCCTGGGTGTCTTGAACTCCATGTAGGCTGCCAGGCTGCAGAGTTTCATGGCTGGAGTCCTCATCAGTGACCAATGTGACGACAGGGTCAAAGGTTCCACTTGTGTCATTGACTTTCAAAATAAAATAAAAAAATGCTGCTTGAAAATCCTGATTTAGATGTCAGAATATTCCACATATACTGCACATCTTTTTACTTTGTTTGATTCTGAAAAATAAAGCAGCTCTTTGCGCGTTACCTGTCGGGCACCTGCAGACTGACCAGGTGCAGGACTCGTACGGACTGCCACATATTGATTTTCTGTTTCTTATTTCTTTGATCGTAGAGTGTTGATGCTCTCCGCCGCCCCTCGGCCTGCTCTGTCTCTGTTAGTCAGAGGACATGTGGTTCATGTAGTAATAAAGTCCTGTTTCCTGTATGGGGGGTCAAAGGTCAGGGTCACTGACTGCAGCAGGTGGATAATCTTGTTTTATTGGTCGGTTATTGTTGAAACATTTGACTCACTTGTCTTTAAACACGTACCTGGAGACGTAACAACAACATGCACACTGCGTATGAATGAGCCAAACTCATATTTGTTGTCCACGTGTTACAAAGCTCGCAGAATAAAACTCCACAGAAACATCTGTTTGTGCTGAAAATTCAAACACAAACTTCAAATGTAACCACATACTGTTACGCCAGCAGCAAACGTCCTCCAGATCCATCACATCGGATGATTCGTCAGCACACGAGGAGCTGGAGGAGTTTGGTGTCAGAGCAAGAGAAAAAAAAAAAGATCTGGAACAACGAGGCGGGTGAAGTTACAGACGCAGTTTGTGACATGAAGACAGCGAATTAATGAAGTGACTAATGAGCAAAGGAAACAGTCACAACACTGAGAGGAGTTCAGTCAGATCTTTAATCAGTGAGTCAGCGCAGACGGATGAACGTGACATTAACAGATGATTTCTGGGCCTCGCCGGGACGTTAAGCCTCACGTCTGTACGAAAACTGAAGAAGCACAGTTTGTTATGAAGGACGGATTCGTCTCATGTCAGGTGTCATGAAGGTGAATTAGTTACAACAGGCACAATGAAGCAAACAGAAAGTGGCGAGCTGGTGTGTGTTGCTTGGCAACAGTCCTGGTCCAGTTACTGAAGTATTTGTGTTGTTGGAGCCAAAAAAATCATCAAACAAACAAGCTGTTGCTGCTTCTTTCTTTTAAATAAACAGCACATGTAGAACTGTTGTATTACAGTAATATGACACTGGAGGTCGCTCTGTTGGACTGAATATTATCACTGATTGTCTTCATCATCTTCATCACTCAGCCTGCAGCCTCGTGCCGATGACCGAATCACAGCCGCGATTATATTCAGTCCAACAGCACTGAGACTGGCTCAACAATTTCATGCACACAACCACTATTTACGATGTTTTACTGCTGAACACTTTTTTGTTTTATTATATGTGACAAGATGGCCGCTGACTGTCCTTTTAACATACATGGCCGCCGTCATTTAAAATCTTCATGGTGGTTTCACCAAAGGCAAACGTTAAATGATGTGGGGTACTAACTAACACGTTATTTTCTGACGTCATATTTCCAGGGCCCTTCGTCACTTAGTTGGTAATTAGCACCATCTAGTGGACAGAAGGTAGAACTACAACACCTGGTCTGAACCCTGCTGATGGTTTACAGCACTGATGATTTGGTTTTCTTTTTCAGTCACGGACTGTGAAGTTGTGAGGGTGTGAAGGCGTCCTCAGATCAGACGCACACAGACACCAGGACAGACGAGGGAGAACTGAGCAGCGTCTTCTCTCCCAGTGTTTCCTCCACACATGAAGGTGGAAAGTGTCTGTAAGTCGACCTGAGGTGAGTTCAGCAGGTGAGAATCCTACCAGAGGAATCTGATCATGTTGTGTCACTGTTTACCTGCACAGGAGGAAGGTTTCTGGATGCTGATTGGCTGATTCTAAATATCTCTCTGATGCAGGTTTTTATATTTCGTATAATAATGTGAGGATTGTTTTCATGTCTCACTTTTAGTCGTTCACAGCCACAGTTAAATCTACAGCAGTCGTTAGTACAACAGTAGTTGTTGGTTTTCTTCCTGGGGGGTGTTTACTGGACTGAATGGCTGCGGTGACTGATTCCGCCACTGCAGAAGATATCGGCCTGAAAGAAATCCGACCGACTGATCTTCCACTGCAGTGTCTTTTCCCACCATCTTGCAGACTCGTACCTCCTCCACGCCTGCACACACTGCTTCCTGGAGGAGATGCTGTTGCTCCTTGTCTAACACAAAAAACCTTCACAAACATTTCAAAGTACATTAAAAATGTTTGTTTATCTAATCAGTATGTCCAGAGTTTTTCAGAAGGTGGCGTTAGATTTCAGATATCTGACTCAGATTAAATATAAGATTAGATACATAAATCAAGTCACCAAGTTTTCATCCAGTTTAACAGCCTGAAAATGTTGGAACAAGAATGAGTTTTTTTTAAAGGTCGAGCCTCACAAATCTGTATACAAAACGATATATGTGTACATTTTAACATGCTTTAACAATGAGAGTTTTAACAAGGAGAAATTTCTGCTTCACTGCATCTTTCTGAGCTGAACAGATGTTTAGCTCAGCACATGGTCAGTTAGCACCATCTAGTGAACAGAAAATGGAACTACACCATGTTTTCTTTGACACTGACTGGGTGCAGTATAATTTCATGGAGGATTTGAGCGCCATCTACTGACAGAATGGAAAACCTATTTAAAGCATGAACACATGAGTACCAAATGGATCATGAACAGCACAAACACATGTCCAACACTCAAAAACAGAATGTCAGTATCAACTAACCAACAGCTCAGGTAGGTGAGGCAGAGGAATGAGGAAATAGACACACTTATGAAAGGCTGGCCGCTGGTTAGACTGGTTTTAACTTCACTCTGGGTTTTTTTAGACTTTGACTGTGAAGGTGTGAAGGTGTGACGGCGTCCTCAGATCAGACGCACACAGACACCAGGACAGACGAGGAAGAACTGAGCAGCGTCTTCTCTCCCAGTGTTTCCTCCACACATGAAGGTGGAAAGTGTCTGTAAGTCGACCTGAGGTGAGTTCAGCAGGTGAGAATCCTACCAGAGGAATCTGATCATGTTTGATCGTCATACTGTGTCACTGTTTACCTGCACAGGAGGAAGGTTTCTGGATGCTGATTGGTTCGTTTTAAAAGTTCAATATGATGCTTGGTAGCTGCTGCTTTAAAGCACCAGTGTGTAGGGTTTAGGGGATATTGGCAGAAATGGAATATTATCTAATCAGTATGTTTTCTTTGCTGTATAATCACCTGAAAATAAGAATATATATATATATTTTTTTACCTTTGAATAAATCGTTTATATCTCCACAGGGAGCAGGTCCTCATCTGCAGTGATTGCCATGCTGTGCCATAATGTTCCTACAGTAGCCCAGAGTGGACAAACCAAGCACAGACTCTAGGTTGAGACATTTATGTTTTTCTGTCGGTCACCATAGTTAGCAGCCCCTCTGTGATAACCAGCGTTGCAAAAAATGTTTTACGTTGCTGATACTCAAAGTGTGTAAAACAGAAGGGCTCTCTGGGTTCGAATCCCCAACTTTACGTTTTTCCATTGTTGTCTCCTCCATCCTCTCTTTTCAACCTGTAGAATAAGACACACCCACTAGTATCTTTGTGGGGTTATGATATCAAAAAGGGTCAGTAGAGACCGTTCACACCTACGGGCAGTTAACCGAACCGACATGTCTTTGGGATCTCTCTAAAGGGTTACAGCACTCCAGAATTTGCTTCAACAAACAGGCTGTCATCTGAAATGTTCAAATCATAATTACAGCTCTAAGAAGTCCTGTGCTGTGAAGCTTGTTGCACTGAGTGACTGCATGTTGTTGTGTCTGTGTGAAGGTGTGAAGGACTCTGCTATGAATCAGGCTGAGGACACAGAGGAGGGAGTCCCTCCCTCTGAAATCACTCTGTGTGGGGAACATGACAGCCAGACCAAAGCTCAGAGGTGAGACCAGGATCTCTAACTGTCCATGACTCAAATCACTCCTCCATCAGTATTCACACTCACAGCTCTGTGTGTGTTCAACAGGTCAGACTCTCCTGGACCTGGACCTGAACCTGAACCCAGCTGTGTGTCCTTTAAGAGTGACTGGTCTATGGGTGAACCTATGGCCTTCAAAGATGGACACCCCTCTGATCAAAAGTAATAAATGATCTCAGTTTGTTGTTATCAGTTTTAAAATATTCAAAAGTCGACATCATTTTCAGCAGATTTTCAGTTTACCTGTGAATTTATCAGTGTGTGTGATTCTATCAGGATTCAGCATGAGAGACCAGACTCTCCTGGACCTGGACGTGGACCTGGACCCAGCTGTGTGTCCTTCAAGAGCGACCGCTCCATGCACAAACCAATTGACCTCAAAGAAGGGCACCATTCTATCAGGATCCAACACGAGAGACCAGACTCTCCTGGACCTGGACCTGGACCTGGACCTGGACCTGGACCTGAACCCAGCTGTGTGTCCTTCAAGAGCAACCGCTCTATGCACAAACCAATTGACTTCAAAGAAGGACACCATTCTGCTGACAGAAGGTAAGACTTTCAAATGTTTGTGTCTGTAACTATCCATCTCTCCTGAGATGAGGTTTGATGTCTTTGTTATGACTTCATGGTCTTTATAAGGCTGTCAAAGTTAACGCGTTAATGACGAGTTGATGCAAATTCCTTTTAGCACCACAAATTTTTTTGATGTGCGATTAATGCGCATACGTTCTGTAATTATGACCCTCGGCCCACCCCGTAGTTTGGGAAATCAGAAAGTGATGCAGCAGTAACGTTATGGATGGCGAGCAGAAACAAATCTTTGTGAGCAGATATGGATACAGAAAGGCGTCTTTCGAAAAAACAAGATGTATTCGCTGAATTGAAGACAAATTACTTCCATTGGCTAACCACGGGATGAGCCACTGGGACTGATCATAGACAGTCAATGTGACAAACTAGCTTACCACTATTTCCACTATTTCACTGGAATCTGATCCCAGAGTCATTTCTACAATAGCATCCTCAGCGTCCCCACCCCCACCCCCACCAACTCCAGCTTCACCACACCCCCTAACTGTGTCTGTCAGAATCCGCTATAACCTGTCAGAGAAGGCCAGTGGCTTTATTACAATCTTTCTTACTTACCTTTACAGAATCTTAGTGGCACCAACGTAACCTAATGAGCCACAGGAAAGACGGCAAAGTCCTGAAGTGTGTGATACAATTGTGACATCCATGATGGCAGACATACAAAGTACAAGACTTTGACAATAGAATCCCAGGATCATGTCCAGACGCCTGTCTGTGTTAAGGTTTAGGTAACAGAAGCACCTCAGTTAACGTTAGCGAAGCATGGTGAGTTTTGGTTAAATGTGATAAAAAAATGTAACAATAAAAAATAATGATACTGTACTGAAAGGTTTCCTGCTTTGACGAAAAACAAATGAAATATGTTGTCAGTGAACATTTTGGTGATTCGTTCAGTATCAACAGTTTTTTTTCTTTCCAGGTCCATTAATTAGCAACATGTCCTCAATTTGTTAATAGAAAATAAATAATTTGCTTCCCTCAAAAACATACTTCCTATTTCACTGTAGTTGTGTATCAACATAATTTCTAGGAGTCAGGGCTGCAATGGGATCACATCACAGGTGTCTTTGAAAACATTACATTATGCATGCAGAATTTATAGATTTGTATCTGACTTTGTTATGACAGAACAACTTCTGTGTGTCCTGTTCACAGAGTTTGTCAGCAGAGCTCAAAGGTTCCCAGTGGTCAGTCTGCCCAGCAGCATCAAACAAACCTGGACTCCATATTAACGGTGTGTAAAGACACAGCTACTACTGCTAATTACAACATCCACAGACTAAATACTGAACTGAACTTCAGTTTCAGTGTGATTCAGTTTTATTTACATAGGAAACTTTTAGTCCTGGAATTAATGTGGATGCCACTTGACATGCTCCACCCACCTAAAACACCGTAGCAGACCAAGAAGCGCCCCCAGCAGCAGGACAATATACCATGCCACATCAAAAAAAATGGTCTGAGGAGCATGACATAGAGCTCAAAGCGCTGACCCTGCCTCCAAATTCCCCAGATCCTAGTCTGATCGAGCATCTGTGGTACGTGCCGATACCCCCGATACACGGTAGGGCCTCTTTGAATCAGACTTGGCTCTAACCTGTCGAGGCATGGACAGAGGACCTCTGGGGGTGTCCTCTGGTGTCTGGCATGGGAGTGTTGGCAGCAGATCCTTTGAGACCCAAGGGTTGTGAGGTGGGGTACCAGCACGTCCCACAGATGCTCAACCAGATTAGGATCTGGGGAATTTGGAGGCAGGGTCAATGCCTTGAGCTCTTTGTCACATTCTTCAGACTATTCCTGAACAGCACATTGTCCTGCTGGGGGGGCACTGCCATCGGGGACTGCCATTGCCATGGTGTTCTTGGTCTACAGCAGTGTTTAGGTGGGTGGAGAGTGTCAGGTGGCATCCATGTGAGTGCCAGGAACCAAGGATTCCCAGCAGAACGTTGCACTGTATAAGATGATTAAAGTTATTCACTTCACCTGCCAGTGCATTTAATGTCATGGCTGATCAGTGTATATGTTATATGATAGATATTTATGTCATAACAATAATAATCATATGTGTATAATAACAGTAGAAGTACAACTAATACCGGTAGTAGTGGACAATAGGCAGGACCACGACAGCAGCATAACCATAACCCACGATCCAGGTACAGCCGCAAGGAACCTGCAAGACGAGGCAGCACAAAGGCTCCAGGGAAGAAGCCGATTCAGTAACATCCATGACTGGGACATGAACGTTTGTAAATAGAGAAATAGGAGAGAGGAGCTCAGTGTATCCTAGGAGGTCCCACAGCAGACTAGGTCTATATTAGCCTAACTAGGGGCTGGTCCAAGGCAAGCCTGAGCCAGCCCTAACTATAAGAGTCAGTCCTAAGTATTAGAGCCAGCTCTATCTATAAGAGCCAGTCCAAACTGTCAGTGTTATCAAAAAGGAAAGTCTTAAGTCTAGTCTTAAATAAGGAGACGGTGTCTGCCTCCGGCACTGACACAGGAAGATGATTCCACAGAAGAGGAGACTGATGACTGAAGGCTCTGGCTCCTGTCCTACTCTTGGAGACTTTAGGAACCACGAGTAACCCTGCATTCTCAGAGCGCAGTGTTCTGGTGGGATAATAGGGCACTATGAGCTCTCTGAGATATGATGGAGCCTGCATTCTGGCAATCATCCTGATCCAGTCTCCATGCTGCAGGCTTTCTGTCTCACAGATGATCTGATGTCGAGTTCTACCAGTTAAAGTTTATATTTTATTCTGTTCCAGCTGCTGGAGGAGAACATTATCAGTTTTGTGAAGAACGAGTTGAAGAAGATCCAGAAAGTTCTGAGTTTAGATTACCCAGAATGCTCAGAGAGTCAGCGGGAGGATGATGAGGTGTTGGACAGTGAGGATGAAGAGCAGAGGAGGAGCAGCAGAGAGGCCTTTCTGAAGATTACACTGAACTTCCTGAGGAGGATGAAGCAGGAGGAGCTGGCCGACTGTCTGCACAGCAGTAAGAGCACTTTAACAGATTTCACATGATGGAAAGAGAAAATGAGTTTATGTTTATGATATCTGCTGCTAATATGATGAACACAGCTTTATCAGATCTATGAATTCTTCTGAGCTGAAAACAGAAACTGTGAACAGGATATATCAGATATAAACTTCATTTATATGTCACCTGTCAGAACACAAAGTGCTTTACAAGAAAAACAGAACAAACCATGGAGAGAATAAAAGGAACTAAGAGCCAAAAACTGGGCACATAGTAAAACACATCGTAAGATGAACTAAATTTTCATCAATCATAAGTGAAATCACCAAAAAGTAATTCTAAAAAAGTGGGTTTTTAAAAGTGTTTTAAAAGACGGGACAGTTTGTTCCCTGATCTCCTGATCTCAGATTGTTCCTGACAAAGTAGCCTCTGAGTGGGGGAGGGTGAGGTAGAGTGACCAGAGGCTAAGCTAGCTAAGCTAATTCTTGTCCCATCTATGGTCTGATAAACAGTAAATTCATCAAAGTCAGTGCTCCTCAGTGCTGGAAAAAAAGTCCTTGAGGAAACACTTTAATATATTGTGATGTTGTTCTATGTTCTATGCAGAGGAATTGCTAGCTAGCTAACATAGCAAAATGCTATCTTGAGTTATTAACATCAGCTAGTTCATCCAGACTTCAGGGCTGATCTGGCTGGTAAATCAGCTAACTTTCCATCAGCAAATTATTGTATCACCCAATGTTACGAAGCAACTGACAACAACTTGCTTGCTCGCTAACTTGAGTGCTAGCAAAATACATTTTAAGTGGAAATAATAGCTAGCTTGCCAAATTACCAGCACATTCACCAGCTAATGTGATTTACGACAAACAGTATTAATTGATCTAAATTATGTAATGGTACAAAATGCTCTCTACTAGCCAAGAACAGTGCACGAGCAGCCAACGAGCTAACCTTAACCTTAGCTGAGGTTAGCTAGCCACCTGTAGCTATGTGGCATGGATCTGCCGAGGGGTTTCCGAACATAACCTGATAAAGTAATGAGCAAACAGTAAGCTACTTGGTATCATGGAGCCAATAATCCAAATGAATTAGAGTGACATTGCAGATAGTAATGTTCTTCTAAATATGATTGTCATAAAAAGTTTAGGAGCTCTGACTAAAAAGGCTCTATCTCTTTTGTCAATTAATCTGGACCTTGGAACAACAAGGAGCGACACATCCGAGGATCTTAGAGTGCAAAAAGTAACAGGGCAATAACAGATCAGATAGGTAACTTGGAGCAAGGCCTCTCAGGGCTTTGAAAGTAATTTGTAAGACTGATTGAAGCATACACTGATTAATTACTTCTTCGTTCATTCAGGGACTGTTGCTGCAGTGTGCCGACATAAACTCAAGTCTAACCTGCAGAGGAAGTTCCAGTGTGTGTTTGAGGGGATCGCTAAAACAGGAAACCCAACCCTTCTGAATCAGATCTACACAGAGCTCTACATCACAGAGGGAGGGACTGCAGAGGTCAATGATGAACATGAGGTCAGACAGATTGAAACAGCATCCAGGAAACCAGACAGACCAGAAACAACCATCAGACAAGAAGACATCTTTAAAGCCTCACCTGGAAGAGACGAACCAATCAGAACAGTGATGACAAAGGGAGTGGCTGGCATTGGGAAAACAGTCTTAACACAGAAGTTCACTCTGGACTGGGCTGAAGACAAAGCCAACCAGGACATACAGTTCACATTTCCATTCACTTTCAGAGAGCTGAATGTGCTGAAAGAGAAAAAGTACAGCTTGGTGGAACTTGTTCATCACTTCTTTACTGAAACCAAAGAAGCAGGAATCTGCAGGTTTGAAGAGTTCCAGGTTGTGTTCATCTTTGACGGTCTGGATGAGTGTCGACTTCCTCTGGACTTCCACAACAATCAGACCCTGACTGATGTTACAGAGTCCACCTCAGTGGATGTGCTGCTGACAAACCTCATCAGGGGGAAACTGCTGCCCTCTGCTCGCCTCTGGATAACCACACGACCTGCAGCAGCCAATCAGATCCCTCCTGACTGTGTTGACATGGTGACAGAGATCAGAGGGTTCACTGATCCACAGAAGGAGGAGTACTTCAGGAAGAGATTCAGAGATGAGGAGCAGGCCAGCAGAATCATCTCCCACATCAAGACATCACGAAGCCTCCACATCATGTGCCACATCCCAGTCTTCTGCTGGATCACTGCTACAGTTCTGGAGGATGTGATGAAGACCAGAGAGGAAGGAGAGCTGCCCAAGACCCTGACTGAGATGTACATCCACTTCCTGGTGGTTCAGACCAAACTGAAGAATGTCAAGTATCATGGAAAGTCTGAGACAGATAGGTACTGGAGTCCAGAGAGCAGGAAGATGATTAAATCGCTGGGAAAACTGGCTTTTGATCAGCTGCAGAAAGGCAACCTGATCTTCTATGAATCAGACCTGACAGAGTGTGGCATCGATATCAGAGCAGCCTCAGTGTACTCAGGAGTGTTCACACAGATCTTTAAAGAGGAGAGAGGACTGTACCAGGGCAAGGTGTTCTGCTTCGTCCATCTGAGTGTTCAGGAGTTTCTGGCTGCTCTTCATGTCCATCAGAAGTTCATCAACTCTGGAGTCAATCTGATGGCAGAGCAACAAACAGGCACCTCCTGGCTGCCTAAAGTCTTCAGAGACAAACCTACACTAACACATCTCTACCAGAGTGCTGTGGACAAGGCCTTACAGAGTCCAAATGGACACCTGGACTTGTTCCTCCGCTTCCTCCTGGGTCTGTCTCTGCAGACCAATCAGAAACACCTAAGAGGCCTGCTGACACAGACAAAAAGTAGCTTACAGATCAACCAAGAGACAGTTAAGTACATCAAGGAGAAGATCAGTGAAAATCTCTCTTCAGAGAGAAGCATCAACCTGTTCCACTGTCTGAATGAACTGAACGATCGTTCTCTAGTGAAGGAGATCCAACAGTACCTGAGTTCAGGACGTCTTTCCTTACATAATCTGTCTCCTGCTCAGTGGTCAGCTCTGGTCTTCATCTTACTGTCATCAGTAGAAGATCTGGATGTGTTTGACCTGAAGAAATACTCTGCTTCAGAGGAGGCTCTTCTGAGGCTGCTGCCAGTGGTCAAAGCCTCCAAGAAGGCTCTGTAAGTGGACATATGCAGTGTTGAGCTTGTTACTCAAAAAATGTAATTTATTACTCATCACACTTTACATTTTTGCAATGTAATGTTATTACTTTACTTATTACTCCTGCAAGACTTTACATGTGCACCTCTGTGTGAATGTCAGGGTAATCTCCGGTAAGCACCATTTAGGCTAGATAATCCTGTTGTGGTTGATTAGCCAGTGTAGGGCTACAGCCAACCTCTACGGCCGAGGTGGGCTCACCTTTGGTGGAGGGGTGCTTCACATTATTGTGCTGTCAATTGTAGTAGGTGTAGAAGCTAGATAGATAGACAGATAGACAGATAGACAGATAGATAGATAGATCGATAGATAGATAGATAGATAGATAGATAGATAGATAGGTAGATCTAATTTTTTTTCGAAATCTTTTTCAGACTGAGTGGCTGTAACCTCTCAGAGAGAAGCTGCACAGTTCTGTCTTCAGTTCTCAGCTCCCTGTCCTCCTGCCTGAGTGAGTTGGACCTGAGTAAGAACAAGCTGCAGGATGTAGGAGTGAAGCATCTGTCTGCTGGACTTCAGAGTCCACACTGTACACTGGAAATTTTCAGGTCAGTATTAATCTGTTTGTAAAGTGCCACACTGGTTTTGCATAGCCATTTCCCTCCAGTAATTTTCAGTGTCATCAAAAATCTACATGTGTAACACAGGTAACAAACAGAATACATTTTTAAACCAGTTGGTTGGTTTTATTGCATTTTGCATTGTGTGCTGGGCAGCAAGCAGGGAAGAGGGACCCAGGTTTACTAACTCCTGGCATCGCAGACTGCCTTTAGGGATGCGGAACGACACCTCACTGGTGAGGAAGGAACCTCAGCTGTAGCTAGAGTGTCAAGCAGATATAGTCCGGCTCACCTCTACGTATTGCACTGATTCTGGAACCAGCTGAGCAGCACTATGTTGGAGTTTGGCCCGGGGAATGAGAAAGTTTTGGTACTGGACTTAAATGCTAGTCATGGATTGGCTATAACAAACACCATGTTCAAGAACAGGGAGGTTCATAAGTGCACCCAAGGCCAAAGATCAATGATCGACTTTGTGGTCGTCTTGTGGCTGCCAGACAGACCTAATAAACTCAAACGTGTACTGAGGGCGAACTGGGAACATCTGGCTGAGGCCTTTGTCCACAAACTCTTTAACTCCAACCACCAGAAGAATTTTTTGTGCATCCCGAGGGGAGGCTGGGGACATGGAATCCGATTGGTCCATGTTCAAAGCCTTAATTGTGGAGGCGGCTGCTAGGAGCTGTGGTCAGAAGGTCGTTGGTGTCTGTTGTACCGGCAACCTTAGAACCTACTGGTGGACACCAAGGGTGAGGGAGACCATCGCGCTAAAGAAGGAAGCCTATTGGGCTTGGTTGGCCCAGGGGTCTCTTAAGGCAGAAGACAGGTATTGGTTAGAGAGAGGGTTTGCAGCTGTGGCAGTTGCCAAAGCAAAAAGCCAGGTGTAGGAGGAATTTGGGAAGACTACGGAGAATGGAGGTCAGGTGCTGTGCTGTGCCTGTGGAGGGGCAGACCGATGCCCATCTTTAAAAATGGGGACTGGAGGGTGTGCTCCAGTTGTCAGGGTATCACACTGCTCAGCCTCCCTGGGAAAGTTTGTGATTTTCATGGACAGGATCTCGACATGCAGCTGGGGGGAAGAAGGGGTCCAGTCTGGGGACCTCAGAATTGCGTCTCTGCTCTTTGCATATGATGTGGTTCTGTTGGCCTCATCACACAGTGATCTCCAGCGTGACCTGGGGCAGTTTGCAGCCGAGTGTGAAGTGGTCAGGATGAGAGTCAGCACCCCCCAAGTCAGAGGCCATAGTTTTCTGCCAGAAAACAGTGGACTGGCTCAGCTAGGTTGGGGGGGGGGGGGTTACTGCCTCAAGTGAAGGACTTCAAGTATTTCGGGGTCTTGTTCAAGAGTGAAGGTAAAATGAAGTGTGAGATGGATGGGCGGTTTGGCACAGCATTGTTTTGCATCCTCAACTATGGTCATGTAGTTTGGGTAGTGACTGAAAGAATGAGACTGTGGATAGGAGCAGCCAAAATTAGTTTCCTCTGTGGGGTGGCTGGACTCAGCCTTAGAGATAGTGGGAAGAGCTCAGGATAACTCGGAGTAGAGCCACTGCTTCTCCACGTTGAAAGGGGTCAACTGATATCTGGATGAGAGCCTCCTTGGTGCCTTAGTGGTTTTCTGGACACGTCCCACCAGTAGGAGGTTAGGGGCAGACTCAGAACACACTGGAGAAATTATATATCTCATCTGGCCTGGGAACACCTTGGGATCCTCCAGGAGGAGTTGGAAACATCACTGGGGAGAGGGACATCTGGAATACTTTGCTCAGCCTGCTGCCCCCAGGACCAGGCCCTGGAAAAGTGGATGAAGATGGATGGATGGATGGATGGATGGATGGATGGATGGATGGATGGATGGGTTGAAGAAAAAAAGAAAGGAGCATGCATAGAAAATTGTAAAGAAGCTAATCCATAGAAGAAGAGTGAGAGTAGAGTGGCCATTTTAAGGTACATCTTCACCATGCTTCTTTTCCTCAACCTAACCACAGTAACTTCCCAAAACTTTTGTCGCTGGTGTCTGACGCCAAAAGCACTGGAAAAGTGGCAGTATTTGACAACTTTGGAATAAGAACAGACTGGGATATCATACTTCGTAGGATATCATAACATCCACTGTATGAGGATAAGTTATAAGACTAACCAAGACAATTTGTAGAGTTTTATTTAGTTTCTGTCGAGTCTGTCAAGTGTGATTTAAGATGAGATAATAAGGGAATTTAACTACCATTAGTAGTTATGGTAACAAATACGTGGGCCTGTAAAGTGTGTCACATTCACTAGTTTGGAAACTCCGCTTTGGCCTATTCTTAAACCTGCTTTCCTTACTAAACAGAAAAATAAAACTTTATTACAATCCAAGTTTCTCTCCTACACCAAACTATAACTACCAGCAATCACCATTTTCTATGAACTAATCATTGGGCAATGTCACAACACAGGAAAAGCACTGTACACGAACACAGACAACACAGGCAGGTCTATATACTGGCAGGTTCAATCACTGTCAGAGTGAGGTTCCATTTCTGAAAGGAAAGGCATGAGGCAGCATGACAACTCTGACAGACTGGCTGCGAATGAGTGGATGGGACGGTTATATGCTGCAGTGCAAATGAGGGAATGTGGAAATGGGTGAGTCAGGTGAGTGGGGCAGGTGGAAAAAGTGGCTTTCAACCACATTAAATATGAAGAGAAATGTTGCAAATGTGTACTCTTTTCAGGCTGAGTGACTGTAACCTGTCAGAGAGAAGCTGTGAAGCTCTGTCCTCAGCTCTCTGCTCCCAGTCATCTACTCTGAGAGACCTGGACCTGAGTAACAACGACCTGCAGGATTCAGGAGTGAAGCTGCTGTGTAGTGGACTGAAGAGTCCATATTGTAGACTGGAAACTCTCAGGTCAGTGTGAAGATGTTTGTTCAACAGTTAATATTTTAAACTATGGTCATCTGACCTCAGGTTCATGTTAGTGAAGATGGTCAACATCTTATTGGGACTGCATGATTTTTCTAGCACACAGAGTTGATGATTTTGTTCCTCACTCCAGTCTGTCAGGTTGTCAGGTCACAGAGGAAGGCTGTGCTGCTCTGGCCTCAGCTCTGAGCTCCAACCCCTCCCATCTGAGAGAGCTGGACCTGAGCTACAATCATCCAGGAGACTCAGGAGTGAAACTTCTCTCTACAGGACTAAAGGATCCAAAATGGAGATTGGACACTCTCAGGTAGGGACAGACAATAAGAGCTCACATACTGCAGGTGCCTCTAATTTCATGTCCTTAGACGTCTCATTTCTCTTAATACTGTTCAGAGGAGTGAGTAGACCTCAGTTCAGATGTTAATAACTTTAACCCTGTTAGCAGCATCGCTCTCGGGACGGCAGTGTCATTTGGCCAGTCCTCCACTGTGAGCTGAAACACCTCAATGGCTGTTGAGTCAAATGTTGTTGCTCCCCTCAGGACTCGTAATAATTTTGGTGATTTTGACTTTTCACCTGGCGCCTTCATCAGATCACAACTTTAATTTGTCCTTTTACATTACAAACACTTTGCTGCTGAGAGACTGAGCAAACCGACCTGGTGCCTTTATTCTCTGTTCCCTTACGGCTGAAATACATGGGAAACAGTCACAGTGTGGCACATCTACTGCAGCATGCTTGTAGCACGGGCACGTCCATGATAATCGACTGAAGCTGCAACACTGACCACGGAAGCCAGGTTTGCCTGTGTGGGCACCATGCTGCTCGATGTTATTTTGACATAGCTGGTCTATTTATTTTTCTCTGTGGCCCTCCAGCAGCTAAAACCTACACAGAATTGTATGAAACATGTTCAAGCTGTTAAAATACAACAAAAATAAATTCCTCATTCTAGCAGAGGCAATGTGAAGCAGCAGAGCAGCCTTTAGTGTGTTATTACGTTTCACATTAAAATTTATTAATCTGATCGGTGCATTCTAAACATGATCCAGTTACTAATTCTGTACCAGTTAATTTTGTCTATACACTTTCAAACCCTCCATAACCAACTGTATAATCACCTGGCAATACTCAGTACACACACACACACACGCACACACACACACACAGTGAAGCTGGCAACAACCACACAATGCAGAGAAGGAGTCTGTGTCACAGATCAAAAACCCCGCTCTGCTTCGCCTACGTGACACACCGTGTCTATGCCTCATGTATTTAATACTTTTCACCTTGAAAATTAAAAGGACTTGACGGTCCTTTTTATGTCTTCTCACGGAGGTATAAAAAGGACTGAGGTTGTCTGTCTGTCTCATTTTAATAAACACAATATCTCCACTTCACTTTGAGGGACTTTCTTCAAATTTGGCGCAAACATCCACCCTTCAAGTCAAGTCAGATTTATTTATAGAGCGCATTTAAAAACAGCAAATGTCGACCATAGTGCTTCACAAAGAAATGTGTGTCCATGCTGCCCGTTAAAAACAAATCAAAACATTTTAAAATCAATTCTGTAGTTCACTGGTTACCAGTGAAGTGAGGCCAGTACCAGTGTGATATGGTCTCTGTTCCTGGTACCAGTGAGGAGTCATGATGCTGCATTTTAAACAAGCTGCAGGCGGGACAGGGCCGACTGGCCGATTCCTTCATACAGGGAACTGCAATAGTCTAAATGAGAGGGAATAAAAACGCGAGCTAAAATCTGTAAATCTTCTATGGGCAGGAAAGGTTTTAATTTTGCAAGTGACCTAAGATGGTAAGAGCCTGTGCTGACGACAGAGTTGATTTGTTTATCAAATTTTAAACCAGAATCAAAGAATGCGCCAAGGTTCCTCACATGTGATTTAATAACAGAGACCTGGGCATACAAGGCAGCAAGATGTATTTCAGTAGACTCTGACCCACTTCTATGGTGATAGACCAATGAGCCCATATATCCCCTAACTGCCAAGTTAGCAAAGCGCTACGTTGCCATACCGGCTACCTCTGTCCCTAGCGAGAGGGTATTTTCAACTGCTGGGGACATTGTTACTGCCAAGCAGATCTGCCCTTACTGCAGACAATGTGGACAAATTAATCTTTCTGGCAAAAAACAAGAGGGTTGAATAAAACTGAACAGGGCTACATGCTGGAACTGGTACTGCTACACTTTGGACAATATGGAAGAATTCATGTCATTCTTAAAAAAGGAAAGACTGATCAGACTGATAAGCTTGAACTGTTAGTGCTGCACTTTACACGTGGAAAAGTTTTGTTAATCTGCGCCAACAAGCTATGAGAAATTTGTTTTTATAATATTCTATATATATTTTGTTTATTTGAGAATATTTTATTTAACTTATTACCAGCACTTTGTAGGTATTCTATTTTTTATTTGATTTTTATATTTTGATTAATGTTACAATTACATTTGACTAAAAAATGTGTAAACTGTTGATGTTGACAAAAGTTTCTAATAAACAACAAGCAAATTTATGTTTTGCATTTTGTTCCCATACTGTACCGAAAATGAACCAAACGGGGGGGGGGGGGGGGGGATGAACAGTCAGACTCTTAGAACAGTTCTGATTGTTGGGTTACACCCAGGCCCTGATCAGTTGACGATTGGCGTCTTCAGCACTGCCGTGACAGAGAGACCACAGTGAGAAGGGCAGTGTTGTCAGGAATGCAGAAGGCTTCTGAGGCAAGAGAGTAAAGGAGTCACTCATCTTCTCAAATACGATAAAGCCTGTCATCCGGCCTTCAAGTTTGGGTGTTTTTCTTTATGTTAAGCCAAGAAACATCCAGTGCAGTCGGTAGAAGGCGGGGCAGCAGCTCCAGGTATCTGGCTTGGCAGCCGGAGCGCTGCGGTTTCAAGTCCCCATACAGACCAAATGTAGAGCATGGACTGGTAGCTGGAGAGGTGCCAATTTGCCTCCTGGACACTGCTGAGGTGCCCCTAAGCAAGGCATTGAATCCTAAACTGCGTAGGGCAGCTGTCCAAAGCAGCTCCTTTGCTGTGACATCTCTCCATTTAATAAATGTACAGGTCCTGTTTGTGCATTTGTATGTATATCAGGCTTGTGTGTCTATGACAGAGTGAAAAAATGAATTATCCATCAGGGATTAATAAAGTATATGCTTTTCTTCTTCTTCTTCTTCTTCTTCTTCTTCTTCTTCTTCTTCTTCTTCTGGTAGAGATGAGTGGTGGCATCTGTACAAAAATTTAACTGCAGGATTAATTGCAGCAAAGCTAAAATCAACAAGTCAAAATAGAGTGTAAAAGGACTGTGATGTCAGGTGTGGGATCTGCTCCCTGGGCAAAATTGAAATCAGATTTCAAACAGTTTGATTAGACATTAGAAATGAAACTGATCAAGTGGCAGCCAGCCACACATCATGAACAGCAGTTAGGACTCATGTTGGACAGAGAGTCAATGTCTTTGTGTTTCTTCCTCCAGGGTGGATCATGGTGGACAGCAGTGGTTAAAACCTGGTCTGAGGAAGTGTAAGTGTGGATTCAGTCTGACTGATAATATGTGAAATACAAAGTTGATAACTGTGGTATTTATTCATTAAATCAGTACTGATAACGTGTCATCATTAAACTTTATCAGCACACAAAGAATAAACTCTTCATTTGCACGTCCTGCACAAACTGTTCAGCTTATTCCCAAACAGCCATGTTGTACATAATAATCATAATAATGATCATATTAATACATACATACATACAAGCATCAAAACGGCCAGTGTCACCTTACAGAGCATAGAATAAAGTACAGAACAACATGTTTGTTATTTTTGTACCCTTAAAAGCATCTTTGAATTTTTTATTGTAATTTCTCTGTTTGGAATTAAGTTCAGTTACATGAGTGTTACAGGACTTTGCCTTATTGTTATACCTCCCAACATGTTAACTGTATGTTTGATGTACACTGCTCAAAAAAATTATGGGAACACAGTCATGCTGGATGACATCACAGGCAGCATAACGTTCACCACGGCGTCTCCAGACTCTTTTACACATGTCACATGTGGTCAGTGTGAACCTGCTCTCATCTGTGAAGAGAACAGGGCGCCAATGGCAGACTTGCTAATTCTGGTGTTCTCTGGTGAATGATGGAGCTGCACGGTGCTGGGCTGTGAGCACAGGTCCCACTAGAGGCCGTGGGGCCCTCATGCCTCCCTCATGGAGTCTGTTTCTGACAGTGTGGTCAGAAACATGCACACCAGTAGCCTGCTGGAGGTCATTTTGTAGGGCTCAGTGCTCCTCCTGTTCCTCCTCACACAAAGGAGCAGATACTGGTCCTGCTGCTGGGTTGATGCCCTTCTCTCCTCGTGGAACAGCCGGTCTCCTGGTGTCTCCTCCATGCTCTGGGAGACACAGCAAACCTCCTTTTGTATGGATGTGCCTTCCTGCAGGAGCTGGACTACCTGTGCACCCTGATTGGGCTGCAGGTACCGCCTCATGCTACCAGTAGTGACAAGGACACTAGCAGAAGACCAAACTAGAGAAGAATCAGTCAGGAAGGATAAGGAGAGAGCAGCTGTCTGTGGACACCACATGTAAAACCATTCCCTTTTGGGGGTTGTCTTATTTTTGCGTCTCCATTGAACCTGTTGTCACTTTGATTTGCACCAAAGCAGCTGAAACTGATTCACAATCAGCTGTGCTTCCTAAATGGACAGATTGATATCTCTGAAGTTTAACTGACTTCCTGTCAGACCGGGACCATTAACTGTTCCCTTCATTTTTTTGTGCAGTGTATTCACCAAAAACCGAGCCAAATCCCTTGTAAATACAAACCTTGGTAAAGAATCCTTTTCTGATTCAGATGATAAACTGCTGCTTTCTTTTTCTCTCCATCAGATTTCTGTGAACTCACACTGGACACAAACGCGACACACAGAAACCTCAAACTGTCCAACAACAACACGAGGGTGACAGTGGTGAGAGGAGATGATTATACAAAGAGATTTGAGTACTGGCCTCAGCTGCTGTGTAGAAACGCTCTGACTGGACGCTGTTACTGGGAGGTGGAGTGGAGCGGAAGAGTTCGTGTAGCGGTGACTCACAGAGGAATCAGCAGGAGCAGTAATGACAACGATGAGTGTTGGAGTCTAGATTGCTCTGATGCTGCTTACACTGTCTGGCACAATGACAGAGAAATATTCCTCTCTCCCTTCTTCTCCTCCTCCTCCTCCTCCTCCTCCTCCTGGAGGTCTCACAGAGCAGCAGTGTATGTGGACTGTCCTGCTGGCACTCTGTCCTTCTTCAGAGTCTCCTCTGACTCACTGATCCACCTCCACACCTTCAGCACCACCTTCACTGAGCCTCTTCATCCTGGGTTCAGGTTCTGGTCATACGACTCCTCAGTGTCTCTGTGCTCTCTGTAGGAGGGAGACGACTTTGAGTCCTCAACCCAGTTGACAGAAAACATGTTTGCATTGTACGTTTCTGCTCACCATGGATACGTTTCATTTGAAAAATGAGGTCTGGGATACATCTCAGCAACACTGTGGGTCACGTGTGCTTAAGTTCAGGCAGAAAAAAGCACTTGGTTAGGGTGTGGAAAAGGTTGTGTTTTGGCTCAAAATACCACATTTTCGTGGCACAGTCCCTGCTAGAAATGCAGTGATGTCTCCGAAAAACAACTTTTCATGCCTCTATCCTGGCAGAAAAAAACAGCAGCAGGCTGTGACTTAACACTTATGACTGGTGTCTAAAAAGCTGCTGGGAACGCAGTGATGATTCCCTAAATCACAACTGGTGTAGTTGTTTGTTGGTGCTGAACAGTCGTCTGCAGCTCAGCAGGTGTCACACCATCCACCATCCCCTCCACCTCCTGATGACAGTCAGCTCAGATACTGTGTCACGTTATAAATGTTGATATGATGATGGTATGAAACCTGCAGTGGTGACGTATTCGCAGTCTGCAAAAACATACAATGCCACATTTTCCTCTGGTGACCAGGCTGCAGTCCTGCGGCTTAAATGTTGGCGTTAGACGAGGATTCACTTCAGTTACCATCTGGCTCACTGATTGTGACTGCAATATATAAAATGATGTTTCCTAGAAGTGGTGAAATGATCTTGAATTCACTGTAGGTTTTCTTGGAGCAGCGTGTCATAGCTGCTGATGTAACAGAGGTTATCATTTAGTTATCAAAGGCAAATAAAGACAAAGAAACAGAGTCAGTCTTTGTTTTTGTAATGTTAACACCATACATGTGCTTACAAATGTAAATTCAGTTTAAAAATACAATATGTTAAAACTGTGTGTTTGAGAGCTTGACCTCACTGGTACACCAGTGAGGTCACCACAAAACTAAAAAAAAAGGGCAGAAATCCTGCACATATCCTGCTTCTTACCCTTCTTATTGTTTGTCCTCCTGTTAACAAATAATCCAACATGTCCGTTAAGAAAAAGCAATAGATTATAACCAATGACAGATTAATAAGGATGAAGCAAATTAATGGAAACCAGTCAAAATACTGTTTAAAGGTAAATTTCTACGCAGTACTCGTCTGTGTATTTTCCAGACTTATCTGTCTCAAACTGACAGCTCTGTCTAGTTAACACGTCAAATGGATTTCCAGTGAGAAATAGCAGCACTGATGCTAACACAGACAGCACACAGTTAGCTCTGCAGGTAGTGAGAAATGAACTGCAGGTCTGTGTCCATAGTGGGGTTTTTCTCAGTGTCAGTGTCTTTTTTGTTATTTTAGTTATTCTCAGTGAGGAGCAGGCGTATGTGACTGTATTGAGAAATTGTGATGCAACCAGTGTCTTTTCTTGGGGGGCATGTACACATGCTGCGTCTTTAGCCGCCTGGAAGACGTGAGGTCGGGTGACCTGTGCAAATCTTGGGCCAACTTTCAAGAGTGCAGAGGCAGGTTGCGTCTGAAGTTGCTAAGCAACCATAACAAGCATCGTGTCATAGCCTGCTTACCAGAAACCCTGAGGTCAGTGCTGATCTACTTCCTGTGTGTGTGTGGGACAGATGTGACGCTCTGACAGCTCTGTACTAACATGATCAACTTCTCCTCCATATTTATCACAGACTGATATTTACTGAAGAAGGAAAGAGATCTGTCAACATGCCCTGAAAAATCAGCACATGAGAACGCATGGCGTTGCTCTGGTGTTTGAGTGCGCCTGTCATGCATTCACATTAAAATCAATTAATTTGAAGGCGCTTCCTCCCACCTCCCTCACATCAGGGGTTGGATGAGCAGGAATTTTTTTAAGCTTAACAGCAGCAAATCTGAGGCCCTGCTCATTGGCTCCAAAAACACCGTCCAAAATCCAAAACACCCAAGTCCCACACATCATCAAAGATAACTTCCCAGTACCTTCCTCCAGCCACGTCAAGAGCCTCATGTCAGTCTGGACAGCACTCTTTGATTTGAACCACACATAAAAAAACATTACCCGGGGTGCTTCCTTCCACCTCTGCAACATCTCCAGGCTCCACCCATCACTGTCCCAGTCTAGCACTGAGGTCTTGGTCACATCTCATATTGACTGCTGTGATGCACTTTTCTCTGGCCTTTCCACCAAACTCATTAACAGGCTTCAAATCATTCAAAACTCTGCTGCCCAGGTCATAACCCACACCAAATCATCCAACCACATCACCCCCATTCTCATCCAACTACACCGGCTCCCTGTTCAGCACCAGATTGACAACAAAAACCTTCTGCTTGCCTTCAGAGCCCTCCACAGCCCAGCTTCCGCCTGTTTCTCTGACCTCCATTAGGAGTACACCCCATCCCACTCCCTGCACTCCCCCTCTACTGGTCTCCTGACCGTCCCCACCTCACATCTCATCACCGTGGCTGCTTTCAGCTGCACTGTTGCCAGGCTCTGGAAAGCTCTACCTCCAAGACGAAACAGTCTGGACTCTGCTGCTGTAAACACTTTCAGTAGGTGGGGAGTACTCACCTTGACAGACAAACTCCTTCAGCTAATCAGCGCAGCAGAACACCAGGGAACACCTTCATCACCACTGAAGCCATACTTTTGCCAAATGCAATCGGATGAACGTCAAAAATGTCTTTTCCTCCAAGACATTCTGCGAGGTCATACTCTCATTCCTGTTTAATTGTTTTTATTGACTCTGTTTCTGCAGTAACTTCACTTATTGCTGTGTTTACTTGACGATGGTAGGAAACATTGTGCGTGTGTGACGCCTGTATATATGTGTTTCCAACATATGCACCCTAACCCCTTTAGTCACTGAGACATCAGCTCACATACCTTTATCGTCTCATGGCCCCCCAGCACCTCTCCTGACCTGGAGTTGGTAGGTTTTCATTTATTTTGAGGTCATCCTGTAACACTGCAGGTGCAGATCTTGTGGCAGTGCCAGGGCATCTGACCGACCTCTGGTCTTTATGTGCACTGTGCTCAAGCGTATACAGTTTTACTCTTTCACTGTCTGAGATTGTCTCATAACACTCAGATGACCAGCAGGTGCCTGTCTCTGTGGGAACCTGGGCAAATGTGTTGGGAATGCAGGCAGGTCTGGTGACAGTGTGGAGGTTCCTCTTGAACTCTGTCACTTCTGTTTTATAAAGATATACACAGACGTGTCATGGAGAGATTCAAGATTCCCTAAACCCACTTTTATTTCTTTACAGGACTGACTCTGGTGGATCGAGGTCAGAGATGACCTGAAACAGCCTCATGAACAAACATGTTGAAGCAACTGAACAAAAGTTTAAGATTTGAAAACATTTTGAATTTTGTGCATTTTGGGTCACTAAAGGAAAGACTGTCAAATGTCAGGCTGACAGAAAGGCATTATGGGTGTTGTTACTGCTGAACAATGTCAAAGCTGCTCAAATCTGACACAGAGAGTATTTAAGGGTTAATACTCTGAAAAGGAACAAGACTGTGTCTATGGAATGGTTGTTCAACTGGAACATCTCAAACCAGATGACTGCCATCAGGCAGACAGAGTTAACTGGGATGAGATCAGCTGACAGCACAGGAGAGCCACGCTGGCGGGACGTTTTCAATATTTAAAACACGAATGTTTGCTGCCACAAGATGTCAGCAGAGGGTTTCATCAACAAATGAGGCCGGCTGCTTCTTAACACTTGTTGAACGGCCCTCAGGACTCCTTTCTTTTAATACCAACACTGTCAGTGTGATCACACGTGATCCTAAAGAGCCGTATTACATGTGTTCATGTTTCAGACATATGTGACTGTGTGGAGAAATGAGAGCAGCTCAGTGTCCACGTTGGACAAAGTCTTCACAAAATGTGACACCAAATCAGGAGAACATGTCGGAGCACCCGGAGGAAATCAGACCTATAGTTGCACCAGTTGCACCATCTATTCTAGACCAAAGTTTTCTTCTCACCGGGTGTAAATCTTACACTCAGTCCGGAGCAGGCGTTAAGTCAAACTCTCAGCTGTTTCTGTTTCAGCAGCCTGATACACAAGAGCCACAAACTCTGAACAACCAAACACATTAGCTTTCATGCTAACGTCTCCTTTCTATTTAGCTAACTTACAAACATAAACAGACGTCTTGTCCTTCACATCAGTTTGTTAAAGGAACTACAAACGTCCACGGGTCTAAAGTGTACTGCTAATATCAGTTAGCAAGCTAGACAGCTAGCTAATCAGCTGGTCAGCTGCAGCATCTAAGTTTACCTCCAAATGTCACCTCAGTCCGTTCAGATGCTGGTGTGGTTACACTTTAACACCAGAGCTAGAAACACTGTCTGTCTGTCCATGAGTGTTAAGGTTCGGCCCAGTTTGTTTCCTTCTCTCTCCCTTCATGTTACCTGTGGAGCTCCACCTGCCCGCTGCTGTCATCAAACCGACACGCCTCTTACAGCTCTATTGATCTTCATATCTGTGAAGTTTGCTCTTCTTTTCCTCTGATCCTCCATAATGACGTTGACGCAAATGATCAGTGATCAGCAACACATCAAGACTGTGGGAGAGTGTTCATAATGCCACAGTGGCATGAGTTCACAGTCCCAGTGTTTTTGTTTGTTGTTTTGCAATGAAAAAAGTTATTTTCATTTTTCAGTTTAAGAAAGTGTATAAAGAGGAAGAATGATCAGACATATGAAGCTGTGGGATAGAATCTGTCCTCGTGTTGGAGGTGACTTATTGTGTACTTGTTGATGTATTTATTCTTTCTCAAGCTGCTGTCAGTGTTGGTTGTTCAGTGACTTTTCTGTCGTGTATTCACGTTCCTTTTTGGTGTGTTAGAGCTGTTTTGATTGTGAATCTGATTGTTGTGCATTAACATGAGCCGAACAAATGAAACATGAAATGAAAGAAGTCTCTGTGATGTGGACACATCGAGGTCAGGCTCCAAATCAGAAGCTCCAAATATCAGTTAAACCTTCATCAGTGAGATTTGTGTGTGATCCAAGGTGCTGCTCCTCCGTTCCATCTTCAGGTCATTAGATGGTTAGTCAGCACCATCTGGTGGACAGAGAGGAAAACTACATCATCTCATCTGTGGTTGCTCTCATACCGGTTAGACTGCTTTGACGTCACTGATGGTTTTTCAGTCATGGGCTGTGAAGGTGTGAAGGTGAGACAGAGTCCTCAGATCAGACGAGGAAGAACTGAGCAGCGTCTTCTCTCCCAGTGTTTCCTCCACACATGAAGGTGGAAAGTGTCTGTGAGTCGACCTGAGGTGAGTTCAGCAGGTGAGAATCCTACCAGAGGAATCTGATCATGTTTGATCGTCACACTGTGTCACTGTTTACCTGCACAGGAGGAAGGTTTCTGGATGCTGATTGGCTGATTCTAAATACCTATTGGAAATATTCTGTAGGATTTATCTCTGAGTCAAAGAACAATGACTTTAGAAAGATTTACTGTTGTTGGTGTTTCTCAGGTACAACCAGCAGCAGTTTGTAATCTGAGTTCACATCAGTGGAAGATGCAGGTGGTGTCTGAACTGGTCTGACAGCTTTTGTTTTAACTGTTAACGCACTGACGTGCATGGAAGTCGAAAACATGAACTACTGTGTCTCTCTGTTCAACCTTTGTCATGATTTGAATATTTAAAGATAAATGTAAGGATGCAAAATCCCCAAAATGCATTTAGTTCTTCAGGATGTAACAGGAGCTCAGGGTTTGACATGTGATCCTGTTGTTACCAGGTACATAAGATGTTGTTTGATTTTCTTCATCACATGAAACAAGTCAGTTGACTTTTAGTATTGTTTTATTTGCAGCTTGTCACAGTCAGTCTGCAGTGTGCTGTCCCCTGTTAAAACAACAGGTTTTTCCGTGTTCAAATAAAAACCACCACCAAGTCTTTGGTTCCTGCTCCTCTGTGGTGGGGCCCTTTGTATACCTGCTCCCAGGGGCCCCACTGTCTCATAACCTGCCGATGGTCAACAGACTGTATTTGTGGGTGAATGTGGAGGCTGGGGCACATTTTGGGGTTTATTAGATCCTGTTTCAGCCCCTGAATCTTTGTGTCATGTCACTGAGCTGAACGGATGTGTGCTGTGCTGTGAAGCTTGTTGCACTGAGTAACTGCATGTTGTTGTGTCTGTGTGAAGGTGTGAAGGACTCTGCTATGAATCAGGCTGAGGACACAGAGGAGGGAGTCCCTCCCTCTGAAAGCATGGGGAACATGACAGCCAGACCAAAGCTCAGAGGTGAGACCAGGATCTCTAACTGTCCATGACTCAAATCACTCCTCCATCAGTATTCACACTCACAGCTCTGTGTGTGTTCAACAGGTCAGACTCTCCTGGACCTGGATTCAGCTGTGTGTCCCTTAAGAGCGACATATCTATGGATCGACCAGTTAAGTTCAAGGATGGACACTCCTCTGATCAACAGTAAGAATTCCTCTCAAATTTTGTCGTTACCAGTCTTAAAAACATTCAAAAGTTAACATTTTCAGCCAGTGTTACTTTTGTTAACCAAAACTATGCCCAAAAATGTTCATCAACATCCTTTTTTCCATGATGGAAACAAGACGTTGAGCTGTAAATAGATCTTTGATTAAAAAAAAACAACAAAAAAAAAAACAATCATGTAACGTATATTACATTTTTGTTAAAGAGACGGGATGAAAATAGTCATGGTGGACTATCAGACATTCAGAATGAGATGAGAGGAAAACTGATTTTAGCATTTTATAAAACAGATTAAAAACATGATTTAATCTATGCCATGCATGTAACTATTTTCTCATGCCATAAGAGCAGTATGAGATTGAGACGCCAACGGGCTGAATGGGCCTGAACTCCAGTAAATAGTCTGCACCAGGATGTTTCAGTAGCCAGCAAAAACACTGTTGGTGCGAGTTGTGAGCTGTAATTCAGCAGCAAATAATCAGCCGTGTGTGTCTGACTGTGGATGGTGGAGCTGCTGAATGGATTTGTGGAGTTTGTTAGTTGCAGCAGTGGCTGTTAGCACTTAGCTCCGCTTGTTAGCTGCTGAACCACTGAACTCGTTGTCTAGTTGTGATTTTGAGCTTTTCAAATGATGATCAGTGATTGTGTGCTGAGTTTTGTAAGTTTGTAAGTGCGTAGAAACTATTTGTAGTTCTAGAATAATCCATCAATCCACTTATCCAAGGCCAGGTCTAGGAAGCCCAGGCAAAGCACCCCAGACGTCCCTCTCCCCAGCAACACGTTCCAGCTCCTCCTGGAGGATCCCAGGGTGTTCGTAGGCCAGAATAGATCTATAATCCCTCCAGTGTGTTCTGGGTCTGCCCCGGGGCCTCCTACCAGCTGGACCAGGAGGATCCTGATCAGATGTTGAACCACCTCAACATGAAGGAGCAGCGGCTCTACTCCGAGCTCCCTCCAGATGTCTGACTCCTCCCCCTATCTCTAAGGCTGAGCCCAGACACCCTACAGAGGAAACTCATTTCAGACGCTTGTATCTGTGACCTCATTCTTTCAGTCACTACCCAGAGCTCATGACCATAGCTGAGGGTTGGGACGCAGATGGACCAGGAAGTCCAAAGTTTCGCCGTCTGGCTCAGCTCCCTCTGAACCAAGATGGTCTGGGGCAGCGCCTGCATCACTGCAGATGCTGCACCAAATCGCCGATCCATCTCACGTTCTGTTTCACCCTCACTGTGAACAAGACCCCGAGATGGTTGAACTTCTGTGCTTGAGGCAGTAATTCTTTCCCAACCCAGAGGAGGCAGAATAATATTACGTCTAAATGAAATTTTAATACTTGATAGAAACCTGTGACCTTGATTCCATTATCTGATACCAGGAGGTTTTCACTGCGAGCTGCATTAGCCACAGAGGTCTCTTTCTCTCCAAAACAAACAGACCAGCTGAGTTAAACCAGGAAACACTCTGAATAAAGATGTTTTACGTTACAAGTCAGTGTAATTCCGGCACTGCTTGTTGTAGAGGGGCTTCTAACTACGTTGGTAGATGCAAAACCTGAAAACTTGAAACGTTCTATCTAGAGTCAGTGTGTGGTTTGTCCCCTCTGGGCTACTGTAGAAACATGGCGGTGCAACGTGGTGATCTCTGTAGACGAGGACCTGCTCCCTGTGGAGATTTAAACGACTCATTCTGAGGGAACAGAAACACATTTATTCTTATTTTCAGCTGATTACAGACTAAAGAAAACGGACTGATTATATAATATCCCCATCTGACAATATATTACTCTAAACCCTACTCACTGCAGAGAAAATACTTTTTGGCTAATATGTAATGACTTTGTCCACTAAAACTGTGAAAAATAAAAATGATTAATTAGCATTTTCCTCTAAATCTACAATAGCTGCCAAAATTAACATTGTTGTCGGCAGAATGTCAGTGTGGTTGTCAATTTATCAGTGTGATTCTGTCAGGGTCCAACGTGAGAGACCAGACTCTCCTGGACCTGGACCTGACCCAGCTGTGTGTCCATGAAAAGTGACTGGTCTATGGAGAGACCTTTAAAGTTCAAAGATGGACACCCCTCAGATCAAAGGTAATAATTGTTCTCAAATCTTGTTATCAGTAGTGAAACATTCAAAATTCAATGTAATTTTCAGCAAAACATCAGTGTAGCTGTGAATTTATCAGTGTTTGTGATTCTGTCAGGGTCCAACGTGAGAGACCAGACTCTCCTGGACCTGGACCTGGACCCAGCTGTGTGTCCTACAAGAGTGACTGGTCTATGGAGAGACCTTTAAAGTTTAAAGAAGAAACACATTTTGATAGTCCAAGGTAAGAATTTAAAGTTACTTTTGTTGTTCGTACATAATTTTCATCAGCATTTGTGTTTCCATCAGGATCCAACAGCAGAAATCAGTCTATGCCAAAGCCAGCTCTGTATCCATGGAAACTGACCACTTTACAAGTTATCAGTATTTTAACCAGAAAGAACTGAAATGAGCATGTGCATGACCTACATGTTTTCATAGTGTAGGTCCTGTGTTTCTACCAGTGTTAGTGTTGGGGAGTAACTAATTATATGTAGTTAAATTACAAAATAAAGGTAAATGTAATCAGTTACACTTACCGTATCACTTACAGTAACACTTACTTTACAATCAAAATGTTGGTAATTACTAAGGGATTACATCCACATATATTCTTTTCATTTAAAAAATTAGATGTAGAATAAAATCTCTATTCTGTTGCTTTGCATCTTTTCCCCTCGCAGGAATGTGTTTCCTTTGTCATCGCCTATTTACAGATATTTTTCAGCTTTATTGCCTAGTTTAAAATATTTGTTGGCAAAGTAATTTTACATTATATTAAGTGTTACTTATTAAATTTATACCAGAGTAACTAGGGATCTGTAACCTATTATATTTTAAAAGCTCCCTTCTCAGCACGGTGTGTCTTGATATGTTTTCAAATCGTCTTATATGCTCCTCAGAGTTCAGCAGCAGAGATCCGAGGTTCCCATTGGTCAGTCTGCCCAGCAGCGTCAAACACACCTGAACTCTGTATTGATGGTGCGTAAACATACAAACACAACACTGTTTCCCACAAACTACATTTATATGTTACTAAACTGTTGTCATTATTACGCTGAGCTGGCAAACATAATCTCTACCTGGATTATGTTCACAGACAACATGTTTAACAATGAATGACGCGTTATATTCATGTACTGCACAGCAGTCAGAGGTCAGAGGTCAGAGGTTGTAAAACTGAGGTCATCCCCGACTTTCTTGTTTGCCTATAACAGCCTGTGGACTGTGGATTTTGTTATGAAGGACTCTGGATGCTTTATGTGGGAAAATCCAAAGGATGTGATGTGTGCATGTTTTCCCGAGTGCCTTGTCTCTCTTCAGCTCTGCTACAGCACTGAAAGTGCTAAAAATATGATTCGCATTTTACATCAACAGCCCACAGATGTACCTTTACTTAGTAACCTGTAGCAACTCAATTTCAGCCAACGCAAGACTGAACACCAAGGGTCTGACCCCCTGACCCCCCACCAGATCAGCAAACTTTCTGTTGCTGTCATTACACAAGTCAGACCCAGTGCTGGCTGAATTCAAGTTGCTACAGTGGCTAAAGTGCATCTGTAGAACTGCCGCTCCCTCTCCTCCAGGCAAAGTAGTCTCCAAGCAGCGGTAACTGAGGCAGAGGGGCTGTGGGCTGCACTAATCGAGCCCAGTCTCACTCTGAAGTCGTCGAAATCTGATGCTTGGGCAGTGACTTGCACTGTCAGAAACCAACAAAAAAAGGTGTCCTTAAACGTCAGCATGATACATGGCTGGTTGTTGTTATAGTTCAACAGTGCCTGGCAGTGTCAGGGAGAAACGCAGCAGGACAAGGATGAAAGTTAAGGCAGTGAAAGTCCAAGTGGGAGTGGTGGCGGATGGGTCCAACAAACACCAACTTTCAACTGAGAGAACATTGTTCACTTCCCGTAAGATTCTAAAGCCAAACCCTGTTCTTTTTTCCTAAACCCAACCCTCTGTGTTTGTTCTTGAGGGAAAAAAATTGCGATGTTGTACCAATGTAGTGCTTTTGAAAGAGACTGAACCCCACTGTGAAAAATCCTAGAGGAAATGCACTGACACACTGAAATATACTGTGATATCGTGGCTTTAGCTGTATTGTGTTAATTATATGCTAAAAAATTGCGAGCTAGCTAACATAGCAAAATACTGTCTTGTGATTAACATTATCTATTTAATACCGACTCCAAAGCTGATCTGGCTGGTGAACTAGCTGTCTGTTTGCAAATAAGTTCAGCTAATATTACCAAGCAATGAACACTTGACAAAAATGGCTCTGTAAGTTTTTACTGATGCGTGCAGTATCAACAGTTTTGTGGCTTTATAAACTGACAATGAACAGAAGTTTCAGGTTTTGTCAGTAGGAAATGTAACACATCTGAAGACATTATCTTTCCCTCAAAGTATATTTGCTGTTGCAAATGAAGTGAATATCAATGTCATTTCTAGGAGACAAACTTAATACTGACCTACTGTTTTGTATTCAGCAGAGCTGCAGGCTTTCTGTCTCACAGATGATCTGATGTCGAGTTCTACCAGTTAAAGTTTATATTTTATTCTGTTCCAGCTGCTGGAGGAGAACATTGTCACTTTTGTTAAGAACGAGCTGAAGAAGATTCAGAAAGTTCTGAGTTTAGATTACCCAGAATGCTCAGAGAGTCAGTGGGAGGATGAGGAGGTGTTGGAGGGTGAGGATGAAGAGCAGAGGAGGAGCAGCAGAGAGGCCTTTCTGAAGATAGCACTGAACTTCCTGAGGAGGATGAAGCAGGAGGAGCTGGCCGACTGTCTGCAGAGCAGTAAGAGCACTTTAACAGATTTCACATGATGGGAAGAGAAAATGAGGCAACATGGTCGAGGTTTATGTTTATGTTTATGATATCTGCTGCCTAGAGGAAACACTGAAATATATTGTGATGTCGTGGTTTTATAATGTTAATACTATGCAAAGGAATTGCTAGCTAGCTAACATAGCAAAATGCGATCTCGAGTTATTAACGTCAGCCAATTCATCCAGACTTCAGGCTGATCTGGCTGGTAAATTAGCTAACTTTCCATCAGCAAATTATTGTATCACCCAGTGTTAAAAGCTACCAACAACAACTTGATTGCTTGCTAACTTGAATGCTAGCAAAATACTATCTAAGTGGATATAATAGCTAGCTTGCCAAATTACGAGCAAATTAACCAACTAATGTGATTTACGACAAACAGTATTAATTGATCTAAATTATGTAATGGTACAAAATGCTCTCTACTAGCCAAGAACAGTGCACGAGCAGCCAACGAGCTAACCTTAACCTTAGCTGAGGTTAGCTAGCCACCTGTAGCTATGTGGCATGGATCTGCCGAGGGGTTTCCGAACATAACCTGATAAAGTAATGAGCAAACAGTAAGCTACTTGGTATCATGGAGCCAATAATCCAAATGAATTAGAGTGACATTGCAGATAGTAATGTTCTTCTAAATATGATTGTCATAAAAAGTTTAGGAGCTCTGACTAAAAAGGCTCTATCTCTTTTGTCAATTAATCTGGACCTTGGAACAACAAGGAGCGACACATCCGAGGATCTTAGAGTGCAAAAAGTAACAGGGCAATAACAGATCAGATAGGTAACTTGGAGCAAGGCCTCTCAGGGCTTTGAAAGTAATTTGTAAGACTGATTGAAGCATACACTGATTAATTACTTCTTCGTTCATTCAGGGACTGTTGCTGCAGTGTGCCGACATAAACTCAAATCGAACCTGCAGAAGAAGTTCCAGTGTGTGTTTGAGGGGATCGCTAAAACAGGAAACCCAACCCTTCTGAATCAGATCTACACAGAGCTCTACATCACAGAGGGAGGGACTGCAGAGGTCAATGATGAACATGAGGTCAGACAGATTGAAACAGCATCCAGGAAACCAGACAGACCAGAAACAACCATCAGACAAGAAGACATCTTTAAAGCCTCACCTGGAAGAGACGAACCAATCAGAACAGTGATGACAAAGGGAGTGGCTGGCATTGGGAAAACAGTCTTAACACAGAAGTTCACTCTGGACTGGGCTGAAGACAAAGCCAACCAGGACATACAGTTCACATTTCCATTCACTTTCAGAGAGCTGAATGTGCTGAAAGAGAAAAAGTACAGCTTGGTGGAACTTGTTCATCACTTCTTTACTGAAACCAAAGAAGCAGGAATCTGCAGGTTTGAAGAGTTCCAGGTTGTGTTCATCTTTGACGGTCTGGATGAGTGTCGACTTCCTCTGGACTTCCACAACAATCAGACCCTGACTGATGTTACAGAGTCCACCTCAGTGGATGTGCTGCTGACAAACCTCATCAGGGGGAAACTGCTGCCCTCTGCTCGCCTCTGGATAACCACACGACCTGCAGCAGCCAATCAGATCCCTCCTGACTGTGTTGACATGGTGACAGAGATCGGAGGGTTCACTGACCCACAGAAGGAGGAGTACTTCAGGAAGAGATTCAGAGATGAGGAGCAGGCCAGCAGAATCATCTCCCACATCAAGACATCACGAAGCCTCCACATCATGTGCCACATCCCAGTCTTCTGCTGGATCACTGCTACAGTTCTGGAGGATGTGATGAAGACCAGAGAGGAAGGAGAGCTGCCCAAGACCCTGACTGAGATGTACATCCACTTCCTGGTGGTTCAGACCAAACTGAAGAATGTCAAGTATGATGGAGGAGCTGAGACAGATCATCACTGGAGTCCAGAGAGCAGGAAGATGATTGAGTCTCTGGGAAAACTGGCTTTTGATCAGCTGCAGAAAGGCAACCTGATCTTCTACGAATCAGACCTGACAGAGTGTGGCATCGATATCAGAGCAGCCTCAGTGTACTCAGGAGTGTTCACACAGATCTTTAAAGAGGAGAGAGGACTGTACCAGGACAAGGTGTTCTGCTTCGTCCATCTGAGTGTTCAGGAGTTTCTGGCTGCTCTTCATGTCCATCTGACCTTCATCAACTCTGGAGTCAATCTGATGGCAGAACAACAAACAGGCACCTCCCGGCTGCCTAAAGTCTTCAGAGACAAACCTACACTAACACATCTCTACCAGAGTGCTGTGGACAAGGCCTTACAGAGTCCAAATGGACACCTGGACTTGTTCCTCCGCTTCCTCCTGGGTCTGTCTCTGCAGACCAATCAGAAACACCTAAGAGGCCTGCTGACACAGACAGGAAGTCATGTCCAGACAGACCCAAAAACAGTTAAGTACATCAAGAAAAAGATCGGTGAAAATCTCTCTCCAGAGGGAAGCATCAATCTGTTCCACTGTCTGAATGAACTGAATGATCGTTCTCTAGTGAAGGAGATCCAACAGTACCTGAGTTCAGGACGTCTCTCAACAGATAAACTGACTCCGTCTCAGTGGTCAGCTCTGGTCTTCATCTTACTGTCATCAGAAAAAGATCTGGATGTGTTTGACCTAAAGAAATACTCTGCTTCAAATGAGGCTCTTCTGAGGCTGCTGCCAGTGGTCAAAGCCTCCAAGAAGGCTCTGTAGGTGGATATATGATCAATACAAATGTGCTTAATTTTATACATGACAAAAACATTTTGTTTGTGTTCATTGTTAATTCTTCCCCAGGCTAACACACTGTAACCTGTCAGAGAGAAGCTGTGAAGCTCTGTCCTCAGTTCTTAGCTCCCAGTGCTCTAATCTGAGAGACCTGGACCTGAGTAACAACGACCTGCGGGATTCAGAAGTGAAGCTGCTCTCCATTGGACTGGAGAGTCCACACTGTGAACTGGAAACTCTCAGGTCAGGGTTTTTTTTCCAGTTGATAATTTGAATAATGTTTTACACTCAGGTTAATGTAAAAGAAGAGACTCGACATCTGGAAGATTATTTTTCTTTTATTACTTTCTGAAACACGGTTCAAAAAACAGTATCGGAAAGCAGCACACTTGTAACACTGAATCATCTTTCTTAGTTAAAATAAATGCGTCAGAGATCTGAGTGTGTGGCTTTCCTATTCTAGTTTTGCATCTTTGTCTGTGGGTTAGCACCACACTAAAATAGTTGTGTGCTCCCCGCACTTTGTATTGAAAAATTGTCTCAACAGTTTCCTTTTTCCAGACTTTCAGGATGTCTGATCACAGAGGAAGGCTGTGTTGCTCTGGCCTCAGCTCTGAGCTCCAACCCCTCCCGCCTAAGAGAGCTGGACCTGAGGTACAATCATCCAGGGGAGTCAGGAGTTCAGCTGCTCTCTGCTGGATTAAGGAATCCACACTGGAGACTGGACAGTCTCAGGTATGACAAGACAGTAAGAGTTCAACCATTATGGGAGAATGTCATTAGATATGTCTGTTTCAATAATCCAAGAGAATACACTGGTCTGACTGTATTTCCTCCTCCAGGATGGACCATGGTGGAGAACAGAGACTGACACCTGGTTTGAGAAAGTGTAAGTATGGATTTAGTTTGATTATGAGAGGAGATCAGCACACATTCAAAAGTCCAAACTTGTGGAATTTTTATTCATTGAACCCTGATAGAAAATTGATGGTTCAACAAATGTACCATTTTAAAGAAGTCATCCTCTAATCTTAAGATTGGAGGTTCAGTCCTCGGCTCTCCCAGTCTGCATATCAATGTATCCACGGGCGAGATACTGAACCCCAAATTGCTCCCGATGGCTGTGTGTGAATAGTTAGGATGATGAGCATGTGGTACCTTGTATGGTAGCCTCAGCCACCCGTGTGAATAGGTGAATGTTACATGTAGAGTAAAAGCGCTTTGAGTGGTCGGAAAGATTAGAAAGGGGCTATAATGTGAGTCCATTTACCATTCACCATTTACAGTACAATCTTTATGTACACTCACAGAAATAAAGTTGCTAATCAGAACCATATAGAAATCGCCACTTTAATACGGTGGAGGGGTTTGTGTATCACTGTGATCCTGGGAGCTGTGTTGTCTGAGACAAATAGCTCCTGGTAGGGTCTCGTAAGGCAAAGTGGTCCAAGGGTAGGGACCAGACCAAGAGTGATTTAAGAAACCCTGATCACAGCGATAGGCATCAGGACTGGACATATTGTGCTGGGTGGCAGGCAGATTGATGATTGACTTTGTGGTGGTATCATCAGTTTTGCTGCCTTATGTCTTGGACACTCTGGTAAAAAGAGGAGCAGAGCTGTTAACGAATTACCACCTGGCGGTGAGTTGGATCCGATGTTGAGGGAAGTTGTCAGATAGAACTGATAAACCCAAGCATGTAGTCAGGGTGAACTGGGAACATCTGGCTGATGCTCCTGTCCTCGTGTTCTTCAACTCCAACCTCCAGATGAATGGTTTGTGCATCCCTGGGTAGTTTGGGGACATGGAATCCTAATGGGCCATGTTCAAAGCCTCCATTGTAGAGGTGGCTGCTAAAAGTTGTACACGAAAAGTTGTCCTTTCAACCTAATAATCCACCAGTGGACACCATCAGTAAAGGAGGCCTTTAAGATTTGGTTTGCCAAGAGGTCTCCTAAAGCAACTGACAGGTACCTGTCAACCACAAGGTCTGCAGTTGTGGCATTTGCTAAAGCTAAACCCTAGATGTAGAGGGGCACATTCAGGACGGGCAATGCAGATTCTGTTGCTGCCGTGGAACAGTGGACCAGCTCTTTACCCTTGCAGGGCTGCTCGAGGGGTCATGGAAGTTTACACATCCAGTCAGCAGATGTTTTGTGGACTTAAAGACAGCTTACTTCATGTACCATGTACCCATATTTACAACCATGGATACGGTACCAGGGTCATTGCTACGAGCCATTTGGTCCCTATAATACCAAAGTGAGAGTTGTGTCTGCATACTTGGCGCAAAGTCCAACACACTCTCAGTGGGTGTTGGTCTCTGCCAGTGTTGTCTGTCCTGGTGAAGAGGGAGCTGAGCTTGAAGGCAATGTTCTTGATCTACCAGTCCATCTATGTCCCAGCCTCCACCTATAGTCATGAGCTTAAGTTAGTTTCATTATAAGGACAGCAAACATTTTAATCAATCATCATTAATCAACATTTCTGTAAATGTGCCAGTGTCAGCCAGTGACTGAAAGAATGAGGAGGTTGCTGATACAAGCGGCTAGAATGAGTTTCTTCTATAGGGTGTCTGGCTCAGCCTGAAGTGGGATTTGCAGAGCTTACGCCATTGAGAGCATTTATACTTGTGTGATGGTGTTACTGTGTTGCTTTGCAGTTACACCTCCGGAACATTACTCGGTGGCAGTGTTTCTCTGAAGTGCTGTAGAGTTTAGTTGATTCAAAACACACATTAAACACACATTAAACATGACTTAATAGAGACAATTTCAAACACAAATACACAAGTCAGCTTCACTATAACTGGCAGCATTCACAGACAAACACTTGTCTTTATCTGGACACATTTTCCCCACAAATACAACATGCTAACGTTATTAGCACAAGCCTATGGCATTTTACATTGTATAAATTAGCCTAGCAGCTAGCAGAGATTTCCTCTGCTCATATTTCAGCCAGGATAAATCACACACAGTGTGTGGAGGCTTTATTGTCTTCACAGTTTATTGTTTCTTATCTGTCAAATTAAAGTAAAGTGTGTCATTAGGGTCAGGTGGGACTGTCCCACCACACATGATGGTCAGGTGGGTCAACAACTCACACTGTGAACCTAACAACTCTGAAACTAAGAGCTCACATGTGACTCTGCCTGGGTTCACACCCACACAGAGCTTAAAAACATGCAACTCTGTACCAGTCGGTTAGAACTGAAGAAGCTTCTTGGATGAGAGGCGAAACGTCTTCAAGAAACGCAAGCAAGTCCAGTTACCTACGATATAGCACTTAGCATCATCATGACCTGGATGACTGAGAACCTTCACCGACAACATGTAGTTACATTTCTGGGGAGGTGCACGTCAGGCTACAGTGTAGGCTCTACGTCAACGCAGAGCCTACACTGTATGTACGGCGCTGATTCAACACGAATGTATAAATCCCGCATTAGAGATAGGGTGAGATGCTTGGAGTAGAGCTGTTGCTCCTTCATGTCAAAATGGGCCAGTTGAGGTAGTTCAACACCTGATCAGGATCCTCCTTGACACCTCCTGTTAGAGGTTTTCGAGGCACATCCAATTGGTAGGAAGCCCCGTGGCAGACCTAGAACACACTGGACAGATTACATGTCTCGTCTGGCCTGGGAATGCCTCAGGATCCTCCAGGAGGAGCTGGCAACTGTTGCTGGGCAGAGGGGCGTCTGGAGCACTTGACTGAGCCTGCTGCCCCTGAGACCAGGCTCCGGATAAGAGGATGAAAATGTATGGATGGATTAGAAAACCATATAGGCTTCTTCAGCTTGTCCCCATAGCAGAATCCTTTTTGGTTCCTGGTAGAACCTTTCATCAATGTTTCACCTCAAACCCAATATAAATTGTTATACCTTGAACAATCAGCGAAGGGTTCCACCTGAAAAAAAACCCTATAAGAGGTTCCTATTAGAGGTTCCAAAGCGAACCACTCTGTGGTAATATCCCAGTTCCACCCAGTACCCTATCAGGGAGTTCTATTCAGAACCCCTCCACCCTCTATGGATGCTAAAAATCCACACAGGACAACACTACCAATAGATCTCTCTCCCACTAATCGTGGTTTCAACATTACCGTTTCTTCAAAGCAGGGATTCTGGGTAGAACCTTAGCTTCTTAGGAAGAATCCTTAAGGAACCCTTATTTCTTCAGCCTACTTAAGACCAAAGACTCATAATGACACGAAACTGTTTTAGAACGTCACAGAGAAAAGTTTCATTGATGTGAACTGGCCGGTCTGAGCTCGACTCAAGCCGGCTGATAGTGTCACCTGACACTCAGCTGGTTTTAAAGCACGTCACCTGTTTCAACAGCCAATCAGCTTGTAGTGAAGTCCGCTGGTCAAGTCAAAATGACCGCAGACGGCGTGTTGGCTTGCTGCAGCAGGTGCTCCGTCCCCGCCCAGCCCTCTGTTTCCATCCTCACGGTGTGCCGGTGTCGGACGGTGGGTCCCTGCTGCTGCTGGCTGTATGTGCTTATGCCCCGCCCACACACACACATTCTCACTGACTGATGAATTGACACTGGTTATTGATATTATTGTGGCGTATTGATTATGAATACAGTCCATCTGATGCTGGTTTGGTTTCATCACTGTAGCCAGTATCTCACTATCACTATCCTCATTCAGATTTTAAGAAGCTACAAATTATATTCAGCCACAAAATAAGTCTGAAAAGCTGCAAATCAGAACGGAAGCACAGAGAGTTGTTGACTAGAGATGATACGCCGTCTCGTGGTGAGGTCACTTCCTGTCAACGTTACAGAAGGACAGAGAGTTGTTGACTAGAGATGATACGCCGTCTCGTGGTGAGGTCACTTCCTGTCAACGTTACAGAAGGACAGAGAGTTGTTGACTAGAGATGATACGCCGTCTCGTGGTGAGGTCACTTCCTGTCAACGTTACAGAAGGACAGAGAGTTGTTGACTAGAGATGATACGCCGTCTCGTGGTGAGGTCACTTCCTGTCAACGTTACAGAAGCACAGAGAGTTGTTGACTAGAGACGATACGCCGTCTCGTGGCGAGGTCACTTCCTGTCAACGTTACAGAAGGACAGAGAGTTGTTGACTAGAGACGATACGCCGTCTCGTGGCGAGGTCACTTCCTGTCAACGTTACAGAAGGACAGAGAGTTGTTGACTAGAGACGATACGCCGTCTCGTGGCGAGGTCACTTCCTGTCAACGTTACAGAAGCACAGAGAGTTGTTGACTAGAGACGATGCGCCGTCTCGCGGCGAGGTCACTTCCTGTCAACGTTACAGAAGCACAGAGAGTTGTTGACTAGAGACGATACGCCGTCTCGCGGCGAGGTCACTTCCTGTCAACGTTACAGAAGGACAGAGAGTTGTTGACTAGAGACGATACGCCGTCTCGTGGCGAGGTCACTTCCTGTCAACGTTACAGAAGGACAGAGAGTTGTTGACTAGAGATGATACGCCATCTCATGGCGAGGTCACTTCCTGTCAACCGCCAGGTTTTCACATATTACAGATCGGAGCGTTGACAGTAGTTTCAACTCGTCTTGTCACAAATCTTTGGTTTGAACTGGACTTAAGAGTGTAATCTTCAAATACTAATCTAAAACTTCATTAAAATTAACATATAAATTAATATCAGAGCTGATAACCTGCTGCTTTGTTGTGTCTTCTCTCCATCAGATTTCTGTGAACTCACACTGGACACCAACACAGTTGACAGAAACCTCAAACTGTCCGACAACAACAGGAAGGTGACACTGGTGAAAGAGGAGCAGCTGTATCCTGATCATCCAGACAGATTCGACTACTGTCAACTGTTTTGTAGGAACGCTCTGACTGGTCGCTGTTACTGGGAGGTGGAGTGGAAAGGAAAAGTTTATGTTGCAGTGACTTACAGAGAAACCGGGAGGAGTGCAGACAGTGGTGAAAGCTCAGTTAGAGGAAATAATCAGTCCTGGAGTCTGAAGTGCTCCAAAGATTGTTACTCTGTTTGGCACCATAAGAGAAATGCATTCATCCCTTCCCCCTCATTTTTCTCCTCCTCCTCCTCTGGTAGAGTAGCAGTGTATGTGGACTGTCCTGCTGGCACTCTGTCCTTCTTCAGAGTCTCCTCTGACACACTGATCCACCTATGCACCTTCAACACCACCTTCACTGAGCCTCTTTATGCTGGGTTCAGGTTCGGGTTTAAGTCTGAGGCGTTGCCTGGTTCCTCAGTGACTCTGTGTTCACTGTAGGAAGGAGAATCTGTCCTGTGTATGGAATACTGACTGAGGACAGCTGCTGAAATCACTGTCTATAGTGTACACTGTCACACACAAACAACTTACACTGATAATATAGGTATATCTACAGAATCATTTTAAGATTAATTTTTGTTGTAAATGAAATGTTTTCTTTGTAAAACTGGGTGGATAATATGGTTTTATCATCACATCTCTGCTGTTGTGATGTCAGTGTCACCAGCAGTAGCACACACTTTGTTTGTGTTCAAACGTGAAGTGAATTTTAGCATTACTCACATGAATATAGCCGCTGGAGTGTTTTTAGCCAAAGCCAGTATTACAACATAGGCAATTCCAGTCGCCTCTCTGCTGGCTCAGCTAAATTAGCACTAATTTAGGTTCTGGAGTGTGGTGGTGACGTGGTGCTGTTAGTCACTCATCAGGATGAGGACATCAACTCACCAGTCTGTAAACTCTCATTCAGCCAACCTCTAGCTCACTTTTTGGTTTTCAAACATAAACATCAGTAGACATGGAGAAAAAGATGGAGGAGAATGGACACCAGCTGGACTAGCATCATGCCAGCCATTGTACAAATGTTGGAAAATAAACTGGACGACCTCCATCAGTTTCCATCAGGACATCAGGAGCTGTAACATCCTTTGATTCACTGAAAAGTGATTAATCCCAGACAAGACCATTCAACCAGGTGACTCTTTGTCTATCAGCTGATCTGACGGAGCAGAGGACTCTGGGAGAGAAGCAGAGGAGGTGTGGCTTTACAGTGAATAAGGACTGGTGTGAGTTGCTGTCCTGTTCCTGCTGTGGATCACTGCTGCCTGTGTTCAGGAGGAGCGGTCAAATCATTCCACAACCAGAAACCATGGATCACCAGAACCATCTGGAAACATGGAGGATTATAAAGCAGCAGCCAGTGATGGAAGAAGACACAAAAAAAGGACTAAATGACAGTGAACAAGTTCAAGGAGCTGATGGATCACATTCCATGTAATAAATAACTGATTAATGTGAGTGCTAACTTGGTTCATAGTAAAGTACAACAGATACCCGGAATCATGTAACAAGTACATATTTTCAGAACTTACCATGTCATCATGACTTTGCTTTGCATCACGCGCTCTCCTTCTTAGCTCTGTCTCTGTACAGGACTGACTTGTAATCATAGAGCTCTGAGTGCCTGTAGACGGCCACAATAAGTTTGTCCTCCATCTCTGATTCCCTTTGACATCAGGAGAAGCTGCTTGTTTTATGTTTCCGATCAAGAGTGTTCACTTAAGACGCATTCTGATGCCTCGTGTGAACAGTCTAAAGGCCCAAACACACCAAACTGACTTCAGAGAACTACCGGTGAGGAAGACCACTGCTGCGTCCCCTTATATCGCCATGTCTCGGCCAAAAAGTTGCTCATGAACACACCGCAAAGACGACAGCTGACGGCCAATCAGCTCGTCCGTTCTGCTCCCACTGAGAGGAAGTAACTCTCCACAGCAGCAGACGGCGGTCGTCTCTATCTGTCATTCAAAAAGGGAAAGAGGAAGAGCGTCTTGATGCTAGTTAGACAGTTAGCACAGTAACAACACAATCAGAGCATATTTAGCGTGCACCAGTGAACAAGAACACAAACCATCAGGAAACATTTCTGCTAAAGAGAAAAATAATCTGACCTGATGGAACAAGTTGATTTTGGTCTCCTCTGGACTTTAGCTCCTCCTTTACTCACTGACATTCAGAGGGAGTTTATTCACCAACAAGCTCCAACTTTGCTGAGGCTGAGGGGGCCGACTGCACTGACCAACCATCAGTTTGGTGTGTCAGGACCTTTAGGACCTGTTCCCACATGGGGGGTGGGGGCAGGGGATGGTGTGACTCACTGCAAAGGGCCATGGACCAGAACCAAACCTGCGGCTGCTGTGGCAAGGACACAGCCCCTATACATGGGGCGCCCGCTCCACCAGGTGTGCCAGTGGGCACCCCCAGTGTAACGCTACATTAACAGAGAGTTGACCACACAGATAACAACAAGCTTACAGCGTGTATGGTGATAAAAGCACAACACTCACCAGCAACATCTGCAGCGCCCACTGGCAGATCTGCTCCCAACAATGGGCTCTGAAAAAAGATGCTGGGTGTGGTGCTTGTCCAAAACTGTGTGGACACAGTCCCAAGACCTCAAATCAGCTCTCAATACACGGTGCACAGGTGTAGATTTTAGGGGTGGGGAGCAGATCTCAATCATACACTGTGTCTTCATTCCTGAGTTTGAGTTAACTCTGTGGTGTCTGAATGATGTTATCCAGCTAATATTACTCAGCACAAGTTTTTCTAAAGTTCCGACTGACTTGGATATTCGTACAACAAACAAACAAACAAACACAGTCAGAGGAATTAATCATTACATCATCCTTTCCTGTGATGGGAGGTGATGTCAGGTAAAATTAATCAATTAATTCTCTCGGAGCAGTTGATTGAGCCACATGTGGCTCTTTAGGCTCCCTGTGTCTCTGACAAAAAATCATACAAAGTGAATAATGTTTTGTTGTTGTTTTTATATTTTATTTTTTTTATCTAAAGAAATTCTTACATTTGGGGTCAGAAATACTCTTTTGATAGTAAAGGTTGGTGACTGCAGCCTGGTGTCTCACTGTTTGTTTAAAACTCTTTGTAATAACTTCATCACGTTTCACGTCACTGTCACCAACGTTTGTCCCACCATTTAAAATCAGGTGTATCTTCATCATGTATTCATTATTAATGTTTCATTTATTCAGTTATTAGTCAGCATTAAGCTGAAAATAAATGTCCTCATTTATCAAGAAGAGGTTATCTGTGTGTGTTCGTCTGAGCAGAACGTCTCTGTGTCGAGAAGAATTCCATTTCCTGTTTATAAAACTGATTCATTCAATTTATTTCTTTTCCTTCAGATGAAGGTGACGCTCCAAACCTGATGAGTGCAAAACTCTAGTTCTAAAAAGTCAAAGTGCCTCATATAGAGGGAAATATACACAATCTCTTCCATTGTTATTGGATATGTTTAATTTAAAAGCTCTTTTTTTGGGTCAAGGGTCATTGAATTGGTTGATTAAAATATTTAATCACATATTTTTATCTGTTCTAAATGTGCCTTAAATTGATATTTTTCAAGTTTTTAATACTCATATCAACATGGGAGGAGACAAATGTGCTCGCTTTATGCACATGTATGTGTATATTATTGTTGCAACAATCCAAAACAATGAAAATACTGTAATACAGAATATTCTCCAGAATAACCTCAAAGGTTCTGCATGCTCAGAACATATGCTGAAAGCACACCAGGGCAACCTCAACCTCAACAAGCAAAAACGACGATCAACATACTGACCTGAATGTGACATGACTTACTGACAGTAACACAGTGTGTCCACCTTTACACCTGTAAACGTTCACTAAACGTCTCCTGCACTTGCAGTCTCAGTCGATTGCTCAGTCCACCAGTAGCTGGTGCTCGGCTCCTCTGGTGTTGCTGCCAGTCCCTTTCTGTGCCTCGCTCATGTATTGACTCATATGTTTAGTTGTCTTAGCCGCTATGATGCCTGACAGGAGCGTCCATGTTGTGGAGAGACAGGTTATTGGTCTGCAGTTGGATGGGTGGTTCCCCTCTGAGGGTCTTTCATCATCAGGACTGTCCTGCCCCGTGTCAGCCATTCTGGGTGAGTTACATCCTGTAGCAGCTGGTTCATCTGTGCTGCCAGGCGTTCATGGAGTGATGTTAGCTTCTTCAGCCAGTATGTATGGATCATATCAGGGCCCGGTGCTGTCTAGCTCTTCGTCTTTGACACTCTTTCCTGGATGTCTGTACGTTAGTACATTAGCAGGTGTTTGTTGGTTGTTTGTGCAGTGGGAGAGGGGCCACAGTTAGCGGCTAGTTGGTTAACCTCACGTAACTGAAAGGAGTTGAGTAGCAGGATTTTTCTCTCACGAGGTGGTGGAGACCAAAATTAAGGTTAAAGGAATGTGTATGTTACATAATATTAGACATTAACACAATTCTGAATGAACACAAATGTTGATCTTCCCACTGGGTAAACAGGCAACCAGTTTCTGGGGGAAGCTCGCCAGTGTGCTCGGTCTGTCACTGCAGACGTGATCAACGTGTCGTATTTTTAAAGCTGACAATACAAATTGAAATGATACACACAAGTATCAAATCAATCAATCAATTTTTATTTATAAAGCCCAATATCACAAATCACAATTTGCCTCAGAGGGCTTTACAGCATACAACATCCCTCTGTCCTTTGGACCCTCAGCTTCATGCAGTCACACTCAGTGTAGCAGTGGAGGGTAAATGCAGCTACACCTCTTTTTCTGGCTGTTCACAGTTCATCCACCCATCAGCCTCCAAGCCATCAGAGTATATTGTAGAGTAACGTATCCATCTGCCTACAGGCCACCGCCTCATCAGCCACCTCTGCACCGCTGGTTAAAGTCTTTTTAAAAACAACATTAATGAGATGATCATTATCACAGCTCTAACACCCAGGTGTGTTGCAACAGTTGGCCCCGCCCCCACACCTCCAGGCAGCTGTCAAAGATTTTCGGTGTTGAAGAGGATGGATCACTCAACCGTGAAAAATGTGGAGCTGAAATAACAGTCGATCAACAGTAAAGTACGTGTAGTGGTGGTAACTGAGTAAATGTACCTAAGTACTGTACTGTAGAGGACAAAGTAAAGGTACTTTACCTGAGTATTTCCATCACCTGCAGCCCCTCTCCATCTCAGAGGAAAATATTGTTCCTTTTTACTGCACATAATTTCATAGGTATATTTATTTATTAATTTATTTGTTTATTTGCCCATGAAATAAATAAACATAGCTATAGAATATATCTTGAAATAAATAAACGAGGCAATAAATATAGTCATATATTTCAGAAGATGTTTAATTTACATGTTTATTGCCTCATTTATTTATATCAGGATTTATTTTATACCCATATTTATTTATGTCCGAGTTTTATATGTATATATTTGTTTATTTGATTTTTACCTATTAAATAAATAAATATGTAAAATAGATCTTTAAATGAATTAAGTGCATAAATGAGGCAATAAATATTTTAATTTATTTCAGGATTTATTTATTAATTGCCTCGTTTATTTATTTCATGATCTATTTATAGCCATATTTATTTCTGTCAGTGGTATATTTATTTGTTTATTCATTTATTTTAGTTGCCTGTGAATAAATATGGCTACCAAATATATCTTTAAATAAATAAATTAGACAATAAACATATTTATATTGTATATAAGGTATATTTATCTATTTATTTATTTTACCCATTAAATAAATAAATATGGCTATCAATATATATCTGGAAATAAATTAAATGATAAATTAATAAATATATTAATTTATTTCAGGAGACTTTTACAGCCATATTTATTGATGTCAGAGGTTAATTAATTAATTAATTTAGTTATGTTACCTATGAAATACATTAATATGTATGCAAAATATATTTTGAAATAAATAAATGAGGCAATTAATATATACATTTATTTCAGTAGACTTTAATTTATATGTTTATTACCTTGTTTATTGATTTCAGAATTTATTTTATAGCCATATTTATATTTTATTTATTTATTCATATACGTTTTTTTGTTTGTTTGTTTGTTACATATTGACCACATTGACCTTTAATACAAAAGCTGTAGCTGCATCTTTGACTATTTTCTACACATTTTTAATAAAATACTTAGAAACAAAGAGGTGAATACGGTGCAGTATTGGAGTAAATGTACTTTAAATGTTACTTTTCACCGCTGCTGACGAAGGAAATATTTAATTTTGAAAGAAAAAAGTCACTTCCTGTTCTGTATACTGGCTCTGTGACTGTGGTCTGTGGAAACTGCAGCAGAGTGAGACCTCTCTCCGCTCCTCCGCTCCTCCTCCCGGTGGCTCCGCCCCCTCGGTGCGGTTTCCTCAGGTGGTTCCAGCAGCAGCAGGACGGAGGAATGTGACGGGACCGTCGGTGTGCTCCGGGCCTCACCTCAGCGGGACAAATCATGGGAATCAAACCTCACTGCTTCACCCGGAGTTTAATACATGTCTGATTCGAGCTTTCAGATATGAGGAGGAGTGAGGAGCGGAGTCAGGAGAGGATCTTTGCTGGATGTTTGTGACAGTTGGGACCAGTTGAAGTCCAGGTGTGGCTCTCTCACCTGAGCCTGCGCGTTTCTCGCATTTCTGCTGCGGAGTATTTCAAGTTGTTTGCATCAGGACAGTGTGAGGTGTCGGTGCTCACCATGCCGGAACTCATCAGTGTCCATGAGTTTGTAGCAGAGACTAATGAGGACTACAAAGCTCCCACCACCTCCAGCTTCACCACCAGGATGTCCCACTGCAGGAACACAGTGGCGGCTCTGGAGGAGGTGAGAGGACAACACACACACACACACACACACACACACACACACACACACACACACACACACAGTTCATTAAAGTGTTTAAACCCACTGAGCACCATGAAAAGTCTGTAATAGAACTAACAACTAACATCCAGAAAATCAAGTTATTATTTCCTCCCATTCTCACTTGAACCTGCGTCGGTTTGTTATTATCTTATAATGAAACACTGAATTTAAGTCCTGATGACGTTTGTCTCAGGCTGCAGACTTGGTCTTTGTAGACAAATAAATAAAGTTGAAGTGTGTTTCTGTGAGTATAAATGAAGGTAGAGTGTGTTTCTGTGAGTATAAATGAAGGTAGAGTGTGTTTCTGTGAGTATAAATGAAGGTAGAGTGTGTTTCTGTGAGTATAAATGAAGGTATGGTGTGTTTCTGTGAGTATAAATGAAGGTAGAGTGTGTTTCTGTGAGTATAAATGAAGGTAGAGTGTGTTTCTGTGAGTATAAATGAAGGTAGGTGTGTGTCTGTGAGTATAAATGAAGGTAGGGTGTGTTTCTGTGAGTATAAATGAAGGTAGAGTGTGTTTCTGTGAGTATAAATGAAGGTAGAGTGTGTTTCTGTGAGTATAAATGAAGGTACGGTGTGTTTCTGTGAGTATAAATGAAGGTAGAGTGTGTTTCTGTGAGTATAAATGAAGGTACGGTGTGTTTCTGTGAGTATAAATGAAGGTAGAGTGTGTTTCTGTGAGTATAAATGAAGGTAGAGTGTGTTTTCTGTGAGTATAAATGAAGGTAGAGTGTGTTTCTGTGAGTATAAATGAAGGTACGGTGTGTTTCTGTGAGTATAAATGAAGGTAGGGTGTGTTTCTGTGAGTATAAATGAAGGTAGAGTGTGTTTCTGTGAGTATAAATGAAGGTAGAGTGTGTTTCTGTGAGTATAAATGAAGGTAGAGTGTGTTTCTGTGAGTATAAATGAAGGTAGAGTGTGTTTCTGTGAGTATAAATGAAGGTAGGTGTGTTTCTGTGAGTATAAATGAAGGTAGAGTGTGTTTCTGTGAGTATAAATGAAGGTAGGTGTGTTTCTGTGAGTATAAATGAAGGTAGAGTGTGTTTCTGTGAGTATAAATGAAGGTAGAGTGTGTTTCTGTGAGTATAAATGAAGGTAGGGTGTGTTTCTGTGAGTATAAATGAAGGTAGAGTGTGTTTCTGTGAGTATAAATGAAGGTAGGGTGTGTTTCTGTGAGTATAAATGAAGGTAGATTCTGTGAGTATAAATGAAGGTAGGAGTGTGTTTCTGTGAGTATAAATGAAGGTAGAGTGTGTTTCTGTGAGTATAAATGAAGGTAGAGTGTGTTTCTGTGAGTATAAATGAAGGTAGAGTGTGTTTCTGTGAGTATAAATGAAGGTAGGTGTGTTTCTGTGAGTATAAATGAAGGTAGGTGTGTTTCTGTGAGTATAAATGAAGGTAGAGGTGTGTTTCTGTGAGTATAAATGAAGGTAGGGTGTGTTTCTGTGAGTATAAATGAAGGTAGAGTGTGTTTCTGTGAGTATAAATGAAGGTAGAGTGTGTTTCTGTGAGTATAAATGAAGGTAGAGTGTGTTTCTGTGAGTATAAATGAAGGTAGAGTGTGTTCTGTGAGTATAAATGAAGGTACGGGTGTGTTTCTGTGAGTATAAATGAAGGTAGAGTGTGTTTCTGTGAGTATAAATGAAGGTAGAGTGTGTTTCTGTGAGTATAAATGAAGGTAGAGTGTGTTTCTGTGAGTATAAATGAAGGTAGAGTGTGTTTCTGTGAGTATAAATGAAGGTAGAGTGTGTTTCTGTGAGTATAAATGAAGGTACGGTGTGTTTCTGTGAGTATAAATGAAGGTAGAGTGTGTTTCTGTGAGTATAAATGAAGGTAGGGTGTGTTTCTGTGAGTATAAATGAAGGTATGGTGTGTTTCTGTGAGTATAAATGAAGGTAGAGTGTGTTTCTGTGAGTATAAATGAAGGTACGGTGTGTTTCTGTGAGTATAAATGAAGGTAGAGTGTGTTTCTGTGAGTATAAATGAAGGTAGAGTGTGTTTCTGTGAGTATAAATGAAGGTATGGTGTGTTTCTGTGAGTATAAATGAAGGTATGGTGTGTTTCTGTGAGTATCAATGAAGGTAGAGTGTGTTTCTGTGAGTATAAATGAAGGTAGAGTGTGTTTCTGTGAGTATAAATGAAGGTATGGTGTGTTTCTGTGAGTATAGATGAAGGTAGGGTGTGTTTCTGTGAGTATAGATGAAGGTAGAGTGTGTTTCTGTGAGTATAAATGAAGGTAGAGTGTGTTTCTGTGAGTATAAATGAAGGTAGAGTGTGTTTCTGTGAGTATAAATGAAGGTACGGTGTGTTTCTGTGAGTATAGATGAAGGTAGGGTGTGTTTCTGTGAGTATCAATGAAGGTAGAGTGTGTTTCTGTGAGTATAAATGAAGGTATGGTGTGTTTCTGTGAGTATAGATGAAGGTAGGGTGTGTTTCTGTGAGTATAGATGAAGGTAGAGTGTGTTTCTGTGAGTATAAATGAAGGTAGAGTGTGTTTCTGTGAGTATAAATGAAGGTAGAGTGTGTTTCTGTGAGTATAGATGAAGGTATGGTGTGTTTCTGTGAGTATAGATGAAGGTATGGTGTGTTTCTGTGAGTATAAATGAAGGTAGAGTGTGTTTCTGTGAGTATAGATGAAGGTATGGTGTGTTTCTGTGAGTATAAATGAAGGTAGAGTGTGTTTCTGTGAGTATAAATGAAGGTAGAGTGTGTTTCTGTGAGTATAAATGAAGGTAGAGTGTGTTTCTGTGAGTATAAATGAAGGTACGGTGTGTGTCTGTGAGTATAAATGAAGGTACGGTGTGTGTCTGTGAGTATAAATGAAGGTACGGTGTGTGTCTGTGAGTATAAATGAAGGTACGGTGTGTGTCTGTGAGTATAAATGAAGGTAGAGTGTGTTTCTGTGAGTATAAATGAAGGTACGGTGTGTGTCTGTGAGTATAAATGAAGGTAGAGTGTGTTTCTGTGAGTATAAATGAAGGTACGGTGTGTTTCTGTGAGTATAAATGAAGGTATGGTGTGTTTCTGTGAGTATAAATGAAGGTACGGTGTGTGTCTGTGAGTATAAATGAAGGTAGGGTGTGCTCAGTGTGTCCTCACATTTCCAGTTTGCAGTAAAAGTGTGTTTTTCAGTGAAAAGAGGAACAGAGAGAAACACTTCCTCATGGTGAAACAGCAGCTCGCCGTTGAATCTTATGAACATTTTGTAAGAGTTCAGATCTGCTTCTTTGTTTTGCAACACAGCGATGATGATCGAGCAGCTTTCTTAACTCAACTGATACATTAGGGAACCGGTAGTCAGAGGTCAGAGGTTGAAGAGATGCAGAGTGAAGACCAGACTCTGTTTAGAGAGTGTCACTGTTGCTTTAACTTCTTATACGATCATCTCTGCAGATTCAGCAACCACTGCCACCAGTTTCTCCCCCATTGTTTACCAACTGTAAACTTGTTGTCGTGACCACCACAGAAGCCCCGCCTCTTAAAGCATCTGATTGGACTATGGAAAAAAAGCAGAGATGACGTGGGGCGCTTGTCGGCTCTGAACTGAAGTTTTTTCAACTTGAGGAGTTCAGAGCGCTCCGGCAAAATCAGCAGGCGCCTAGAGCGCAGAAACGTGAGGCATAAAGCAAATACAGCGAGCAAAAAGCTTCATTCTCATTGAAAACTATTACAAAAAGCCTAAAGAGGGCCTAAAGATGTCTCATCCCATCCGATCAAGCTAAAGGAGACCTGTCTCACCCCGTCTGATCGAGTCCAAACAAGTCCTGTCTCACCCCGTCTCTCCCTCACAGTCCTGTTGTAGGCCTGTTGTAGTGTCTCTGATAAATTCTGTCCTCTCTCTGCTTCATCTCTTTTTCTTCACTGTCTCTCCACTCGTTCTTTCACCCTCTCTCTGTCTCCTCGTCCTCCTCTTCAGTTTTAAAGCTCCTCTGTGCTTCTGTCGTGTCCCGACACGTCTGTCTGAAGTCTGTCTGAGACGAGTTGAAGCTGCAGTTAATCACCAGCATGTTAATTTTCAGACATTAATGTACCGACTGTAAACAGATGAGCTCGTGTGTCTGATCTCTGCTGCTGCACTTTGACAGGTTAGATTTTTATTGTCTGAGAAAACTGTACATGTAGCTCAGTGTGAGCAGGCGACAATAGTCAGGTACAAAACAAATACTTAACTGCGGGGCACAAGGGAGCTCTGCACAGTGTGGGCTCTAAGAATGTTCTTTAAAGGTGATGTTTCGATGTGCGAGATCTTCCTCAGGTCCTGTTGATAGACTGTCTCAGAAGATCAGATATATGAGGAGCCGGCCCTGTGCACACCTCTGAGACCTGCAGTACACTCAGCTCTGTAATATTTATTTCTTTTATCAATAAGAAATCATTTAGTTCATAAACCCTCAAGGTTTCAGGGGCTCTTGTACATTTCATGAGTCTTGAAGGAGGTTTCTGGAGTGTTTCAGAGGTCTGGGACCAGGCTGGGGTTTTCAAGAGGCTGAGACTTCTTGACTTGAATGCTTTCTAAGATCTTTGAGGGGGTCGCGTGCTTCACAAAAAGATTAATTTTTAGGATGGAAGAGAAAACGTTTTCAGTTGTTTCCGATCATAAAATAACCCCACAGTGTCTCAGGAGACTTCAGAACCTGCGACTTGATGAAAATCAATAATACAGTTAAAAGGAAACCTTCAAAATAAAACAGGAAATAACAAAAGAAAGGTTACACTTCAGCCTGTTATCTTCAGCAGAGATGCTCTGATACCATTTTTACCTTCCTGATGCCTGAATTTGGAGAATCTGATACTGTAGCATTAAAAACAATGCAACAGCTGTAAACTATGAGCCGTGACACTGAGTCCTTTCACACTGTGCATGTTGCTGGTGTTACTGGTGGGACTTTCCAGTGTAACAAACTGCTGATATGGCTGACATCCAGTGCTTGCCGTTACCCGATCCAGCCTTTTAAGCAAATACTGGGGGCATTTCTGGTGTCGTTATCGGAGCAGCTCTGGTCTTCAGTATCCTGTCTTGTTCAACCAACGGCCCAAAACCCAGATAAATTCAGTTTACTGTCAATGACTCATACTTTGTACATTAATAATATATAAAGCATTATAACTTGTGATTCAAACTAAACTTTAATCTCTGCCAGAGAAAACTGATCTGAGTTCAGCCTGTTTACTTCCAGCACAGCTCCACTCACAGATAACTGAGCCTCCTACCTGCCTGTCAAACACCATCAGCCCAGAAACCTTCTCCAGCTGTGAAGTCCGGCGGCCGCTAACTGCTAACTGCTAACAGCCACCGCTGCAACTAACAAACTCCACAAATCCATTCAGCAGCTCCACCATCCACAGTCAGACACACACGGCTGATTATTTACTGCTGAATTACAGCTCACATCCTGGTGCAGACTATGTACTGGAGTTTACCAGCCTGTGGCTCATGCTGCGTTTGAAGCACGGCTGCTCTCAGCTTTCAATGTCCGGCAGTCCACCACCAACATGTTCATCACATCTCGTCTTGTCAGTGAAAATGAAACATTGATTTTGTCTTAGTTTTTATCATCAAGATCTATTTTTAGCTCGTCATCATCTCGTCTTCGACGTGGGAAAAAGGTCATTGATGAGAAATTCTGTCATAGTTTTGGTCAGTGAACTCAACACTGGAACACACAACTTAAATGTATTCAAATAACTCTCATAACACTCGTATGAATTAAAGAAGTATTTGTATTCTGTTAAAAGTAACCTGATGGCTGATCCTTATCATGAGTGTTTGTCACTGACACACACACACACACACACACACACACACACACACACACACACACACACACACGCTGTGTTACGCTGCAGCTCTGTTGGTTATCTCTGACAGTAACATGTGCTGGTTCTGTCTGGTGATGCGTGTCACTGTATTTATAAAACAGATTATCTATAGAGATCAAAACAGAAACTAAATAACGACACACTCTACTAACTGACTGACTGTTTAAATTAGAGTCAGACGCAGAGACGCAGCTCAAAATCAGGAAGTGTCTGACTGCAGTTTGCAGCTGCAGCACAGACTCAAACTGAAACAGTGTTGGAGCACTTGTGAATGACAGTGTGATGTAATGGCAGCGCAGCACGAAAGAAACCCAACAAACAAACAAACAATCTTTAACTCTGCAACCGCTGAGGCTCATGGGAACTGTAGTAGGATTAGTGTTCTTATGACACAGTAATGCTGAGTCATCGCTGTGATGTCACGCAGGTAGTTTTCAGACTGAGCTGCAGGTGATGAAGGAACTCAGCGTGTGTTTGTTCCCTTTGAGTCAAACAGTAACTGAGCGTCTGTGTGTTTCACACTCTGAGTCACTGAGCTGAGACTCAGCTGACAGCGTGCAGAGTGAAGTGGGCGGGGCATCGTGTGTGTCAGGAGTCAGTGTTCGTGTTTCCTGTCAGGTGACATCACAGAGGTGGAGGAACCCTCGATGAGTTTTACAGAACTTCATGAATTCAGCTGCTGTGTTTCAGCATGTTGTTTCTGCCGGCACAGACACAGTCTGCGGCTGCTGAGGCTCATGGGAACTGTAGTACGAGTCGTGTTCTTATGACACAGTAATGCTGAGTTCACAGTGATGTGCATTGTTATTGGTTTGCTGTGCCAGTTGTAACGTCCTCATGGGTGTTATCCTCCATTCTGAAGACCTTTTACACAGACATGGAGCCACAGAGCTGCTGGCTCCATTTTCTACATCACATTTGTTTTTTTACACAGAACCAAATGATGACGGCATCATTTTGCTGCAGTGTGTGATGTCAGACAGCATGATGACATAACAGAATCAAAACTGAGGAGACGTTATGTCTCTCAGTGCTGATCTTTTTTAAACCATCATCCTTATTTATTTGGATTAATAAGGCCTACAGAGTCGAGCAGACGCACCTGACTGAAATAATTTATTCTAAAACATAAATCTGACCAGAAGCTGAGCAGCAGTCGCATCTTTTAGTAAACCAGGATGTGAGACAGGAGTGCCTGTGATGTAGCTGACTCCATTTATACCTGAGTAAATGATGTTTTTGGAGAACTCTGATGGAGTTGACACAAATCTGGGACACACCTTTAACGGGTCGACATTTTCATATAAACTATATTTAAAACAAAGATGATTATCATGCATTCTGACACAGATGTTATCAGCACATCCTGTTTTAGATTTTGAAGGCTTTTAACACATTTTTTAATAGTTTGAAGTTGTGAATTATCGTCTGGGACGAGGCTGCTCTCCGACACAGGAAAGCAGATGAAAATATTTTATAAATCATATTTATTACATAAATAAAAAATCCTTTAAAACATAATGTTTTACCCCAGAAATTGAATTAGTGCCTTGATAAGTTATATTTTTTGTGGTTGGACCTGATTTGTGTCAGATCTCTGCAGAGGCTGATAACCTCCAGGGAAACATTAGACATCACCCACAGCATGATGGGAACTGTAGTCCCTGAGTTCAGAACATGTTGACTTTAAATAGAAATAAGAAAAATTAACTGTGAGTTTTTGTTTTGCACTGTTGACACAGTTTTGACTTCACGAAAACTCAGATTGTTCCTCAGCGTTCTCATAACATAACCTCAGTTCTTTATTCATCACGTGCGCAACAGTTAAAGAGAAACAGACATTGGCAAAAAAAAAAAACCATCTCGTCCTTAGGCTCTGTGTAACGACGGACATTATACAGTTTGAAGTTGTGAATTCTCATCTGGGGAAGTTTAGAAGTTAAAAGAATGAAAGCAGATCAAAATAATTTATAAATCATATATATTTCATTATAAATAAATCCTTTAAAAATAATGTTTCACCCCAGAAATGAAATCAGTGTGTTGACAAGTTATATTTTTGGCCTGATTTGTGTGTTTGGATGTCGACTGGCAGCTGACTCTGTGAGGTTCGACCCTGTTTGATCACCTGTGATCTGAACATGAAGTGTTTTTACATATTTTACCATCTTTAATTACAAATGGCTGCTTTTAATGATTCTCCTTTATTTTCTTTGTGTTTGTGTGTTTTTACGTCACACATCATTTAAATCACTGTGCACATGTCGTATTAACTCAGGTGGAGGCTCACTGTACAGACCTGTAACTTTTTATGGACAAATGTTTCACTCCTGTTTTTATGCTGTTTGTAGACACACTGAATCAAATTAGGTTTTAAACCCTGCTCAGCATTTTACAGGTCATCATCATCATCATCATCATCATCATCATCATCATCGTTTCACTTTTTACTCAAATCAAGTGGCCGAGTTTTAGTCCTCAGATGTCAGATTGTCTTTGAATGCATCACAAAGAAGAAAATAATAAAAGTTTAAACATTATTTTACAAACAGCTCAGACACACCCTCACAGACAGTTTTAGAAATAGTTTTTGTGTAGTTTTACATGAATAATTTTTACTTTAATGAAGAATAAAGTTGGGTCAAGTTTTCAGAGACTGAAGAGAAACCAGCTGCTGCCTGCAGACAGGAAGTGAATCTGAACTGTGAAGGATGATCAGAAAATAACCAGCAGGAATGTTAAGTGTGAAGGTTGTGTAAAAACTGACTCTGTTTGTCCTCCCTCAGGCTCTGGACGTGGACAGATCGGTCCTCTATAAGATCAAGAAGTCGGTGAAGGCCATCAACACGTCTGGTCTGGGTGAGTGACACAGTTTCACCTCCGTCTGTCCAAAAATACCAACAGAGACTCGCTGTGTCTGTCACTTCCTGTTCGCTCAGACACAAACTGTCCATTTAGGTGATATTATCTGTTTCGTTAAACCTCAGGTCTCACCTCATGATCATGACTGAAACATTAGAGTCTCTGCTGACATCAACCGCAGCATGATGGGAACTGTAGTCCTTAAATTCAGAACATGTTGATTCCAACTAGAAATAAGAAAAAGAAATAAATGACAACCATGAAAATTAGATTTTATTTTGCACAGCTGAAACAGTTTACATCAGTTAATGCTGCCGTCAAACAGCTTCAGTCTACAGCGCAGAGACACCGAGGCTCTCCTCCATTTTAAGTCCATCTGAAAGCGAGGGGCTTCATGACCGCCCAGCAGAAAAGGGAATTCAACAGCAGAGAGCAAAGTGAAGCTGGAGCGCTGTGTGTTCACAGTGCACAGGTGAAGAGCAGTGACTCAGCATTTTTTGCACAAATGTGACCACTCTCAGAGAACTGAGACCATCTGAAGCGAACACGGTGGTTTTAAGTTCATCTGAAAGTGAAGGGCTTCATAACCACACCGCAGTGTCACGTCAAAGTAAAAACAAAACTGTGTCAGTATATATTATATAAAGTGTGACCAGCAGGAGGACTGAGGCTCCATCAGAGCTGAAGGTGAACACAAAAAGAACTGAGTCCCTTTTCTGTTGCTCCACTTTCTGGTGCACTTTAACAGTACTGAGTTTGGTTTGTTTAACCCTCTCGTTCCCCTCATGAAAAATCACACCTGACCCCTTCGGGACCATTTTGGTCCGAGGGGGACCAGAGGGTTAAAAAGGACGATTTGTAAAAACACCCTTACTCAGTTTGCGTCTGAACGCCTGGCCCAGTGTGGAGTGACGAGGCTGGCTGCTAGCGTTAGCATCAGAGGCTGTGCTAGCTCTGACCTCTTTGTGTTGAGGTGATATTTCAGACTGAAGCTGCAGAGAAGGTGCTCCTATCAACAGTTCCATCTGGACGTTTTTTAAATGTAAATGTTGCATTCACGGGGCCGAGCAGCGTCGTCTGGTCTGCCTCCATCATGGGACAAACACACTGAGGCCTGTAATGATGCAGCAGGTCAAAGGGCACCACACACATTAATCAGGGTTAACTGACAGCCCCATTTAAGACATTATTATTATTTTTATTATTTTTAATTTTACTTTGATGTTACCTTGAAAACTGTCGGCCGTGAAAATCATGAGGTGAACATGTGATATCATGCAGCTCTGTTATATCTTCAGAGATGTAAGCAGGTACACAAGGTGACGATAAACAGAGGTAAAGTGTACAGTGATGAGGCCTGTAAACAAGACTGTAAACAAAGAGGAGTGAAAATAGTTAGCTAACGAATAAACTGTTAAGATGGATTAAAGTGACACCAACAGTTGAAATATTTATCTGAAGACAAATAATTAACAGTTGAGTGGTTGTGATATAAATTCAAACTTTTCCAAACTGACCTGAACACTGACAGATGGACGTTATAAAACGTGCTGTCTTTGTTCGTATGATAAATATTTAAACTACTTCCTGTTGTGTTGATGATGAAGATGAGCTGTGAGGAAACATCAGAACGTCTGTCACAGTTTAACTTTGGCCTGACAGACGGGCGCTGTCAGTCAGTGAAATGTCTGGTCATTGAAAACGTCCTGGAAACGTCCTGGAGACTGATGTGCAGGGTGAAGAGGTGCGTTCAGTTCGTCAGTGTGAGTGTGGCGGGTCTGTGTTCAGACAGGTGGAGTCTCACCTCCAAACATTCCTGTCATACTGCCGTCCTGTCCCAGCATGCCGAGGGAGAGACGCCCGCCTCCACGACTTCCCCGTCTGTCTGCTGACTCAGAGACAGAAACACAACCAAACCTAAATGTTCTCAGTTTCACTGATCTGAAAAAAGATTTGGAGGCAAGTTTGTTTCAACTAAAAAAATTTATTAACTTTGTTCTGGAAAAAAAAATTAATATAAAATCAAACTGAAATAAATTCTGTCGACAAAATTATTGTCACATACATATATAATCATATTATTAATATAATATCTGTCTCTCCTTATGTCTCATTGTGTCATATGGATTACTGTTAATTCATTATATTGATCTGTTCTGTACAACATCTATTGCTCGTCTGTCCGTCCTGGAAGAGGGATCCCTCCTTCAGTCGCTCTTCCTGAGGTTTCTACCATTTTTTCTCCCCGTTAAAGGGTTTTTTGGGGAGTTTTTCCTTATCCGCTGTGAGGGTCCAAAGGACAGAGGGATGTTGTATGCTGTAAAGCCTCTGAGGCAAATTGTGATTTGTGATATTGGGCTTTATAAATAAAATTGATTGATTGATTGATTGAAAATAAAACATTGTCTGAAAGTCTGAACATTAAAGAAATAGTTCACCTAAAAACTATATAAATTGTATTATATAAAATAAATATAGAAAATAAAATAAATATAGTAGTGGTGATATAATCTAATATAATATGATTTAATATAATATAATTAAGGGAGAGTGGAGCAAACAGGCTGAAATGACAGCTGAAACAAAACACAGCAAAAAATGTTATTAAAATAATCCAATAAGGAATTTGTTGCGTTTGTTCAACAGATTCCTTCACAGGACGATTCTTCACTTTGTTTAATAAAAGTGTCGTTAAAATTGCTGTTTAGATTTTTATGAGCCCACAAATGGATCCAAGACATCTGAAATATACGGCAGAGGAATCTTCACAGAGGTTTTAGTACATTTTATACATTACATACATTTTACTTTCTGTCACTCTGCCTCCGTCAAAGTCTGTTCGTGCTGATATGCTTTAATTTTTCAGGTGCTCCACTCTCCTTAATTTAATTTAATTTAATTTAATTTAATTTAATTATCAGAATAATGCTAATTTATTGCATCAAAGGTTTCCCAATTCTACCAAAATATTTTGAAGAACAAAAATTGAAGGTTTGATCTGAATCAAACCAGAAACTGGTGGATTGTTCCCTCCAAGTTGAGAGGAGAGAGTTACTGCTTCAAGAGAAGGAGTTCAAGTATCTCAGGGTCTTGTTCACAGTGAGGGTAGAATGGAGCGTGAGATGGATCGTCGGTTTGGTGCGGCGTCTGCAGTGATGTGGGTGCTGTGCAGGGCCGTCGTGGTGAAGAGGGAGCTGAGCCAGAAGGTCAATCTGCGTCCCAACCCTCAGCTATGGTCATGAGCTCTGGGTAGTGACTGAAAGAGTGAGGTCACAGATACAAGCGTATGAAATGAGTTTCCTCTGTAGGGTGTCTGGGCTCAGCCTTAGAGATAGGGGGAGGAGTCAGACATCTGGAGGGAGCTCGGAGTAGAGCCGCTGCTCCTTCATGTTGAGGTGGTTCAACATCTGATCAGGATCCTCCTGGTCCAGCTGGTAGGAGGCCCCGGGGCCTCGGGGTCGGGGTCCTCCAGGAGGAGCTGGAGAGTGCTGAGGAGAGGGACGTCTGGAGGACTTTGCTCAGCCTGCTGCCCCCGAGACCTGACCCCTGGATAAGAGGATGAAAATAGATGAATGGATCTGGATCAAAATCAAGATCAGATGACATGATCTGATCGAGTTCAGAATCCTTTTTCTTCTTAATGACACATTTTCAAGATTTGATCCAGTCCGATATCTCAGATCTGATCAGATTACATCTGAACACCTGGGTCCAGGTCTATAGTGGGTCTTCAAGGGGTTAAACTTGAGGCGGCATGTTCCCAGTAAATGTGTTATTCCTCAGTGAACTCCTTCAGATTAAAGCTGTGTATCTGTCTCTTTAAGGAGAAGGACAACCAGCCTGTTTGAAGAACAGTGAGTCGCCTGACATTTGACCTGATGACGTAGTTTTCTTCTCACCTGTTTACGTCATGGCTCCATCTGACCACCTCTATGAAAAGACCTCTGAAGGCGTCACTGCCGGCTGTACCTAATATTCACTTAGCTGTGTCTCCTGTGTGTTTCAGCTCATGTTGAGAATGAGGAGCAGTACATTCAGGCCGTGGAGAAGTTCGGAGACAACTGCGTCAGCAGGGAGGACCCCGTGGTCGGCTCCGCCTTCCTCAAGTTCGCCGTTTTCACCAAAGAGCTGACGGCGCTCTTCAAGAACCTGGTGAGTTCAGAGTAAAATAAAAACACACAAGTTTTCCTCTGTGACTGACTGAAGACGCTCTGACATCACTTCCTGTTTGCAGCTGCAGAACATGAACAACATCATCACGTTTCCTCTGGACAGTCTGCTGAAGGGCGACCTGAAGGGCGTCAAAGGGGTTTGTGTCCGTCTTCTAACAACCACACAGTCTCAGTTAGACACTGATGAGTCAGGTGGTCGCAGACAGGGCCGGCCTGAGGCAGAGGCAGCACAGGCGCCGTCATCCACAGGGGGCGCCGCTAATGACGGAAGAAAAAATCTAAATGTTTATCTTTTACTGTTTTTACTGACACTATTATTATTGTTATTATTATTATTATTATTCAGAAATATGACATGAGGTCAAATCAACATAACTAGAGGCCCCCGGCCCCCCCTCCACCGCTCGTTTACTTTACCTGCTCTCTGGGGGAGATGGGCGGAGTTATCTGACGTCACGTGAACCCTGAAACACGCTGTATCGTTATCATGTCAGAACGACTCAACTACCACGACACTACTGAGAGGAGTGGATGTGGAGAGAAACAACATGACATCACTTGGAGGAGAGCTCGTTAAGTTAGCTGTTAGCTGTTAGCTGTTAGCAGCTAGTTATTGTTACCTCTAAGCAGCCGATGGACACAACCAACGGCTCACAGAGGTGGCATTGATTTATATTGTGATGCGTTTAGGCTCTATTCAGTCAAAATGAGCACTGGGCGAAGGTAGAAAATGTGTCGATGTTTTCACAGCACTATAAAACAGATATTAGAGATGAATTATGATGCATCATATATAGTAAAAAGACTTTTTGTTTATTGTTTTAAAGATGTTTTTCATGTGAAAGAAGGTTAGGTTAAAGGTTGTCTCATAAATGTGTGTTATTGAATGTGTGCTCATTCAAAGCTGTGAGGTGTAATGAAGGACTGAATGACTTTAAAACTGTTAAATGATTTTTGAAAGTGTAGATGTCAGTGTTTCCCTGGAAACAATAAAAGAACAAATAGTAACAAAAAACCAACATTATAAAAACACTGGTATCAGCTGTTATTTTAAACGTTGGTATCAGTATTGGCCCAGACTTTCAAAATCGATGCATCCCTAGTTTATTAATTTATTATTTTACAGTGTCATATATTAGTTTATTCTTTATTCTTCTGAACAAGTTAATTTGTTTGGCTTTTTATAACACATGTACAACATGTTACTGAAAGTAAATTAGCACAAATATTTATCTTATTTTTTATTGTCGCAGGTTGTTTATTTGCACTAAACGTGCAGAACTTTGACTGATGAGCTGCAGCAAACAACATGCCCAGGGCAGCAAATACAGACAGAAATCCACACTACAAAAAATAATTTAACAGTTCAAAGTCATTCAGTTCTTCATTACACGTCACAGCTTTAAATGAGGTCAAATTCAGTAATATACATTTATGAAACAAACTTTAAACCTTTCGGGGGGGCGGCAGGAACCCAAAAAAAAGACCTCTCCTATGTTGTTGTGGCCTCTGTCATATTTCAGAATAATGGTAGTAATAGTTTTAGTAAAAAATAATAAAGATAAACATTTAGTTGTTTTTTTTCTTCTCCCATTTGTGGCGCCTCCTGTGGATGACGGCATTCGCCTATACTGCCTACGCCTCAGACCGACACTGCCACCAACCTACCCTCCAAACTACGAAATAGGCCAGTGTTCACCTGCAACAGTCAGACTAAATGTGTTCTCCTCTCCTCTCTTCTCCTCTCGCCATCCTCTTCTCCTCTTCTCTTTTTTAAATAGTCACAGTCTAATTCTTATAATCATCTTCAAAATTAACTTTAATATTCTTAAAGAATCCAGAAACAGACGCGTACAGCTCCACGCTCCTCCTCTGCGCTCTTAACGCACCAAACTTCATGTCATTTTTGTTTAATTTATTATCACAGACGCAGCGTGGGAGACTTACACATTATTTCAAGTTGAGTTTTACTTTAAAAAGACATGTAGAGGTGGAAAAGCAATTCGGCGTCTGTCTCCACTCGCACCAGGCAGCTGGTGAACCTGGGTCATCACTCAGTCAGTGATTTTACACCACAGTGCCTCACTTGTTGTGAAACGGTGGGTCATTGCCTGTATTAGACTGGCTGCATTGAGATGTTTTAATAGTGGTTTAATTTCATAACAGAGACAGAAAACACTGAGGCTAAAGCGCAAACACGATCGTTTCCTGTCTGTCCGTGACGGCAGGTCAGGTCAATGTGTGTGCAGCTGCTATGAGGGAAGTTAAAGAAGGAGGGGCGGGGCTCGACTCAGACGCAGTTGTTGAGCACACGTTACGCTTTTAATTGAGAATTGAAGCCATGGGCCAAATTTAAAAACTGAAATACAATATTATTACAAAGAAGTAGAAAAAAAAACATCTTGCACAAAGTTCACTCATCTAGTCAGAGGTCAGAGGTCAGAAGGTCACCTGGGGTCGATCTGTGCACGTGTCTGTGCCGCTCTCTGTCTGAGCTCAGCTGACGTATTTATTCCTCAGAGTCAGGAAAGATTCCAGTTTCCCTTCTTGTGTTTTTATCAGTTCAAATACTCTCACAAGTTATTTATTGTCTCGACATATTTCCTGAGTGACTCACAGGTCAAAGTCCCCTCTCTCTCTCTCTCTCTCTCTCTCTCTCTCTCTCTCTCTCTCTCTCTCTCTGTATTGTTATGAATGAATGCTGTGCTGTTATTGGTCGGTCTAATGATGTGACATCACTTCCTCTTTCAGGATCTGAAGAAGCCGTTTGACAAATCCTGGAAGGACTACGAGACCAAACTGTGAGAAAACACAAAGACACCTCGTCAGTTATAAAAAAAACCTCAATAAACGAGATTTAAAAACTATAAAGAGAAACACGTTTTCTTCTCGTGTCCCTGAACCTTCTGTCAGTTTGAATAAAGTTAGTGAAACTGTGTCACAGAGGAAACAGCCTGTGATCGCACAGTCATTGTTAGGAGTGAAATCATTTGAATTGAAGGAACTCACCTGGTGTCACCTGTCAAAGGATCAGAACGAGTTCGTTAACTATTTTTGAATGTTTTTCAGAGCGAAGATTGAGAAGGAGAAGAGGGAGCATGCCAAGCAGCACGGGATGATCCGCACAGAGTTCAGCGGAGGAGAGATCGCCGAGGAGATGGAGAAGGAGAGACGACTCTTCCAGCTGCAGATGTGCGAGGTCAGGACGCTCAGATTGTTTTTAATGTCAGAAAAAATAAATAAATATATGACACATGTGAGGACTGAAACAAAGCTCGGCAGAAACAGACTGAGCTGGTGATGAATCTTGTCTCCGCAGTATCTCCTCAAAGTCAACGAGATCAAAGTGAAGAAAGGCGCCGACTTCCTGCAGAACCTCATCAAGTATTTCCACGCTCAGTGCAAGTACGTCTCTCTTGAAAGTACAAAACACGTTTAAATGTGTCAGAAAGAACAAACAGAAATTCATCAAGAAAATGGAGAAACATCCACCTGCAGAGCCAGAGAGCCGCTCTGAGTCAAACCCCGCTGACCCAGATCATGATCTGCTCCTCTGAAGAACCAGAGGGACGAAACAACTATGATTATTGTCCGTTAATCGTCCGATAATTTAAACAAAGAACACGCCTTCTTGCGGTGATACGTCTAAAATGAGCTGCAGTTAAAGTTACTATATTCTGTTATGAAGGGGGGGTTGATACGCAGATGTTGGCTAGCGCTAGCATAGTTAGTTAGTTGAAATGTTAACGACTTCCACTACTGTGAGGTTATTGGCTGTTTGACTGACAGGGATTGGGAGCCTCTGATTGGCCACATTAAAAAATGACTGACAGATACCCCTGCCCTCTGAAACTTGCACATGTTTACGTCTAATGATACGAATAAAAGTCAATGTAAAGATGCAATTAAACGTGAATTCCTGCCGGGCGGCACGGTGGACACAAATTAAGCAGCTCAAATGAAACGAGTAGCACAGTGTCCTGTCATACGCTTATTCATTGAGAAATCTGAACTTCAGCGACCAATTCGCACTGCGATAGCCAATCAGCACTGAGATCGAGTTATTCACATGTATGAAGCGCGTCAAGACAAAATATTCTAGCGTTCAAACTTATTGAGAAACGTGACGTAAAAGTTAGCATATTGTTTGGTGTGAACACGACATAAAATGGCGGCTCCCCCGCTCTGCAGGTGGATGACTGTGAGAAAATGTCCAACTTAAATAATTTAGTTTTGAATGAATCTGAAATCTGAAATAAATAAATAGAACATCACTTAATTTGACGATAAAAAAATAATAATAGTTGAAAATAATCAATAATCAATTCATTCTACAGTGTTCTTCTTTAATGTCAGCAGAAAATGTAATTTTCAGAAAGAGGAAATCATTTATGACGCATGATTTGATCTTTTTTTAATTCATCTTTAGATTATAGGTAAATGTGCATATGTGTTTGTTCAGTTTTTTTCAGGACGGACTGAAGGCTGTGGAGAGTCTGAAACCTTCTGTGGAGAAACTGGCGACTGACCTGACGGCGGTGAGGACGAAACGTTTAGTTCAGAGTGAACAGTGACAGAGCTGAGTAGATTATAGTGAGGAATTAAAGGGTCATTTCATCAAACATCTCTCCTCTCTTTCAACGATAACTAAGTGAAATGTTGGCGTGCTTCCTTCACTGCCGTAAAAGTTCTAACACCACACTCTGAAAATACTTCAAGTAAAAGTCCTGCATCCAAAATTAAAGATTTACTTTTAATAATCTGAGACGAAGTCGAGATGCAGAAGATGTAAATACTCACATAAAGTGCATGTACCTGAAACATGTGCTTTACTAAATGTACTTAGTTACATTTCAGCACTAAAAACACGTGAAAATATCTGAAACATCACGCTGTTCTTCAGACGGCGGTCGTCAGTATCATGTATAAGTATTATTAAATCCTGTCTCTTCTTCTGTGGTGTTCAGATTAAACAGACTCAGGACGGAGAGAGGAAACAGCTGATTCAGCTCCGAGACATCCTGAAGGCATCTCTGCAGTCTGAGCAGAAAGAGGTGAGAAACACACACACACACAACACACACACACTCTGAGAACTACAAATATGGAGGCTAAAGTTTTGTTTCCTGTTTGTCTGCAGGACGCTCAGGCCAAACAGAACGCAGGTTACAGCCTCCACCAGCTGCAAGGAAACAAAGCTCACGGCACCGAACGCTCCGGAGTCCTCTACAAGAAAAGTGAGGGGTGAGTGAACTCAGTGTCCCAGCATGCAACAGGAAAACAACTTCCTGTAGAGCGTAACCACCAGCAGAGTGCAGGTTTGTTCAGGTATGACAGAAGATTATTGTTCTGTTCCCAGACGCATAAAAGTGATCAGACAGAGTCACAGGATGCTAACGTGCTAACGGTTGTTACAGTCCAAAGATATTTAATTTTCAAACTGATAAACTTTATTGTTTTTGTAAATCAACACTCATTCTGGTTTATGTTTTCTGGTTGTCCGTCCATCCTTACGTATGTACGTTCACTTGGACTCAACAATGAACTGATTGGATTTCAGTGATCAAAGGTCAAGGTCACAGTGACCTTGCATCTATCTCTTTCTTGTGTACAAGATATCTTACACCTTAAGGGAAGTTCTTGAACTTTGACACAAACGTCCACCTGGACTGAAAACTAAACTGGTCAAAGGTCAGTGTGACCTCACAAAAGATGTCTCTGTCCATAACTGAAGAATTCAGTCACTAATTCTGACCAAAGTTGACACAAATGTCAAACAGGATAAAATAATGAAGGTCAAAAGGTCACGGGTCAGCTTGACTGTGACAAAGGTCCACCTGGACTCAACAATGAACTGATTAGTTTTTGGTGGTCAAAGGTCACTCGTCTGACCCTTCTGACCTCATCTGTCAGATTCTTGTAAATGTGATGTCTCAGAAACACCTTTAGGGAATTTCTTGAAATTTGGCACAAACGTCCACCTGGCCTCGAGGATGACCTGATGTTGGTGGTCAAGGATCTAAAGTCAAGGTCTCTGTGACTTTGCATCCATCTCATTCTAGTGAATGCGATATCTTAAGAACAGTCTTAGGGATTTCCTCAGATTTTGGCACAAACGTTCACTTAAGGGTCAAAGGTCAGTGTGACCTCACAGAACATGTTTTTGGCCATAACTGAAGAATTCATACACTAATAAATGTGTTCGTCATGTATGAGTAATGTGTGTGTCGTCCTCAGACTGAGGAAGGTATGGCAGAAGAGGAAGTGCTCGGTGAAGAACGGTTTCCTGACCATCTGCCACGGCACGGTAAGACACCACATCCTCTCGTCCTATTGGTCCTCCTGCATGAGAAGCTCCGCCCTCCCGCCTGCATGTCCATCAGCCAATTAAAAATAGTCTCCTGGGGTTTTATTTTCTGTTTCAGCATTTTATTTTTATTTTTTTATTTAGTTTCTTATTTTTTTTTTTCTTTTGTTCCTTCTTTCTTTTATTTTGAAGTTTTTACATGAAGAGTCAAACGGCCAATCAGGACAGAGCAAGCGGCAGAGGAAGACAAACAGGAGGAGAAGGAAGAGCATAAGGAAAAGGATGGCAGAGAGAAGGGTGGGAACAGGGAGGAGGGTTTTAACTGATTACTAATTACCAATAACTTTTATATAACCTATCGTCTCTGCTTCAGCTCTCACAAACACAAAATCTACTCTTACATTATTTTAACCTCAATGTCAGTCGTCAGTAACGACATCAGTGATACTCAACTTACGGCTGGCGGGCCATATGGGGCCCAATGACTCAAGATGGTTTTGAGTTGTTGAGTGTTGGAGATATTGGCCATCTGCTTTCTCTCCAATGTACTGGAATGAGATGAATTTCCAAAAAATACATTTAAAAAATCTCAACATCAGTGTCTCCGTCCAGAGATCATGACCCAGTTACTCAAAATAATCCACTGACCTCGTTACTATACCCACCTACCGTATCACTGCCCAGAAGGAAGCGTGCATCTACTGCTAGCTAACCTAGCACCACTGAGCTAGCTAATGTTACAGCTCAGTGAAGGAGGACGTCATTAATGTTTCCATCTCACGCTGTCTAGAGCAAGAGCGACACGAGTAGATGCACGCTTCCCTCCGCGTGGTGATACGGTTGATGTGCTAATAAGCTGCTAATAAAAACAAACCTACCGCAAAATACGAATGTTTCAGATTCAATGTGTAACGATAAAGGGGTTTCACTTTTTAAATTGTCGTGCGATTTACATTTGGAGTGAAAAGTCCTGAAGAGTCTACAGCTAACATGCTAACGGCTCCATCAGCCTGTACTCAGGCATAATGGTGATTTAAACTGAATGCTAACATTAGCATGCTAAAATGCTCACAATGAAAATGCTAACATGCTGATGTTTAGCAGGTATGTTTACCGTGTTCCATCTTAGTTTAGCATGTTAGCATGCTAACATTAGCTAATTATCAGTAAACATTGATACTGTGCCTCCAGTACTTCTGTTCAGTACACTTTCATTTAGTACACTGTGTACTCACTTGATTAGTGCATACATTCCTACGGTGTTGTCTGAAATCGAACACGGCTGTTGTGCAATTACCAAAATTAACAACCAGTCAAATTACTGTCTCTTCATCGTTTTTTTGGGGGGGGGGCGGATTTCAACCAGACGCAACCGCCAACATTTGACCTCGATTGTTTCCTGCCAAAATATTTGCTGTCTTATTTGCTTGTTCACTGGAGCAAACACAACCACTGCAGCTTCCTCGCCATTTTCACAAGTTTGGTGTTTGCTCTCTTTGCCAGGCTTTGAAGTCAATTTTCCTAGTGGCCAACCAGCGGTACTGCAATTTCTGCGGTGGGTCATGTGATGCCGTTGTGAAATGACTCGTTCAGCTTTTAGGAGTTAATCCAGTCAGTCTGTTAACATTTGGAAAGTCCAGGAGAGCCGAAAGAATAAATCATTTTAACTGCATTCAAGTCAGCAGAGCACTAAACTGTCAGTAGTCAGCTCAGCTGGCGGAAGTCTCTGGTGCGTCTGCTCCATGGGCCCATGCATTAAGTAGCACCGATCATCCGGGTAATTTCATACCATAGAAATGGATTCTTTTGGCTTCTTGTGTCACTGAGCAGCTTTCATAGGAATGAACATGGTCCTGCCTCTAACGCTGTATCCAGGTCTCTTGATACATCCATACTCTTTGTGCTACAGAGCTGAGATGGCGACCACTGAGGGAGAGAAGTGTCCAGCTTTCCATGCTCAACCTGTTGACCTTTATGAGGACTCATAGTGTGTTTAACCATTCTCAGAGTTCTGACAGTTTGTGCTAAAAATAGGAAATGACAGTCGGCTACTGAAGGCTGCTGAAAAGTCAGAGGATACTGAGGGGAACATGAACGATGAAACACGTCATCCAGTACTGAGACAGAACTAACAATCTGACCTCATGGTGGCGCCAGATGAGACGTCACAATCGTCTGGTCACCATGGATACCTGCACCATATGTTGTGTACATGTGATTATTTTGATTCTTATTTATTGGATGTCGAACACTTTCGATGTGACAGGCGTGCTCTCCTCCCTGCTTCTTGTCTCTCAGGCTAACAGACCTCCAGCCAAACTCAACCTGCTCACCTGTCAGGTGAAGAGGAATCCAGACGAGAAGAAGAGCTTCGACCTTTTCTCACGTAAGCTGCTGACGCACGTTTTCATGTGTTCACCGATCAGACTGTCTCCATCCTCCCGTCTGACTCTTCTTATGTTTCCCTCAGACGACAGGACGTATCACTTCCAAGCTGAGGATGAAGCTGAGTGTCAGATGTAAGTACGACCTCTGTGTGACCTCTGTGTGACCGCTGTGTGACCGCTGTGTGATCCTTGTATGACCTCTGACCTGTCGTGTTGCTGTGTGTGCAGCTGGGTGTCGGTGCTGCAGAACAGTAAAGAGGAGGCGCTGAACAAAGCGTTTAAAGGAGACCAGGACGAAGGAGAGAACAACATCGTGCAGGAGCTGACCAGAGCCATCGTAGGAGAGGTGAAGAGGATGAGCGGCAACGACAGCTGCTGCGACTGCGGCGCTCCAGGTGAGTAACACTACTGCTGCTGAGACTGTGGAGTGCAGGGTCAGTACTACCAAAAGAGAAAAGTTGAAGGCGCTCTTCTCTCTTGTTGAATTGTGCATCTGTGTCCTGAGATTAAATCTGAAGATGAACACATCTCGGCTTTGTTTTGGATTCAGAGTTTAATTTGACTTCACATGTAAACAAAGTGACCACAACAGTTTTATACCTCTGAACCAGCCATAGCCGGAGCTGGGGGCGTGCCATTCTCATCAACGTAGTATCTCAACCATGCCTTGAATGAATGTCTTCAAATTTGGCACAAACGTCCTCTTAGACTCAACAATGAACTGATTTTTATAGATTTTGGTGGGTGAAGATCAAGGCCAGTGTGACCTTGAGCCATCTCATTCTTGTAAACACAATATCTCATGAAGGCCTTGAGGGAACGTCCTCGCAGTTTTGGCACAAATATCCACTTGGACTCAACAATGATGAAAGTGAATAGAATTTGGTGGTCGAGGGTCATGGAGCCAAACAAGTGTGAGGGGGAATTCTAGATATTTTATTGTAAAGCACTTTGAGTCTCATCTCTTCTATTAAAAGTAGTCTAAAAATAAAGTTTATTTTTATTACTTGCGGTGTAACAAAACATGTTTTTGTATTGAGCTGTCCAGTACGAGACTTTTCTTTTTGATACGCATTAGGAACCGAACGAAGCGTTGACCTGTCCTAGCATGTTTGTCCAGGAAACATGCTGTCTGTATTTCTACTTTTTTTGCTTCATTGAAAACGAACCGTGACACCACTGTATCGCACCGAACCAAACCGTGAATTTGTAAACCATTACACCCCCTAATTATTACTATTATTTCTTACTACTAATACTAATAGTAGTACTGCTACTGCTGCTGACTGTGGAGTTCCTGATCAGTAATACTGCTGCGACTACTGTTGCTGCTATCTATTACTGTCACTAGTACTACTGTTAATGCTTCTAGTTCTGCACCCAGTAGTATTGGATACTACTCCTGCTACTCCGACAGTTACTGCTACGACTTCTGTTTGAAGAAGAAGATATATGTTGTTAACCCCCGAGGGGAAGTTCAGTTATTCTCACTCTCACACACACAGACCTGAAATACACACACACATGCACAAACAGGACCCACACATGCATTAAATGGAGAGTTGTCAGAGCGGGCACCTCGGCAGCGTCCAGGAGTTGAACTGGCACCTCACCAGCCACCTGTCTCTATGGACTGAGCTACTGCCATCCCAGTGTAATCACTAACAGTACACGATGACTGTTAAACACTTTACGTTACAGATGACACGATAATATGTAATTAGCCGCACTGGTTCTTAGCTGGTCAGGAGCAGAGCTGGTTAAACTCCCAGCAGTGCTGCAGCAGCGTCTCTGTCTCTGAGGTGAACTGTAACCTGCCGTGTCCTTCATTCCTGAGCCGTCGGTCCTGCCAGTCAGACGAGTTTATGAAGGAGGAAGATGCTGCTGCAGAGTTTCACTGTGTCACAGTGCAACAGTTTGAGCCCAGCTGTCTGTCAGCAGCTCACATTGTTGGTGTTGTTGGTACTGAAATGGATCCAAACAGCAGGTCGCTCCTGTCAGAGGGAGTTTAATCTGTGCAGCAGCTCCTCCTCAGACTGCTGATAAACAAATGAAAGGCTCCATCTTAAATACCCATGATGCCTTCACAGGTCATGTGACAGACCACACCTGCTGCAAAAATTCACCAGTAAATAAAGAATTTACATTAAATATTATTCAAAAGCACCAATACAGCAGGACTGCATGTTGATACGACGTGTACAAAGGAACATGAAGGAAATATACAAATATACAAATCATACAGTCAGTATATACGAGTCACTGTTACTGAGTGAGACACCAGGTCCTCCTGCTCCCCTCGACGACGGACATGAACGTGACATCATCATCTTTAAAAACGTTCTCCTCCTTCATCATCATCATCATCATCTCGCCCCGTCAGGTCCCACCTGGCTGTCCACCAACCTCGGGGTGCTGATCTGTATCGAGTGCTCGGGCATCCACAGGGAGATGGGGGTCCACTACTCCAGGATCCAGAGTCTGGACCTGGACGTCCTGGGGACATCTGAGCTGCTGGTGAGTCCACTTCACTGTCCCCACAGGAGCAACGGAAATCAGAGCGTCGAGGCAGCTCAGACTGATACAGAGTCTATCACAGTCTGGTTTTTATATTCATATTTATGCACATAATTCTAGTTTAATCCCTAATATCGGTATCGGCCCCAAAAATCCAGTATGTGTCAGACTGTAGAGACACATGTGGCTGTGGAGATGTTGCAGGTGTGTTGTTGGATTACATTAATACAAACATGTTCGTGTGTTCACATCAGTTAATGAACCAATCAGGAAGCAGCTGACTGTGAGTTTAGGTTCATTAAGGAGCACCTGTGATGAACTCACCTGACCTGACATGTTGTGTTTTAGCTGGCGAAGAACGTAGGAAATGCCAGCTTCAACGAGATCATGGAGGCAGATCTGTCGGCGCAGGGCGTCACCAAGCCTGATCCGTCCAGTGACATGTGAGCGACAGTCTCAAGACGTGATCTGAAATCTGACATGTGAAACTGATGAAATGACGCAGTGACTCACTCTGGTCTCTGGTTCGTCCTCCAGGCAGATGAGGAAGGATTACATCACAGCGAAGTACACGGAGAAACGCTTCGCCCAGCGGCTTTGTGCCGACGCTGAGTCCAGACTGCAGGTTCTGTACGAGGCCGTCAGGAACAGGGACATCCTGTCTCTGATCCAGGTCTACGCCGAGGGGGTGGACCTGATGGAGGCCATCCCACAGCCCAACGAACACGTACGACCTCACTGATCTCTTCCATCAGCTGTCAGTCAGACACCAGCCACAGATGAGGCAGAATTCATTAGTTTCATGTGTTTGATTTTCTGATGTCACGTTAGTGTTGAACCACGACAGAGTGAAGTGACGGTGACGTTTAAAGATTCACCATCCGCTTGTTTCTGTCAGGAACCTGGAGAGACGGTGCTCCACCTGGCCGTCCGCATGGTCGACAGAAACTCCCTCCACATCGTTGACTTCCTCGCCCAGAACAGGTAACATCATCATCATCATCATCATCATCATCGTCTTCACTGGGGCTGCAGTTAATGTCGTGATCACTCCACCTGTCAACTGTTTCCTTGATTGATTGATTCTTATTACATATTATATTGACTGTGAGAAAAGTGTCTGTGGTGACATCTGTGTAATGAGCTGCGTCAGCTTCCTCAGGTTTAGACTCAGTCAGCGAGTGTCCTCACATGTGTAGTAACACTCAGGTGTGTGTGTGTGTGTGTGTGTGTGTGTGTGTTTCAGTGGTAACCTGGACAAGCAGACGACGAAAGGAAGCACAGCGCTGCATTACTGCTGTCTGACAGACAACAGCGAGTGTCTCAAACTGCTGCTGAGAGGAAAAGCTTCAGTGTCCATCAGTGAGAACACAAACACACACAGAGGAGACTGAAAGCAGCTGCACAGCGTTAGAGCGTTACAAGGCTACATGGTCACAGCCTCACAGTGTCATAGCCTCACAGCCTCACAGCCTCACAGTGTCACAGCCTCACAGCCTCACAGCCTCACAGTGTCACAGCCTCACAGTGTCACAGCCTCACAGCCTCACAGCCTCACAGCCTCACAGCCTCACAGTGTCACAGCCTCACACTGTCACAGCCTCACAGCGTCACAGCCTCACAGTATCACAGCCTCACAGTGTCACAGCCTCACAGTGTCACAGCCTCACAGTGTTACAGCCTCACAGTGTTACAGCCTCACAGCCTCACAGTGTCACAGCCTCACAGTGTCACAGCCTCACAGCGTCACAGCATCACAGCCTCACAGTGTCACAGCCTCACAGTGTCACAGCCTCACAGCCTCACAGTGTCACAGCCTCACAGTGCCACAGCCTCACAGTGCCACAGCCTCACAGCCTCACAGTGTCACAGCCTCACAGCCTCACAGCCTCACAGCCTCACAGTGTCACAGCCTCACAGTGCCACAGTCTCACAGCCTCACAGCGTCACAGCCTCACAGCATCACAGCCTCACAGTGCCACAGCCTCACAGTGTCACAGCCTCACAGCCTCACAGCCTCACAGCCTCACAGCGTCACAGCCTCACAGCGTCACAGCCTCACAGTGTCACAGCCTCACAGTCTCACGGCCTCACAGCGTCACAGCCTCACAGCGTCACAGCCTCACAGTGTCACAGCCTCACAACCTCAGTGTCACAGCCTCACAGCTTCACAGTGTCACAGTGTCACAGTGTAACAGTGTCACAGTGTCACAGCCTCACAGCCTCACAGTGCCACAGCCTCACAGTGCCACAGCCTCACAGTGTCACAGCCTCACAGTGTCACAGTGTCACAGCCTCACAGCCTCACAGCCTCACAGTGTCACAGCCTCACAGTGTTACAGCCTCACAACCTCAGTGTCACAGCCTCAACCTCAACCTCAGTCTCACAGCCTCACAGTGTCACAGCCTCACAGCCTCACAGCCTCACAGTGTCACAGCCTCACAGTGCCACAGCCTCACAGTGCCACAGTCTCACAGCCTCACAGCGTCACAGCCTCACAGCCTCACAGCCTCACAGTGCCACAGCCTCACAGTGTCACAGCCTCACAGCCTCACAGCCTCACAGCCTCACAGCGTCACAGCCTCACAGCGTCACAGCCACACAGTGTCACAGCCTCACAGTCTCACGGCCTCACAGCGTCACAGCCTCACAGCGTCACAGCCTCACAGCCTCACAGTGTCACAGTGTAACAGTGTCACAGTGTCACAGCCTCACAGCCTCACAGCCTCACAGCCTCACAGTGCCACAGCCTCACAGTGCCACAGCCTCACAGTGTCACAGCCTCACAGTGTCACAGCCTCACAGCCTCACAGTGTCACAGCCTCACAGCCTCACAGTGTCACAGTGTCACAGCCTCACAGTGTCACAGCCTCACAGTGCCACAGTCTCACAGCCTCACAGTGTCACAGCCTCACAGTGTCACAGCCTCACAGTGCCACAGTCTCACAGCCTCACAGTGTCACAGCCTCACAGCCTCACAGTGTCACAGCCTCACAGTGTCACAGTGTCACAGCCTCACAGTGCCACAGCCTCACAGCCTCACAGCCTCACAGCCTCACAGTGCCACAGCCTCACAGTGTCACAGCCTCACAGTGTCACAATGTCACAGCCTCACAGTGTCACAGTGTCACAGCCTCACAGTGTCACAGCCTCACAGCCTCACAGTGTCACAGTGTCACAGCCTCACAGTGTTACAGCCTCACAGCCTCACAGTGTCACAGCCTCACAGCCTCACAGTGTCACAGTGTCACAGCCTCACAGTGTCACAGCCTCACAGTGTCACAGCCTCACAGCCTCACAGTGTCACAGCCTCACAGTGTTACAGCCTCACAGCCTCACAGTGTTACAGCCTCACAGTGTTACAGCCTCACAGCCTCACAGTGTTACAGCCTCACAGTGTCACAGCCTCACAGCCTCACAGTGTCACAGTCTCACAGTGTTACAGCCTCACAGCCTCACTGCCTCACAGTCTCACAGCCTCACAGTCTCACAGCCTCACAGCCTCACAGTCTCACAGCCTCACAGTGTCACCGTGTTACAGCCTCACAGTGTCACAGCCTCACAGTGTCACAGCCTCACAGTGTTACAGCCTCACAGCCTCACAGTGTCACAGCCTCACAGTGTTACAGCCTCACAGCCTCACAGTGTCACAGCCTCAGGAGGGCAACAGCGTCACTACAAACCTTTAGTCTTGTTTCTAAATGAATCAGTTTTCAGTGTAACGTTTCATTTGATCTTGAATTTCTTTCCACAGCAAACGAAGCAGGAGAGACGCCGCTGGACATCGCCAAACGTCTGCGACACACTCGTTGTGAAGAACAGGTAAAACTCTATCAGTTTTACTCTTTATTTTTGTCCCATGACCCGTCACCTGTCACAGTCACAGTCACCGCTACGTATCAACCGTATTTTACAAATTCAGATGGATTCCTTCATGTTGCATTAAAAACAGTGTTTGTATGTTTCAGCTGACTCAGGCTCAGACTGGAAAGTTTAACGTCCACGTTCACGTAGAGTACGAGTGGCGTCTCCAGAATGATGACATGGACGAGAGCGAGGACGAGATGGAGGACAAGGTTAGCTGGTTTTGTCTTCTGCTCCGTGTGAAACAACTTACGGACGTGTTCAGGATGTGTAACAGTCTGTTTCCTGCAGCCCATCCCAAACCGCCGTGAGGAGCGTCCGGTCAGCTGCTTCGTGCCGGGCAGCGGCCCCATGCAGCCCAACCTGGCGGCGTTGGCCCGAGACGCCGCCTGCCTGGTGCGGGACAAACAGAGGCCTCAGGTGCCCAGCATGATGATCAGCAACGAGACCTACGGCACCATGTTGGACCTGAACATTCCGCCAGGGACCGACACCCCCGCTGCCGCCCAGAGGACCCAACAGAGGTCAGACGCAGAGAGAAAACTTTATTTAACAAAGAGATTCACAGGAAGGACGGAGATGGAAGAGACAGAGAGGACAAACTCACATTGAAGTTAGAGACATGATAAAGTAGCTTCATCACCGTCAGGTTTCAGCCTGACCTTCTCTGAAGACTCGAGGCTTGTCCCAGAGGTCAGAGGTCAAAACAGAGAGGACAGGCTGTTTAAAAGTGAACAAAGAGTCCATGGAGACAAACTAAACCTGCTGTAACATGTGATTTACGTTTAGCTGCAGAGGCAGAGTGTTACCAGCTCTTTGAGGAGTCATAAAAACCTGGCTGACTTTCCACGTTTTTATTATCGACACCTCCGACCTCTGAGATTGATTTTACCGAATATAAACTCAGTTTTAGCTTCAGGGCTAACTCTTTTTAGCCTTTTTTGGGGCCTTTTTTATTTATATTTATATTTATATTTATCAGTTCTTCCAGGATTTCGTGGCCTGTTATTGTTTTTGTTGCGTCCTGACGTCTTAATTCACGGCAGCTTTTCTAAAAAATTGCGATGCGTAGTGTGATGTTTGTAGCTGTTTTTTGCAGTGAAACTGTGGGAGCAGGTGAAAATTGCAAAATTAGTTATGATGCTGTCTCAGATTTAAAGCTGGTCTTACGATCATTCAGTGTCTCTCACAGAACTAGACTCTATCTGTGATGGTGAGGTCGGGACGGCAGAGACAGACGTACCACTGAAGAACTGTCTCTCCTGCTGCCTCTGCCTAGTTAGCATGAGCTAACACAGCAGCAGCGGCTAACATCCCACACCGAGCTGTTTAACAGTCTCACACCAACACAGAAACAGCCTGACTCTGTCATTCAATCTGTTATTGCCTATTTGGTAATGTTAGCTGTGTGATGCTAACAGTTAGCCCTGTCACTGTGTGTGTGACTCTGTCCCAGCGCTGAGCTTCAGTCCTGCTAACAGAGAGAATCGATACGCTGCACGCGGCTCTACAATAAAATGAGATTTAACTTCATGTAAATAGTTATATTTGTGTTTAAGTTGTAGTGATCGGACAAAAGTACAAGGTTGAGCAGAATTCAAGAGGACTGGATTATTGTGATCACAACCTTCCAAGGGGAATGATTTCTATATTTCAAAATAAAGGAACAACCTGTTGAGATGAACCATAGTAATGTCTGGCATTTTACTTAAATTCTTATTGTAGGAGGCTGATTTTTTTTCCCCTTTAATTAGTCTGTTGTATTCGACACGTCACAGTGAACACACAGGAAGTGTCGGGACAAACTGGAGTGTGTGTTAAGCAACAAACTGGTCGAACCTCGAAGTCTAAAGATTAAAAACACAAATTTTATAATGAAATGAAATTTTAAAATTAGCTAAAGCGATAAAGTGAAGTCAGTTAGAGAAAGCTAAGATATGCTAGCTGAAGCTAAACTATGCTAGGCTAAGCTAAATCTAAAAATAACTAAGACTCAGTGAACGAACAGAAATAATTATCACAAAATAAACTTTAAAAACTAAAATCATTGAAGTGAGGAAGTTCATTTAAAGGCTGGAATCAAACGTTACAGTCACGTGGTGTTTGACCACGAGACGTCACAGCATGTAACCCTCATATGATTAATAATTCATCGTCACATGATCAGTAATTTGATCGATGATCAGCTGACTCTTTTGTGTCCCTGCAGGCTCAGGAGGACACACTAAACCTGCTGCCATGGAAACAGTCGGGAGACAGCGGTCGTCCTCCGACCCCCCCAACCCTCAAACCCCTGAGAGGAACTCCTCCATGTACGGTGAGTGTCAGTCACTTCCTGTCAGTCACTTCCTGTCAGCTTCTGAAAAATAAAAGCATCAGATCCTTTACTTCCTGTTCAGCAACAACAAGAGTTCCTCTATATTTATAGTCATATTGATTTATATCATCCTGTAACTCCTCAGATTCATCTTCACTCTGGAGCCCTAACGATCAGTCAGTTAATCGATTGGTTGATTTGTTGATAAGTCAATTAGTTGATTAACAGAACATGGATCATTGAGTTCAGTGCCTCCTGTACGTCCGTGTCATCAGATGTTTTCCTGGTTGAATAAATCTGAGTCAGATCTTGTCTCCTCCTCTCCCAGTGCTCCCAGCAGCTCCTCCTCCTCCAGTCAACAAGAGGTCCAGTATGTTGGAGACCAAGACCGTGTCAGCCAGGAACACGCCCCTCCCTCCTCTGCCTCCCCCACCAACAGCAGGACTCCCCCCAGTCCTCCCAGTGCCTCCAATCCCACCACCACCCACCATCCCACCACCACCCCACTACAAAGCTCCGCCCCATCCCCCACCAGTCCCCCTTCACCAGACCAGTAGACCACCAGGACCTCCGGGACCACCGGTACCACCAGGACCCAAGTCCCCCAAATCACCCTCTGGGTACGTACTGGACTGTACTGGTTTGTACTGGTTTGTACTACTGGTTTCTCTTTCTGCTGGTCAGCGGCTGTTTGTGTCGGTTGGTCTTTACTATTCTATCCTGTTTTGTACTGGTATATACTGGTTTATACACCAGTCAGAACTGGTTTTTACTGGTTTGTAGTGGATGCACATTAAAGGGACAGTTCGGGTTTTTTGAGGTGGGGTTGTACAGGAGCTGTTTGTCGGCACGCCTCCAGTTTGGAGAAGCAGACTGGAGTCTAGGCTAGGTTAGCGCGTTGCCCCTGTTTCTAATATTTATGCTAAGCTAAGCTAGCTGAGGATGGGGGTCAGCAGCAAAACGTATTTGAAACATATTTTATCAGTCTAAGCGTACACTTTATTTAGAATTTTTTCTTTGCTCCACTTTTCTGTCAGACAGCCTGTTTCAACAGAGAAGCCATTAACAACTTCAGTTCCCAATCTTCACTCTCTTAAAAACAGACTCCATAGATGAAACCAGTGATTTAACACCAGTGCACACAGGAGCTGCTGGTCTACACCAGAGTCACACAGTAACACTAACTGGTGGAGGCAGCAGTAGACCAGCAGCTCCTGTGTTCACTCATGTTAAATCACTGGTTTTATCTGTGGAGTCTGGTTTGAAGAGACAGATATAACCACTTGAGCTCCCTGTTGCAAACTGCTGTCTGACAGAAAGGTAAAGTGTTGAAAATATACTAAACATAGCATTAACTGATATTAGTTGTTTTAGATGTTTGGAATATGTTTTGCTGCTGCCCCCCCTTCACAGCAGGACGTTATTGAACTTCCTGCTGACACACTGACTGTGGAGAAACACCGCCCACGACTGCACTTCAAAAGATTCAAACCACTCCTTTTATATCAGAATCAGTTTTACTGAACATTAGCACCAAAGCTTTATGGAGTTCATGTCTGATTTCAGATCAGTGAAGAGTCCTCCTCAGAGACCTCCTGTCAGGACGGCGTCTGTGGACAAACGAGGTACACACACACAGAAACACACACACACATGTTTATGGGATAATTAAACTTCCTGGAGTATCAGCAGGGCATTAAAATAATAACGTGACTAAAACACCTCTGACTTATGGTACTGTCTGTGTCTCTGACGACAGTGATGTCATGTGTTGTTGTTGTTTATTTCCTCTCTGTAGGGTCTCAGTCCAAATCCCCACAAACTCCGATGCCTCCGACGCCCAAACCTAGAAGCACGTTCTCCGTAAGTCCTCAAACACAACAGAGACACTCAGCTCCTGATGTTACCGAGGGTCGGTCCAGTCGAGCTCAGGCTACGTTCAAAACCTCAACAACAAAAACATTTTGGTGGTCAATGGTCAAGGTCACTGTGACTCCATCCGTTGCATTCTTGTTAACATGATATCTCAAAAAGGGGCCATGAGAGAATTTCTTCAAATTTGGCACAAACAACTTGGAAACAACTTGGACTCAAGAATGTTCTAATTAGAATTTGGTGGTCAAAGGTCAAGGTCACAGTAACCTTGCATTTGTCTTATTCCCGTGAACACGGTATCTCAAAAATACCTTGAGGGAATTCTTCAAATTTGGCACAAACGTCCAAATGATGAACTGAATAGAATTTGGTGGTCAACAGTCAAGGTCACTGTGACCTTGCCTTTGTCTCATTCTTGTGAACGCGATATCTCAGAAACACCTTGAGGGAATTTCTACAGCTTTGTCATAAACGTCTAACAATGAACTGATTAGAATTTGGTGGTTAAAGGTCACTGTGACTCCGCCTGTTGCATTCTTGTCAACATGATATCTCAAGAAGGCCACGAGGGAGTCTCCTTAAATTTGACACAAACGTCCACCTGGACTCAAGAATGAAATGATTAGAATTTGATGGTCGAAGGTCAAAGGTCAGTGTGACCTCACATAACTGAAGAATTCATACACTAACTCTGACCAAACTTGACACAAATGTCTAACAGGATAAAATATTGAAGGTCAGAGGTCAAAGGTCATCTTGACTGTGACATCATCATGTTTTAACGTCATATGTCAGGAACAGGAGACATTTGGTCAGATACTGAAGTGTTCAGATGAATTTTCGTCCTTTAACCAACATAAATTAAAACTTACTGTGTGTGTGTGTGTGTGTGTGTGTGTTTGTGTGCGTGCGTGCGTGCGTGCGTGCGTGCATGTGTGAGCAGAAGCAGAAGCCTCAGAGGGTGAAGGCCATCTACGACTGTTCAGCTGATAATCCAGACGAGCTGACGTTCACAGAGGGGGAGGTGATCGTGGTGGAGGGGGAGGAGGACAGCGAGTGGTGGGTGAGTGACACCTGTCCCCAGGAACAGGAAATACATCATCGCTGCATCACCTCTGAACTTCCAGCTTTGAACAAGACGTCTGGTTTCACTCCTCTGACTTCAGTCTGTGTGATGTGTTTCAGGTCGGTCACATTGAAGGAGACCCGAGCAGGCGAGGAGTGTTCCCTGTCACCTTTGTTCACTTCATCACAGAGTGACGTCACGTTCACACCTGCGCTCCGCTCACCTGGAGCTGAAACATCCCGTACAAAGACTCACAGTGATCCTCTGTCCTCTGGAACGACCTGAGACACAAACACGACTGCAACTCAAAAACACTGAAGCTGTTTTATCTAAATGTTCCAGCTTCTGTCAGATTTTCCCTCTCACACGTTTTACATTTACAAACTCACTGAACTTTATTTTAAACTCTAGACAAGATGACAAAGTTTCCCAGGAGATCCTGAATGTGTCGGGATGAGTTTGTTTAACAGGATCCAGCAGACAAAAAAAGAAACATGGTTAAGTTTTAATATCGAGCTTCATATAAAGATCTACACTGAGTGGCTGCAGCGATCATCGCGTCCTGGTTTAACTCCTTACGTCTCTGCACAGAATCATCTGTTAGACAGCAGGGCTCCTTGGTGCAGTAAAGCAGCTCCAGTTTCCCAGTTTGGTGTGTGAAGAATGGACTGGTTCCTGACCTCACCACCTTTGGGATGAACTGGGACGTCCTGTGGGTTAGAACTCATCACCATCATCAGTGTGACGCTCTGCTGTCTGAGCGCTCCAACATCCGACTGAAACCAGAGGCTGTGAAAGCAGCACACGTTCAGCTCTGAGCTGTCCACATACTTTAGGCCACATATATGAGTAATGTTAAACAGAGTCTGCTGGTATCGAACCTGTGACGTTACAACCCAGAAATACTCTGATGTGTTTGTTGTTTGTGTCTGGTAGACGTTATTGTAATTTTAACGTGTTGGCTGAAGGGAAACTTTTGATTTTATTGTACTCTCATTTTCTTCTAACGCTCAGAGTCATTAAAACATCTGAAATTACTCCTTTAACACACCGTCAGTGTGCGACGTGTTTTTTTTAATCAGCCGTCTGACTTTATACACAAACATGTAAATATTCTATTGTCCTCTCTTTCCTTTATTTACCTGCCATTTTTCACACTGTGCATTTTGATTTTTCTCATAAATTCAACTCCTTCGATCTCTGCCTTCCTCTCAGTGTATTCTTTACTTTTTTAAATCTTTAAGGCTGCAAATATCTTACTGTTTTCATCCAAGCTGACTTCATCACATGTCCTGTTTTGTCCGATCAACAGTCCAAAACCCAAAAATATTACAAAAATCCTCACATTGGAGAAGCTGGATGTCGTCCTTTGTAAAACTCCATAAAATCAGCTTAAGGAGGAAAACAAAAAGTCACAAAAAAGGGGAAAAAGAATGAACCTGAAACCTCGGGCAACATCACTTTTCCTGTGCTGCTTTCAGACGCCTTACACAAGTATTCAAAACTTTGAGCACATCGATGCAATTTCTTTCAAAACACGAGGGAAAAAGGCAGTGAGCAACTCTGTGAGAAATGTTCCACAACTTGCAATAAAAAACAATAGATCTAGAAAATTATTTTAAGAAATCTGGGGGGGGGGGGAACTAGATTTCTAATTATCAGTTTTCATGTATTTATAATTACAGCAAAGTTACAGAGTTATTCATTTTTTAAGCTCTTTTTCCAGGTCATCTCCTTGTTTGTTTGTTTGCGACTTTCTTTTCATTCCTTCTAATTTTCTTGTTTTTAATTTTCTCTTTTTAATAATTTCTTGCTAACTTTTGGGGTGATTTCTCCTTTTTTTGCTCGTTGCTGTCTTCCCATGTCTTTGAAAGAAACCAAGACAATTTGCTGTCAGGTTTAAAGGGTTAAATGAACATAATTCAGGAAAATACAACAGATAAATGATAACGATATATATAAAAATTAAATGAACATTTCCTTTTAAAATTCTCTGGATAACGAGCTCTTCATAATGTGTACTTTGGTGTTTGATATCTGAACACCAGGATATCTGACAGACAACTGAACATGTTTAATTTTTTTCAAAGAAATGTGAAGCTCATTAACCTGTCTGATATCATATGACTGAATATGGGATTTAAATTACTCAGTGATGAGAGAGAAGAAGGGTTATGTCATTATTTTTAATGAGAAACTAATATGTTAACTGAGTGGTAACAATATATGAAGTAGCCTGACTTTTTTTTTATAATTTCAGTGTTACAGTATTATTTTCCTGGTCTGACAGGGAACATATTTTTTCTGAAGGCGGAACCAACTACCAGCTGTATCACACGGACAGGTTTCAGCAGGAGCCGGAAGTGACGCAAAGGCCAAACTTGTGGTTGAGCGCGTCGCTGCCAAAGTAGTTACGAATTAATTTGTGTTTGTGAAGATTAATCAGGTTCATTTCAGTAAACATGGCGGCCAAACGTAAATCTGACGCGACGGTTCCTGCGGAGGAAAGTGACCAACTGCTCATCCGCCCGCTGTGAGTCCAAATACAACTTTATCTCTGATTGTCACCAGATAGCGGCTGTGTCTGCGGCTCGCACCAAACTCCATTCACAAAAACCCTAATTTAGGAGATATCTTTTATCAGTAACGGCCAAAATATGTTACGGGAGACATTTTAAGACTTTTAACGAATCCTTAGATGCAACTTTTTAGTTCGGCACACAACAAATGTGTCAAAACTTCTTATGTGAAAAGGTTTTCAACTTTTATGTTATTGTCACCAGCTAGCGTCTGTGTCTGCGGCTCTCACACCAAACTCCATTCATGAATAGCCAAATTTAGTAGATATCTCGTATCATTAACGGCAAAGCTATGTTGAGATTGACCGAGTAAGACTTTTCACAAATTCTTAGAAAACACTCTTCAGTTCGGCACACCAAAAATGTGGCAAACATCTCATATTATAAAGTTTTCAACTTATATTTATTTGTTCCCATGTAGCGTGCGCGTCTGCTGCCTTTAGACCAAACCCCGCTTATACATCGCCTAATTTAGTAGATCTTTTTATCAGTAAAGGCAAAAACTGCGTTAAGTTTTCCCTTTTTAAGACTTTGAACGCACCATTAGAGACCACTCTTCATTTCGGCAGAGGAAAGGTGTGCCAGACATCACTCATGAAAACACTTGTTCAACTTTTATATCTGATTGTATCCAGCTCTCAGTTTGCTGATGTAGCCTCCCACATGTTTCAGAATTAAATATTCTTTAGTAGAGTTTGGCTTTATTTTGTGTCGAGGTTAAGAGTGCATCACAGCAGCAGATCCGCCACTTATTATTTGTTCTGACGTGTTGAAGCTGAGTTTGGTTACTACATGTTACCATGGAAACAGTTTTAACTTTAAAACATCTGGATTCTGGATGTCAGTTGTTCATTAAAGTGATGTCGCTGTGTGTGTTTGTGTCCAGAGGAGCAGGACAGGAAGTGGGACGGTCCTGCATCATCCTGGAGTTCAAGGGACGAAAGATTATGGTATGTTTCATCACATCAGCTGTGAACTTTAACATCTGTGTGAGTCGAGTAAAAACATGTGTGTGTGTTGGGGTTTTAGTTGGACTGTGGGATCCATCCTGGTCTGGAGGGAATGGACGCTCTGCCGTTCATCGACCTGATCGATCCGGCCGAGATCGACCTGCTGCTCATCAGCCAGTGAGTTCAGAAAGTAGAATTCATCATCACAGAGAGAACACACACACTGACACACTCTCCGGTCTCTGAGACAACAAACTGACAGGTCATACGGTTATTTCTCAGACAGTCTGACAAAACTGATGTTTGAGGGTTTAAAAACTCTGATTATGATATACTGGACGATATTTGGTTGTAAAAGAAGAAGTAAAGAGAAACAAGATTAAAACCCAGAATAACTCCTGGTTTAACTTCAGAAAAGTTGAAATGATCGCTGAAAGTATGACGATGAGAAATGAGACGATGTTGTTTGTCATGACGGTGAAGGAAGGTCAGGGTTGATGTTGGACCTGAACACTGCTTAGTAACGACATGTTGTCCTCTCGTCCCTCTCAGCTTCCACCTGGATCACTGTGGCGCTCTGCCCTGGTTCCTACAGAAGACCAGCTTCAAAGGAAGAACTTTCATGACGCACGCCACCAAGGCCATCTACCGCTGGCTGCTGTCCGACTACGTCAAAGTCAGGTAGGACTTCGTCAGTCAGGTAGGACTTCGTCAGTCAGGTAGGACTTCATCAGAGTCAGGTAGGACTTCGTCAGAGTCAGGTAGGACTTCGTCAAAGTCAGATACAACTGCTATAAAGTCAGGTAGGACTTTACACTATGTCAGTGTGCGGTAAAGCAGCGGTGTGGTGTTGGTTGCAGTAACATCTCAGCAGACGACATGCTGTACTCGGAGACAGACCTGGAGGAGAGCATGGAGAAGATCGAGACCATCAACTTCCACGAGGTGAAAGAAGTGGCCGGCATCAAGTTCTGGTGTTACCACGCCGGGCACGTCCTCGGAGCCGCCATGTTCATGATCGAGATCGCCGGAGTCAAGGTGGGTCCAGCTTCAGTCCCCGCCCCCTCTGACCTCTGACCTCTGACCCTCTGAGACTGAGCTGTGTTCAGGTGTCTCATGTTTCTGTCAGGGAGATTTTAAGGTGACTCCTGTCTGACTGCTGAGCGTGGACACTTCCTGTGTCTGTCCTTTCAAAGTAAAGTCCTGCATGGTCCAGTCATGTAGGTTTGGATTTATTTTGACAAGGCGCAGCTCCTGATAGAGTTTCACATTTGTTTGTTTTTTTTCTGTGACTAGGGCCCAGTTTTTCCTCTGGTTGTCTTCATGAGTTGCTAATGTTGTAACTTCCCCTGACCCTCCATCTTGTCTCCTTTCTGCCTCTGTGATGTCACTATTTGATTGGCTAAGTCTCAGCAGCGACTGTCAGAAGTTCAGCACGGTGAACTCTGTGCAGCACAGCAAAATCTGTGTTCATTCATGTTGGCGGAAATCGCTTCATTTCACTACTGCTGTGTTGGAAACTGATTCCCCTCATCGGAGGCAGAGAGTGATCGTGCTGAGATGTGAAAGACTCTGTAACAGCTGATTCAGAAATTAATCAAGATCAATGTTTAAAATGTTTTAAGATCGGCTTTTACATCTTGTGTCTTTGCAGTGTCACATGTGCTAATGTACTGTATTCTCTGTGTGTGTGTGTGTGTGTGTGTGTGTGTAGCTGTTGTACACAGGAGATTTCTCTCGTCAGGAGGACAGACATCTGATGGCAGCAGAGATCCCCAGCGTCAAACCAGACATCCTCATCACTGTGAGCGCAGCTGCCGACATTCACTCCTAAAATCAGTCTGTTTAAACTTTATTTAAACATTTAAATCCAACATGTCTGTCTGTCTGTCTGTCTGTCCGTCCATCAGGAGTCGACGTACGGGACTCACATCCACGAGAAGCGTGAGGAGAGGGAGGCTCGTTTCTGTAACACGGTCCACGACATTGTGAACAGGGAAGGTCGCTGTCTGATCCCTGTCTTCGCTCTGGGTCGAGCCCAGGAGCTGCTGCTCATCCTGGGTGAGACGACCTGACACTGTGGGCCTCCTGCAGGCTGACCTCTGATCTGTGAAACCTGAACACTGTCTCTGTTTTAAAGTTCAAATATAAACTTGCCAGGGTCCAGACCAATCAGCACTGCAGGGGTCTAACTCCGTTTTTAAGTGGTGCGCCTGAACCAATGAGGAGTAATAACAACAATGGCGAGCATCATAGACAAAACAGACGCCGCTATGGAGGATCAAAACAGTGCGCAGCATCATGCCGTGTCACGTGGGCAGTTAGGAAAGTCTGATAGAAAAGTGGGATGTATACTTGTGTGTCAGCTCCACACAGAGCCTACACCGCTGTGAGCGTTTATACTTGCGGTGGTGTGTCTGTGTCACTCTGCAGTTACACCTCCAAAACACTAGTTGGCGGTGGAGGGTTCTGTGAAGTGCTGTAAAGTTTAGTTGATCCTAAACACACATTAAACACACATTAAACACACATTAAACATGGCGTCATAGAGACAGTTTCAAACACAAATCAAAACCAAGAACAAACTTTTAATCAAAGTAAATGATTCTTTGGTCAGAAAATCTTCTTCTGTGGTCAAAACAAAATCTCTGAAACCTACGTCTACTAAGTGTGTGTGTGTGTGTGTGTGTGTGTGTGTGTGTGTAAAGATGAGTACTGGCAGAACCACCCGGAGCTCCACGACATCCCCATCTACTACGCCTCATCTCTGGCCAGGAAGTGCATGGCGGTTTACCAGACCTACATCAACGCCATGAACGACAAGATCCGCAAGGCCATCAACATCAACAACCCCTTCGTCTTCAAGCACATCAGCAACCTCAAGGTCAGTGAGCGTGCTCAGTGGAGGCAGTCACAGGTTCAATCCCTGCACAGTCTTGTAAGCAGGCTGTCTCACGCCCTCTGTGTGTGTTTCAGAGCATGGACCACTTTGACGACATCGGCCCCAGCGTGGTGATGGCGTCTCCCGGTATGATGCAGAGCGGCCTGTCCAGGGAGCTGTTTGAGAGCTGGTGCACCGACAGGAGGAACGGAGTCATCATCGCTGGGTACTGTGTGGAGGGAACGCTCGCCAAGGTGGGTTCAGCTCTGTACACTGACACACTGAGCAAAGAGACTTCCTCCGTCATAAGGACGAGGATTTGTAGGTTGTTTAGAAGCCAGAATAGAAGGAGTCATGGCTCAAAACCAGCCGCCACTGCCCGTCGACAAAAACAAAGATGGTTAAATGTGATCAGACCAAAGGACTGGACGGAGGCCATCATCAAAAATGCTCACATGTGCAGCGCACACTTCATATCAGGTTAGGGACAAAGTATTTCCTGTTGTAGGGGTGAAGAACGTTATGTGTATTAAGGGTTATCATGTCCACCTCATCACAAACTGGGGAGCCACACACAAAAACAAAACAGGAAGTGTGGTGTGACGAGTCGTGTGTTTGTGTTTCAGCACATCATGACGGAGCCGGACGAGATCTCCACCATGTCGGGTCAGAAGCTTCCTCTGAAGATGTCTGTGGACTACATCTCCTTCTCTGCTCACACCGACTACCAGCAGACCAGCGAGTTCATCAGAGCGCTCAAACCTCCTCACGTGGTAACCACACCTCTTCAGTAAACTTTATTTATACTTCACCTGTTCAACAAGCACAAACATGTAGACAGAGGAACTAATGAGTTTGAACAGGTGGAATAAAAACGTTCATGCAGACGCCTGACTGTTGTTTTAATTTGTTCTTGTGACTCCTTTAAAGCTTGATTTTATAAAACTATGTCTCCAGACTGGTCAGTTTTGTTTTCGTGCCTCCAGATTTTGGTCCACGGCGAGCAGAACGAGATGGCTCGTCTGAAAGCGGCTCTGATCCGCGAGTACGAAGACAACGACGAGGTCGACATCGAAGTCCACAACCCGCGAAACACTGAGGCCGTCACGCTCACCTTCAGAGGAGAGAAGCTGGCAAAGGTTCGTCTGGGTCCACTCTGTCAGATCAGTTTTATCGATCAGCTGTAAGGAGGTTTTACAGCTGTGTCGTACAGTGCCGTTAACTCCCAGCATGCTCTGCTGCCTGCAGGTGATGGGCTCCCTGACTGACAGGAAGTGCGTTCAGGGTCAGAGAGTCTCCGGGATCCTCGTCAAGAGAAACTTCAACTATCACATTGTGTCGCCCTCCGACCTCTCCAGTCAGTAACACCTTCTGTGTGTGTGTGTGTGTGTGTGTGTGTGTGTGTATGTTTGTACTTCTGTCTTTGTGAGGACCATGGTTTTAACCATCATAGTGAGGACATGTCTGCATTGTGAGGACATATTTGCCAGCCCTCATTCCTTTAAAGTACTGTGAATGTTTAGGGTTGGTTGTAAGCGTGTCTGACCTTCAGTTAAATTTTTCTTGTATTGTTGTGTCTTTGTGAGGACCAGGTTTTAGCTTTTTAGCTTTTTTGAGTTTTCAGCAGCGTCTCTTCATCTTCCTCAGTCAGTGACATTTGCTCAAAACAGACTGTGGTGACTGTGTGTTGTGTTCAGGTGCTGTGGTTTTCCTCAGTGTGTTTCCTCCTGTCTTTGTTCAGACTACACAGACCTGTGTATGAGCACAGTGACACAGACTCAGGCCATCCCGTACACCGGCCCCATCTCACTGCTGGTCAGTCAGCTGCGCAGCCTCGCAGGTAGGACGGAACATTTATCATTATTTTTATTGTTATTATTGTTGTTGTTGTTATTATGTGTTTCTTTACTGCAGAAGAATATTTTTTATTCAACTTTTTTGGCGCCAGAAAACTTGTCATAACCACTGTGACCTAAACTCACATCAAAATATTCCTGATAAAAGTTTTTCTTGTTTAAATATTTAGTTTTTAATCGTCCTTATGTGTCTGTATCTTTCCTGTTTTCATGTACACAACGAAGTTATTGTCACGTTCGCTACAATATAAGATTAAACATATAAATACATGTGGAAAGTCAACAGCTGTTATTTACTGTACTTGCGTTCAGTGTGAAGGTACTTTGTGCTTCACCTGAGTGTTTCTATCATTTGTGTCTTTACACCTCGACTTCAGCACATTTCAGACGAACCTCTTTTACTTTTTACTGCGTTATATTTGTTACACAACTGAAGTTAAAAATTATTTTTGAACTTGTTCATGCAAAAATAATCTAAAATATCACACATAAAGTCTCGTATCGTTTGTAACTGAGTTCTCATTTTATTCCAGCTGTTTTCAGTATAAATGAACTTAAATTAAGATTTTCTTCTCATAATGAATCTGCAGTGATCTGCTTTATTTCTTCTGATTTTCAGCCTCATCTCATCTGTAGAACATCTGTAAACAAGCTGATTTATATTAAAACAGATTTCTTACTGCACCAACAGATTTATATTATCATTATTATCATTGTTATTATTATTAATTATAGAAAATTGTCTTTGTTAAATGGAAATTATCAATAAAAATAACACTGAGTACGTTTCCGTTGATACTGTGAGAACATTTAGCTGATGACACTGTGTGTATAGAAAAGTTTCCTTCCTGTAAATCAGACGTGCATAAACTCTGTGTATAACGCTGATGTCCTGCAGTGTTGACTGTGTGTGTTTGTGTGTGTCTTGTGTGTACTTTGTGTGTATTTTAGGAGACGTGGAGCAGGTGGAGGGAGCGGAGAAGATCACCATCAAGATCTTTAAGAGCATCACTCTGGTTCATGACGCCGGCATGGTGCTGCTGGAGGTCAGAGATTTTAGAGACGTCATTTTGTACTCAGATCTTTGCCGCCTCAGACGCCGCCTGTCAGTCTGTGTATTCCAGCGCTGCACACACACACACACACACACACACACACACACACACACACACACACTGCTCTGCAGTTATTATTTTATTATTATGTGTTTAATATCACGTGTACACGTCGCTTCATCATGTTTGTCCTCATCATTGTCCCAACAAACTGATCAGTAGTGTCATTAATGACAGCTTATTTGTCTTCATGTTATTTACAGTAACAAATCTATGATGTTTACCATGTTTACCACCTTAGCTTAGCATGTTAGCATCAGCTGATTGTCAGTAAACACAGAGCGTAGCTGAGGCTGATGTGAACGTCATCAGCTCTGTAGGTTTGGTATCTGACACCTTAACATGTCGACCTGATGATGGCGCGACATGAAAGTCAGAGGATCGTTAAAGTTATTAAAGTTCATCCTCAGGCGAACTCGAATGATGAACCACATCATCACGATCCATCCCATAATTCAAAACAAGTAATATTTTTTCGAACTTCTTAAGTCCAGTTCAGACAAAACATTCGCGGCTAGATGAAACTGTCTCAGAGCGTCACAGAGAAAAGTGTCAGCGGTGTGAACTGGCCGGTCTGAGCTGGACTCAAGCCGGCTGATGGTGTCACCTGACACTCAGCTGGTCAAATGGCCGGCGGCTGGTTTTAAAGCACGTCACCTGTTTCAACAGCCAATCAGCTTGTAGTGAAGTCCGCTGGTCAAGTCAAAATGGCCGCAGACGGCATGTTGGCTTGCTGCGGCAGGTGCTCCGTCCCCGCCCAGCCCTCTGTTTCCGTCCTCACGGTGTGCCGGTGTCGGACGGTGGGTCCCTGCTGCTGCTGCTGGCTGTATGTGCTTATGCCCCGCCCACACACACACATTCTCACTGACTGATGAATTGGCGCTGGTTATTGATATTATTGTGGCGTATTGATTATGAATACAGTCCATCTGATGCTGGTTTGGTTTCATCACTGTAGCCGGTATCTCACTATCACTATCATCACCATTGTTGGTGATTCTTTGGTCTGAACAGGACGTTAATGATCTGCTGTCCCACCAACAGGTCCTCATGTTGTTTATTAGATCATGATGATGTCAACAGCTGCTGTGTTTCACTGGTTCACTCATACGACCCATTGTTCCAAAATTACTCTCCTCGTGGTTTGACTTACGCTGACCGTTTCAAGATATGACCATCACAGCAGGTTTAACAAACACTTCTGTCAAACAAACAAACAAACAACAAACAGACAGTCATAACTCACCCATAAAGTGTTACAGTGAGCTCCTGAAGACATGTCTGTCTGTGTTGATTAGTTTTTAACTCTTAATCACACATTAAAGTTTGAGGTTTTACCCTCTTTTTTTAATGAATCAGAACCATGTGACCTTTCATCATGAGGTCCTGTTGTGTTTTCCAGCTGATACTTTCCAGTTCTCCCAGTCTGTCATCTACAGCAGCTTTTTTTGAGAAAATATTCAGGCAAAGACAAAAAATATTTCAGTGTGTTGAAACTTTGAAACCTCAGAGACAGGAGCTCTGACAGTGATTCTGACTGTTGGGAAAGAAACTTCAGGGTGTTGCCATTGAAATGAGAACATTACGTACATGTGCTAAAAATGGAGCAGCAGCAGCTTCCAGTTTACTCTGAGGTGTTTCAGGTGAATTTTGCAGTTTTAATGTAACTGAGATTATGTTTCTTTGCCCTCAGTGGATCGCCAACCCGCTCAACGACATGTACGCTGACGCCGTCACCACGGTGATCCTGGAGGTCCAATCCAACCCAAACGCCCAGAAACGTCAGTAAAAATAAATATAAATAATAATCTGTCATGTTTTTATTTGTTTCAGCTCAGGAGTCAATGAAAGAAAAGTTTGTACACAAACCACCTGCTGACACTCTTCATGAAGGAACTCTATATTTTAGTTATTTTATTTGAACACATTAAACTGCATAAAATCTAAATAGTATAAAAGAAAAAGTAAGAAATGTGTGAGGAGAGGGGGAGAAGCCTCAGGCTGATACAAACAGACCTGAGAAAAACAGACAGTGGAGAAATAAATGAAACTCAGATTATACAGACAAATACAACAAAAGATAAATGACAGCAGGAAGCAGACTGAGCAGTCAGTTAAATATAATCCAGTGAAAACTGAGAAATACACAGAGCAGAGGGAAATATAAAAAGTGGGAAATATTTCTGTACAAGTCAAGAATTAACTGGACACCATGAATTAAATGTAATAAATGTTGTGAGGATAAAGAGCTGCTGACAAAATGTATTAAATCTGTACAGCACGATATCTGAGGTGAAACTGAAGGTGGATCTGATCAACGTCTGGTTTATGAATGAATCTGGGAGTTAAATGTAAAGAACCTGCTGAACAGTGACGACATGTGTGTACATATAAACACGCAGATCTCGTTAAGGTTGAATGTTTGGATCTGTTTCAGTTCTGGACTCGAAGAGAGAAACGTTTGACATGGACATGTTTGTGGAGAGACTCGGCCTCATGCTGCAGTAAGTTCACTTCACTCACAGGGTGGACGTTTGTTTTACTCTGCCTGCAGTGCCGGGCGGGTGGAGTCTGACTCTAACTTCACCAGTCAGTTCTGTGTCTTTATTAAAAGTCTGTTACCGCTCTGAAGCTCCACCCGTCTGCCACTACACACGACATCATACAAACGCACCCTCTGTGAGAGGACAGGAAACTGATTCAAAGATCATTAATGTCTGACTGAACTTAAACACATCATGATGTCAGAGGTCTGCATCTTTTAATAACACACACCTGGGTGATGTCATCAGTTTGTTATATAAATTTAGTTTTAAAATGTTACTGTAGATATTTGTCATAAAGCTGTTGTTTGTTTTCACGACTTGTTGAGAAATGTTCGTCATAGAAGCTGAAGAAGGACGTGTGTGTAGAGATGCAGAGATTTTCAGAATAAGAGCTCATCACCATGGTTACAGTCTGAGGAGATGTGTCCCAACCGTTGACGTTTGTGTTGCAGCGACATGTTCGGAGATGACTGCGTCAACTTCGCAGACAGTAAACACCTGAGTGTGACTGTGGACGGAGTCACGGCGTCCATCGACCCAGAAACCAGAGTGAGTATCTGAACACAGTGAGACGTCCTGTCTGTCTGTCCGTCCGTCTGTCCATCCGTCTGTCTGTCAGCTCAGAGCTCATTGGCGCCTGCTGAAGGTCTTTAAGAACACAGGTCTGTAGTTCCATCAGACAAACAGGAGGAAACAGTGACTGTTGGAGCTTTTATTCTCTCAGCAGTAGAAAGCTCAGGTTCCTGTGTCATCACACCGTGACCTCTGGTGACCTCACGTGTTGTGCAAATGTCGTATTTTGTTGTAATTATGTCGGTACTTCCCCTCAAGGCCACAAGAGGTCATTGCATGCATTATCCTGCATTTATCAGTCCAAAATAAATCATGTTAGCCGTTAGCAGCTAGTTAACGTTAGCTCTTAGCTGCTAGTTAATGTTAGCTGTTAGCTGTTAGCAGGTAGTTTACCTTAACATTAAGTAGCAGCTAACGGCTAACAGTAACTAGCTGCTAACAGCTAACGTTAACTAGCTCTCTTGCTGCTGATGTCATCACACATTTGTTGTTCACAGTGTGACATCATCAGGTAAACAACAGCCTGCGTCCTCTGACGTGTCCTCAGTAGTTGGGACTATTTTTAGAGGCGGATTAATAAACATGAATCTTGTTGGTATCTGTGTTAGTGTGTGCGTCCGTGTGTGTGTATGTGTGTGTCGCACACACACACACACACACACACACACACACACACACACACACACACACACACACACACACACTGCACCTGCCAGGAGACACAGGTGATGTAATAAATGGCGTAATACCCTTCATCCTCTGACCTCTGACCTCTGTCTCCAGACGGTGAAGTGTGCGGAGGACGAGTCTCTGAGGGAGATGGTGGAGGTCGCTGTCCACCGGCTTCACGACGCCCTCAGCCCTGCCTTCTGAGTGTGATGTCACCAGCAGGGGGCGGCGGCCAGCCGTCCACAGGAAGCTGATGTTTTTGATGTTTTTCTTCTTTTAACGAAGACGAACTTTTAGTTTGAAACCTGATTCCAAAGGAATCTCCTCGTCCTGCCGCTGACGGACCAATCACCTTTTTCTACTGCGTGTATCTGATAAACAAACATCACAACAAAATAAACAAACGTTTGTCCACTCTGGTGTTTATCAGCTGATTCTTTGAACAACAGTTTTATTCTCAGTTTATGAACGTGTTTGAAAACAAATCCAGATTTTAGATTTTCATCGTCAGTCTCTCAGTAAACTGATGAATTTAAATAAAGCTTTATTGCAGACACAGGTCCATATCATACATGTCACGAATATTTCAGCTCCACAGTTTAAAACTTAAAACTTATTTTTCCATCTTTGAAATAAAGTTTGACGTCATTATCTCTTCATTCTGGAGCTTTCAACAGAATTATAATAAATCTAGAATAATCAAATATAATATCACAAAAACGTCAAATCTGAAGTCATAACTGCCGCTGAGCTCACCTGTCAACAGATGTTATCTCCATGACGACTGACTGAACTCCACTGATGAAAACCATGTGATGATTGAAAGCTCTAGAACAAAGCCAGTAAGTGGACGTTGAGTCGGGACAGTTTCTCAAACTAACAAATTATTTTTAACAACAGTAAGAGTCTGTTACGGAGGACAAAAGCTGCCAAAATCAAAATAAATGACAATTTAGGAATTAGCTGAAATAATTGATGCCATTAAGTATACCATAAATATTAAATATTTCTGTAGACGTTACTTAAAAATATAAATGTTTTGCTTCTTTATTTACATTTGTACTAATTTTCACATTTGTTCACTTTCCCATTTATTCAGTTAATTATTAGTATTAATTTGTAAATGTATTTATTTTTGCACTGATAATTTTTAAATGTAAAATGATTTTGTCACTTTATTTATGTATATTTTGGGGGGGGTACATTTAATGACATATTAATGTATTTTTGATTTTAGCAGCTTCCATCCTCCGTACTCTGAGGCTGAAAAAACATATCAGAACGTTAATATGAATTATTCAGCAATAATTGTTTTTGCTTTATCATTTAAAAAATTTTTTTAGTTCACTTTATGTATTATTTTAACACTTTTTGGTACAATGAATAGCATATTAATTTATTTATTAATATTTTATTTTTGATTTATTTATTTTTGATTATAGCAGGTTCTGCCCTCCAAACTCTGAAGCTGATTAAACACATCACAGGACATAATTACGAATTATTCAACAATAAATTTATTTCTCAAAAAAAGTTTCTCACATAAAACTGAAACATTTTATTTTGAAACAGCAGTCAAACTGACAGGTAAACAGCCACATGAAAAACAAACAAACAAACATGTTTGACTTTAAATGTCTTAATACTCAGTGAACGTAACAAAGACGTGTTTACAGAATATGGCACACGATCGTCTGCATATAAACAACACAAACAGTAAACAACAACAACAACAACATTGAACACACATCTCTAATGTATAAAAATACTGACTGAAGTGCATTTTAATACCACAGAAGAAGAAAAGGCACGCAGCTCTGATTGTCATTTAAAAAATAAAAACAATTTGACTTTCAGACAAAAATAAAACAACACTTAATAAAAGCGTAAAAACAGCCTGAGAGTTTGCTCGCTGAAACATGTTGGTTTCAAACTGCTGTAAATAAAGTAACGTTTGATTTAAAGCGTCTGATGTGACAGACTGAAGCAGTCATCAAAAATAAAAGTATCAGCCAGACAAATAAAAAGAACTCGTGGTCAGCGGTGAAATGTAAATACATACATTTACTGAAGTACAACTTTGAGGTACTTTTACTTTTCCAACAGATCGTCTCCAGCAGCACCAACTTAAAATTAGCGGGTGATTTTCAGAATTATCGACCAGCAATTAAAAACACAGAATTTTAATGTAACTGTTACAAAAGTTTAATAAAAAGCAGCTGAAGGCATCAAATCTTTGGCAGGCGCGCTTCAAAAACAGCAGAAATATCCGTTAACTTGCAGCTCTGTTGGTCTTTGAACGTTTCTAAAGCTTTTTGTTTTGGGAGAAAAAAACCTGAAAGTGAGCGTGGGACATGTGGGAACTAAAATTAGTGCGGGGCCTCTGGGAACTAAAATTAGCGCTAGGAGATTAGGAACTTCAGTGAGTGCGGGACATTTGGGAACTAAGATCACCTGGTATGGGGCATTCAGGAGCTTAAATGGGGCGTTGGGGAATTAAACCTGTGAACGTGGAGTAAAGACAGATGGCTGATGATGTCATTGTCAGGTGATGATGTCACAGTCTGACATCAGATCAGGTAAAAACCTGTTTCCACTTTGTCTGGTCACCTGATGGCGTTCAGCTGCAGATCAGAGTCAGGAAGAATCAACAATCAAACTGTAACAGCTTCAGGAGGACAGCGTGGACGCACGGTGAGGACGGACCCTGAAGTGGACGCAGTGCGGCGGGCTGTGGGACAGAGCAGGTTAAATAACTCACGCGAGGACCTGACGACAAAAACACTGAGCAGTGACTCCGCCTGCTGCGTGTCCTGGTCTCTGCAGGTGAGGACAGGTGTGTCCTCTCAGCACTGCGTCTCCTTGGTGTCGATCTGATGTTGTCTCTTCAGTCTGAACATCAGCGCCTTGTCGCTGCGACTCGTCACACTTTTGTCCGTCAGGTCCTCGAAGGAGCGCTGAGTCGACCCTGCCGGACGCCCGAACGCCTCCTCCAGAGCGTCCTCGTCCAGATGCGAGTCGAAGCTGGGGTCCTCCTGGATGGTGGCCATACGGGGACTGTCCAGAGGGGGGTGGCTGAGGGCGGGGTCGGGGGCGGAGCCAGGGACTGGAGGGGTGCTGGTCTGTTGGGGGCTGGACGACTGGAAACGCAGCCCGGCGGAGGAGGTGCTGGTGGGGAAGGTTGGAGGTTTGAAGATCCGGACAGACGCGGACTCCAGGCTGCTCAGGAGCTCGGCATTCTGGGAAAATCAACAGTAACAGTCAGTTATGACCCAAAATTAAAGGAACAGGACGCTGTTTTTAAAGTTTAATTTAATTAACAGGAACATTTTCTAAATCACACGCTCAGTTTGACGGTCGATGACTCGTCAGTCAGGAGTTACTCACACTGGGGAAGAACAGAGACTTGGTGGTCTGTTCGTACTGCTGGTCCAGTTTCTTGTCCTGAAAGTACAGAAAGATGACGAGTGAGAGGAAGAAGAGTCTCTGAGCTCGGGTAGTGAAGACGAAAAGATGGCTCCATCGTACATACAGATCTGATCTGAGATCTGATCTGGATCGAGCGGGTCGCTGACAGAGACTCACCACACAGTGCACCAGGATGCTGAAAGGAACCCAGAAGAGAAGCGAGAACGCCACCACCGACCCCACGATGTTATCAGCCAGGAACTTCCCGAACGTGTTGATGTCCAGTTTATCGATGAAGTCCCACAGACGCTCCACCACGTCCTGAACCTGCTTCATGCACTTCCCCTGCAGAGACAGCGTCCACACCAACACGTCATGTGACGCTCTGTGTTTCAGATAACGGGAGAGATGAAGAAGAAACTCACCGCTCCGTCACAGAAGCCCACGGTGCAGGGTTTGCCCTTACGCAGGAACAGGAAGTGGCCTGTTGCGTCCTGGTAGGGAGCGCAGACGCCGCTGCTGCTGCGACAGCAGACTTTACAGGACGAGTTTGTTTCTGCGCAGAAGAAGAAACAAAGACGTTACAGCAGCTGTTAAACACGTCAGACCTGAGTCACCATCACCAGGTGGCGTTCACAGGACAGACGTCGACTGACCGCCATTTTATTTCTGTCAGTTTTTATTCACACTTTGACTCAACACTTGAATCTGACAAGATTATAAAATATTATATTTAACAAGTCGTCATATGTCATATGATTTGATTCAAAATAACCCAGCTGGGTTCAACCTGAGCAGATTTTACTGATGAACTAAACTGAGCGCAAAGTGTTTGGGAACTAATGTGAGCAGAGAGTGTTTGGGAACTAAAATGAGTGCAGGCACTTAGGGAACTACAAAGAGCATGGGGCATTTGGGAACTTAAATTAACGTGGAGCCTGAAGAAACTAAAATGAGTGCTGGGACTTTGGGAACCAAAATGCGCATGGATTGTTAAGGAACAAAAAAGAGTGCAGGAACTTAGGGAACTACAAAGAGTATGGGGGCAATTGGGAACTAAAATCAGTGTAATGCCTGAATAAACTAAAATGAGCATGGGGCATTTGGGAACTAAAATGAGCGCGGGGACTTTGGGAACTAAAATGAGCATGGATTGTGTGGGAACAAAAAACAGTGCAGGGCATTTGGGAACTAAAATGAGCGTGGGGCATTTGAGAACTCGAATGAGTGCGGGGCGTTCAGGGACTAACATAATACTAATGTATAGAACTTAACCTGTAGTGTAGACTTGTAGTGGAGTATTGTCACAGAGTAGTGTTAGAACTTTTTTACTGCAGTGCAGCGTGTCGTACCGTTGCAGGCGCAGGGCTGCAGCTTTAAGACGGCCTGACAGAAAGGAACACACTCTCCGTTCAGACACTCTCCGCTGTCCAGACAGATGGTTTTATCGGCGGCGTTCTCCGGAGGAGGACACTCGCTGCTTTTTCCTGTCAAACACAAAGTCTTCCGTCACTGCGAGTCTCCACACAACACACAGTCATGTGTGACCTTTGACCTGTGGGCTGACCTGTGCAGTACGAGTGTCCTTTACAGGTGGCATTGATGGGCTCCTGACAGACTTCACCTTCGAACTCGAACTTGCAGTTTTTACAGCACGCACTGTTCCTGTCACTGAACACAGAGAGAGAAAACCGAGTCTGAGTCACTACTTAAAGGAAACAAGAACCTCTTCATCTCGTGTTTTACATCATGTGAAGATGTGAAGAACCTGGACCTGATCTGAACCTGGTTCCTGACCTGGAGGTCTCGACCCCATGACAGAGACGGATTAAAAAAATAATTCTGCTTCACAAAGTGTTTTATTATTTTGGACTCAAACGCAGCGGCTGACGTTCCTCTGACCTGCACAGAGCTCCAGGTTTCAGCCTGCACTCGGCAGTGCAGCAGCGGTCTGAGTTGATGTGCAGCAGTCCTGGGTCACACTCCTCCCCCTGCTCCACCCGAGAGTTACCGCACACGTTGATGTTCCTCTGCTTGAAGCAGGTCGGCGCCTTCGCCCTCAGACGCTTCACTATGGAGCGTTTACTGCAGTTGGAGAACATCTGGACACAGGACAGAGTTCGTTAAACACACGTCCACCTGTAAATAAACATCAGTGAGAAACGACTCGGCACCTTGTTGTTGACGTGGTCTCCGCTCACAGCGATGGGATACATGACATACTTCCCGCCCTGGTCCTCTCGGGGGGCGCAGTCCCGGATGTTGTCTGGGTCGTGTTCTGCTCCAAAGTTATGGCCGAGTTCGTGAGTCGTCACCAGGTCTGCTTCCTGTGGAGACAACAAGCTGATGAGAGCAACATCGCTGTGTCCTCACTATAAAAATGTTCAGGTGTTTGGAGCTGTAAAGAGATACAACTCTTACATCAACATGTTTCTTAAGCCCCTTTTACACTGCCAGATTTTCCGCGAATGTTTGGCCGATTTGCCGGCCAGCTGCGAGCATTTAGACACACAGAGCCGGATTGGTGAGTTGATCTGAGGCGCCCAATTTTCCACCTCGTAGGGTAGTCATATCGGCGGAACGGTTTTAGTATAAACAGAGCGAGGCGGCTTTCCGCCTCGGGAGGGGCTGTTGATGACTTGTGGGAGGGGCTGTTGATGACGTTGCACATTCGACCCACTGGCGTGGACTTCAAACCAGGAAACAGCTGATAGCAGGAATGAGTATCTAGCAGCACTAAGGAGACGCAAAGCAGAAGATGAGCAACTGGGGAGATAAAGAATTGCGCGCCCTCCTTGCCCTCGCTAACGAGAAGGCCATTAACCGTCCGATGACGGGAACGTGAAGGACGGCCTGATGTACAAGAGAATGGCTGAAGGACTGACCAGCTGCGGCTTTCCTCAGTACGTCACCGTTTACGTCACACGCTGAGCTGCACGTTCTGTTACTAGCTCCGCCCCCCATTGCCCTGAAAAAGGCACATTCTGTATAAACAAAAGAAGGCAGACGGCATTTTGCTGCACTCCCCGATTTTGTTTTTATACTGCCAATGCTGAAAGAAGAGGGATTGGGCTTTCCTGCAAATTTGCACAATTCCTGTGTAAAAGAGGCTTTAGACTGGCAAAACAAACTTTACATCATCTGCTTTTAGCAAGCGCTACCACAAAATGATGATGATGGTTCTGATTGGTGTATTTATAAATGTCGTACCTAACATGTCGTACGTTATTCATTATCAATGATTTCAGTCCGGCTGCAGGACGTCTGTGTTTTCTTCTGATTCATTCTCGTACAGCTTCACTGAGACAGCTGGTTTTATGTGTATCAGATGTTCAAAACACCTCTAACAGGAGGCGCCCAGGAGGATCCTGACCAGATGTTATACCACCTCAACATGAAGGAGCAGCGGCTCTACTCCGAGCTCCCTCCAGATGTCTGACTCCTCCCCCTATCTCTAAGGCTGAGCCCAGACACCCTACAGAGGAAACTCATTTCAGACGCTTGTATCTGTGATCTCATTCTTTCAGTCACTACCCAGAGCTCATGACCATAGCTGAGGGTTGGGACGGAGATGGACCAGGAAATCAAAAGCTGCGCCTTCTGGCTCAGCTCCCTCTTCAGAACTTGCCCGCATCACTGCAGAGGACGCACCAAACCGCTGATCCATCTCACGCTCCATTCTAGTATGGAGGGACCAGGAATTCAATTAAATTTGATCTATTAAGTCCAATATCAGAGATCACAGTTAGCCTCAGAGGGCTTTATAACGTACGACATCCCTCTGTCCTTTGGACCCTCACAGCGGATAAAGACAAACTCTCTAAAAAACCCTTTAACTGAGGAAAACAAATGGACAGTGAGCATGCAGATTTGTGATTCGTCAGCGCGGCTTCATGTCCAATTTCAGATTAAATTTTGTCTTTGCAGACGACACTGTTGTTTGACTGTAGAAAACTAAAATCTGGCTCAAACTAAAGGCTCCTGGTGCAAAAAGCAGCTGCTGTGACATCGTTCCACACATGGTTACAGCGCTCTGTTACTTCCTGTGACATTGTCATTATTGCAGTAATTGGCAACAAACACAAGGGGGCGCCCCACCAATCCAAATCCAACCTGTTCTCATTCTGAAGTCGTCAAATAAAAAGGCTCAGTCAGTGATGTCAGAGTCAGGTGATGAAAAAAGACATCCTTTCGTGGCTGTATGATGCGCTGCTGGGCAGCATCAGTGTGTAACAGCGTCAGTATGAAGTGCTGCCGTATAACAACATAATTTAAGGAGCTGGAGAGTCCATATATGGCGGGCGGAAGGGGCAACTCCACACTTTCACCCAGGAGTCTGCTCTTCACTTCCTGTGTGAATGCTGAGCCAAAACGTTTTTTTCGAGCTTTTGTCACACAAGGAAATAAACATAAAAACGAGATGTTTTACAAACGTTGTGAGTTTATTTTGAAAAAGACTGTCTACGTCTAACGAGCAGAAACTGGACATTTCCTATGAACACTGAAGACACAATACGTGTAACAGGTGGAAACTGACACGCTGTCCCAGAACGTAAATAACAGACACACCTAATGTGTCATGTAGACGTGACAGTCCACTGACCAAACAGTGATATTTGATGAGTTGGGAGTGAGAACGTGTCGTTCAATACACTGTATCTGATACATTTAAAGACTGGTTTACGCTCGCCATAGTGTTCCCCATGGAAAGTTTGTGCGCTACAAAAATGACAATCACCACTTTCATGTTGAGTGCAAAGGCTCGAAATGTGGTCCTGATGTTTGGGCGTGCACCTCTGAATTTGTTAGTACTGTATTTTTCAGTTCATCAGTGTCGACTGGGCGAGCACTCTTCATTATTAGAGAGCACAGGGACATGTGGCCTTAAATGATTTAAAACAAAGGGCCACCACACTGAGGAGGGAAGAGACTTTTAACTGCGGGTGGAAAGAATAAGAAACATCGCTGTGAGAGCTAAAACCTGTCTCATGGTAAGTGTGGTGACGGCGTAAAAAATAATTTCGACTTGGATATCAACAGCAGTAATAATACACGTTTTTCTACTGTTGCCAGGAAGCCGACTTTTCCAGTGACGTTCTTCTGGTAACACTCATTTTGATTTATTAACTAATTAAGCTTTTAGTGTCCAAACCTTCACTGAATGTGGACAGTGTCTTGTATGAGTGGACAGAACAGAGACAATAAAAACAGTAAGTAAATCATTTCGGTACGATAAGCTGTCAGAGAACCAGCCCACCTTGGTCAGGATGGTCTTGCCGTAGTTCTTGGTGCTGGTCAGACCCGTGTTGAGGTAGATCGCTCTTTGTTCGTTTGCAGATGGAGGACAGGCTTCACAACAGAAACACACAGAATTAATCTTTCACATTATTTCCGGTGTCTGAAGACAATGGAGGACAGTGACGAGACAGTAGGACTTCACCTTTGGAGCAGAGACCTCCGGGGATGTCCGGTTTGGACGGGGCGACGTAGGCCAGACCCAGAGTGCCTTCGTCAAAGTCCTGATAGGTGAAGAGGTGAGCCAAGCAGACGTTGGAGGCTTTCTCTGCGATGTCAACACTGAACTGCTGCAGAGACACAAACCAGGAAGAGGAGACGTCAGATATACAGGAAGTAATATATCCACTATCCAACATCACTACTGTCTGATAGCAACTACAGCGAGCAGCTGTTTAACTGAGTCTGTTTGAATAATGAAACTTTATTAGTGAGGTGTTGAGATTCAAGTTTAAACTATCTGTCTGCGAATGTTTGCACGTTGTAATAATTTATTTTGTGAGTTAATGTGCTTGAATATAACTTTTTTATTTTAACTCGGATGCACCGCTGTCAGGCTAACATTACTGGGTTAGCTAGTTTTAGCTACTGTTTCCATCCCAGAGGTCTGGTAAAATGCTGTCCTGCTACAATGCTAGCTAATGTTAGCTAACTTAAGCTGCTATTTTCTACCCACGAGGCAAACTGTTCCCAGAGGTCTGGTGAAACGCAGTTAGGCTAACGTTACTAGCTAACATTAGCTAACTATAGCTACTGTTGTTTTCCAACCACTCCCAGAGATCTGGTAAAATGCTGTCAGGCTAATGGTACTAGCTAATGTTAGCTAACTTTAGCTGCTATTTTCTACCTTCTACGTCAAACGTTCCCAGAGGTCTGAATGGTTAAGCTGTTTAAAATCTTTTTTTTGTGGCTAAAAACATAGAAAAGTTGTTGCATTACATCGTAACTGCATCAAACTCGAGGCGCGTTGAACACATGGCTTTAATGTTAACGTTCCACGTTAGTTGATTTCGCTCCTCCAAACTTAAGACGGAGGTTTTTGATCCTCATCTGCAGCTGTTTCTCACTAAGTTTTTTTTTTTTTTTTTACTTCTCCCCTTTACGTTCTAATATTTTGGGGATTTAAAGTGGCCTTTGTCGTTGGTCTGTGCCTCCAGTTTCCTGCCCTCCATCTGGACAGTGCACTAAAGTATGGGTTATACAGTATATGAGTGTTTCCTCTGGGAAATCTGAGGACTTCACCTTTGATACTGTTACTTGCTTCATCCTGTTAATTCTATAAGTTATAATTAAATAAAGCGCTCTTTAGATGTGTCCGTCCGTCAGGTGTTACCTCCAGCAGCTTCTTAACATCCCAGACGTCTCGATCCTTCGCTGAACTTCCCTTCATGTTGTAGTGACTCTTCCCTGGCTCCACGTCAGTGGGAAACTTCTCTATGATGATCTGACAGGAAACACACCGTTAACTTTTATTAGCGTCCCTAACGTGGTCGAAACGTTGTTTGTAATACAAGTGTCCTCACCTGATGAATCTGAACTCCGTAACCTGTGAACTCTTCGTCCCACGACGTGTTTCTGTAGATGTCGTCCACTCGATCAATCAGTTCGATCTGAAAGCACAGTCGGGTGGTGAACGGGTGAACGTCGCTGTGTGGAGGTGACGGAGGTTAAATAATGGACGGTGGACTGACCAGGTAGTTGAGGGTGGTGCTCTCCTCCTTGCGGCCCATGTGTTCGAAGAAGCGATGGTCGGCCACCAGCAGCAGAGGACAGGTGTTCTTCCTGTGGTCGTGGACCTGACGCTTCCCTCTGATCACAGGCTCTGTCCAGGTAAAGACATGAACTCAGTCAGAGCTGCAGTCACGACACGAGATTCATGATTAAATCATGTCGAGATGTAAAGATGTGACCAATGATGCTCAGTTCACTAACGGAGCATCGTTACAGTAAATGACAATGTTTTCATGTCAGCGTGCGGTCGTTACTGATGTACGCTGAGAGCTCTGTTTGCACCGTCCAGACTTTTAGCTGCTGTTAATATAAACTCAACACTTCCTGCAGCTGCTTCACAGTAAAAGCATTTACAGCACTAAAGGACAGGAAGTTCTTATTCACATTAAAGGCTTTTTTCCCCACATCAGAAACTTTTTAATTTCACAAGAAAAGCTTTTCACATTACAAACTCTGTTTTTTAAACATTAAAATATTTTAACATTAAGAAACTTGCTTTTTACATAAGAAGCTCCTTTTTCAGATGAAAACCTTATTTATCAAGTGAAAAGCTTTTTCCCCATTGGAGGTTTTTGTTTACATTAAAAGCTCTTTTTTCCCCACCTTCAAACCCTCTCTCTCTCTCTCTCTCTCTCGGTACATATATGTATAACTTTTTTCTGCGTTAAAAGCTCATTTGTTTTCTCCCATGAAAAGCTTTTTTTTAATTTTAAAAGCGTTTTGTTTTTTTAACATTTAATCAACAATTAACAATTAAAAGCTCTTTTTCCCACAAAAACTTTGTTATGCATTAAACCTATTTTTTTTTTACACTTTTTTTCCCTCATGTGAAAAGCTTTTTTTAACATTAAAAGCTCTTATTTTACTTCACATTAAAAGCTCTTATTTTTCACATTAAGAGCTTATTTTTTTGACATATAAGAACCTTATTAACCCTGGTATCTTTTATATATTTAAAGCTCTTTTTCCCACAACAGAATCTCATTTTTCACATTTAAACTGAATCACAGAGACACTTTTTCTGTGAAGCAGGAAATTCACTGTGTTTATTATCCACGTCAGCAGAGACGGAGCTGACCGCTACACAACGAGCCCCTCCCTCTGTGTTCAGTGTTGAGACCTACTGACCTTCTTCTTCCTCTGCGTCCTCCAACATGGCCGCTTTCAAGCCTTCAGGGAGGAGGTCAGAGTTCACGTAGCCGCAGACTGAGGGCTGGTGGAGGCGGCTGAGGTTCCTGATGTCCTCTGAGCGGTAGATCAGCAGACGACCATCAGGCGGCGCCGACGTGAACCTCCACAGAGGCTGAACACAGAGAAGAAGAATCACATCAGGTACGTTTCTGTGGACGGTGTGGTCTGTCCATTGTTTTCATGTTCAGTTATTATTTTCTCAATGTATTTGTGTGTTAATGTCCGTTACAGGTCCCCACAGTCTGAGGTGATGTCCTCACGTCTTGTTTCGTCTGATCAACAGTCCAAATCCAAACACACCAGGTTATTATCACGTGTGACGAAGACAGCTACAACAAGAAGCTACTAACAGAAAATGTTTTTAATTTTTCCTCAAAAACTTCTCAAACAATTGTCAGATTAGTTCGTCATTAATGTGCACCTCTGAGCCTCAGCGCAGCCTCACAGAACTCTGAAGGTTTAAATGTTAAAAGATCTTGTTTCTACGTAAACAGCGTCCCACAGATGAATCCGTATCTCTTTTTAATAACGATAAATTAATTAATGTGTCTGTCTGTAGATGTTCAGCCTGTCTCTTCATGTGGATGTTTACCTGATGAAGACTTGACACACTGATTAAAAGCTTCAGCGTTCCTTTGTCTCACCTCGATGTTGTACTCGGCCTCGTTAGTCAGGATGTGAGCGGAGAATTCGTGGTCGTCGATATGAGCCTGGACTCGAGAGTTTTCCTCCCCTGCAGCAAGAAACAAAAACAGGATTAAAGTATTTTTACTGACTCGTTCTCGGAGGTCTCCGGCTGCTCGTCGTTACCGATGACGTGTCCGGTGAAGTAGTTGTGTCTGTTGACAGCGTAGCTCCGCTCTCGTCCGTCCTCGTCCACGATCACGGCTCTGAAGTCCTCGGTGAACAGCTGGTCGTTGGTCCTCAGGTAAAGTCTGAACTGCCTGCACACACACACACACACACACACACACACACACACACTGCTCTGTCGTCAGGAGTCTCTCTGAGTCATTTAAGTGTGTGAGGTGTGACCTCTGACCTCTGCAGGGCGTTGAAGCTGACCAGTTTCTCCACATGAGTCTGAGTTTGGACGTCACGGCGACGGACGGAGTGAGTCTGCAGGCTGGAGAGAGGCAACACGTCGAAGTCATCCAGCATCGACCTGAGAGACGCTGCTGAGGGAACACAGAGTCCATCATGGGTCAGATCAGCCAATCACAGGTCAGAAACATCTGCTCTTCTTTCACATTAAGAGCTCTTTATTTTCAAATTAAAACCTCATTTCAAATTAAAAGCTCTTTTTTTACACCAAATGCTCTCATTTCAAATTATAATAATAAATAAAATAAAATAAAATATAAAAATATATTTTAGGTCCAAATTTGGGCTTATTGTCTCTTAATATTTTTTAAATGACCAACTCATAAATTAGACTACAGTTATTTAGACTCAAGTTTTCTGACGTAGTGTCTCAGCATTTTGATTTTAAAATTCAATTTATCGTAATTATTTACTGTCTCAGAGTTTTGACCGTGTCTCATACTTCTGATTTACCTCCTAACTATGAGTTAGAAAGTCAAAAGTTTGATTTACTATCTCTTAGTTTTGAGATCAACATATAACATATCAAGTTAAAGAGATTGTAAGAAACGAAAATCTGAGACAGGAAGTCAAAATTGTGACAAACTGTTTCATAATTGTTTTAAAAACTTCTCAAACAATCTCATCTTGAATTATCTCAAACAACTTCTCTCTCTTAATCTCTTTGCTTAGATTTAATATCTCTAACGTTTCAGAAAGATTTTAAATACTAAGTTATGAGATGTTAAACCAACAGTAACATTTAGAAGTTTTGAATCGTTTTCATTTACTGTTTAATATTTTTAATAAAATCTGACATCTCATCATTTTAACTGATCTCGTGAAGTTTAGACTTAAGTCTCAGTTTTAATTTATAATATCTTTACATTTTAACACAGCGTGTCACTGAGTGTTCCTCAGCGTCTCGACATCGTTACAGAGAAACTATAATGATTTTCAAGGCTTAAATAAAGGTTGGAAAGAATGAATGAGATGATACAGTGAATAATGAGTTACAAACTATAAGTAGTAACTAAGATATAAATTATTGAACCAAAGTCGGGGCTTATTAGCTGTTCTCAACATTGTGACTTTGAAGTAAACACGATTTATTATCTCAGAAATTCATCATTTGGTTTTGACTCCTGTAAACGAGGTGTTAATGATTTACAATCATATCATGACTTTTTGTCTGATAATTACAATTTCTAAAATCCAAACTCTGACTCATTGTCTCCTAATCTGGAGTTTAGGTTTCAAATATTTGACATATTTTCACTTAATTTTTACTGATCTCATAAAATTTGAACTCATTAGACCCTCAGTTTGATTTACTATTTCAGCTTTGACATATTATGGGATGTAAGATAGTTAGTGCATAATGAGTAACAACACTAGATTGTAAGAAGTCACTAAGATAATACTATTATGACTTCTTTTTTGTCATTATTATGACTTGAAAAACTCTGACCCACCTCCTCCTAATTTTGAGTCTATAACTCAAATATCTGACATAATATCTCTGACAGTATTTTGTTTATCTTTTCATTTGGTTTTTGTATTTTTCTGGCAGATTTGAGCTTCCATACATTCTGCATTATCGTTGAATGTTCAGTGAAGTCCAAACTCTGACTGTCTCCTCATTCAGACTTTAAACCTCAAATATTTTCTATATTATCTCATAATTTAAACTGATCTCATAAATTTGGACTCATTATCTGCTCAGTTTGATTTACTGTCTCAGTTTTAACATATTATGGGATATTACAGAGTACGTACATAGTGAGTAACAAAGCTAGGTTGTAATAAGTAACTAAGATACGAGATATTAAAATTGAGACTTCTTATTTCATTACTATGATTTGAAAAATTAAAATTACGACCTATTATGTCCTGATTTTGACGTTAAAACTCAAATATTGGACACATGAGCAGTATATTAAATATGACATATCACTCTGACCAACAGTATTTTATCGGACTTTTGATGAGATGTTTGTATTTTTCTGGCACACCCGAGCTTCCGTACATTCCACATTAACTTTAACTGTAAAGTGAATTCAGACTTTTTGCTTTAACGAACATTAAAACAGACTTTTAAATAAACTTGTGACGGTTAAAGCAGATAATGAAACACTCACAGTCCTGCTCCTCTGGTGTGTCTGCGGGCGGAGAAACGGCTGCCTCCGTTAAAACGGTGCAAACGGTGAAAACTAAGAGAAGTTGTTTCATGTTTGATGTGATGAGAAATTAAATCAGGTCGCAGCTGCGAGTTTCAGTTTAAAAGTCTCGATTGAAAAACTTTATCGACACTTTGTATAAAAAGCTTCAGGTTAAAACACATCTGTGGAGACAGCCGGGTGAGTTTGGCTCAGCTCAAGTCTTTAAGGGTTAAAACACGAGAAAATAAAAACGTCTTCAGTCCGAGAGAACCAGGAAGACGGACAGCTGCACGGTCAAGCTGGCTGACAGCGGCGGAAGTACGTCACTCCGCCTTCACAATAAAAGACGAACGTTTCGAACCGATAATTTAAGACTTTTTAAAATCAAAAATAAAGTCAAAGAAATTTGACAAAGCATCAGTTAAGAGGACAAGTGTGTGCAGGGTGAATGGAAATAAAAATACACCTTATTAATCCAGACCATGCAAAAAAAAAAGAAAAATTACAAGGTCAAATACTAATAAATGTAAAAATAAATCAAACGTAATACATCCTAGAAAAACAAATTAATCTCATCATAAAACAAATAAAATGGTATTCATAAAAAATAAGAAGCATTCCAACGAATACAAAATAAAATAAATGAAAAAACATCCACTACCATTAAAATAAAAATCAGAAACAAAAATAATTTCATAAAATAAATAAAAACGCAAAGTACTGCCCCCAAGTATTGCCAACCACAAAAATAACTTTAAAAAGAATTGAATTAATAAATTAAACTAAATTAAATTAAACAGACAAGAATGATTTTAAAAAATCCCTTACACTTATCCCAAGTACCCCAACACAACCCCTCAAACTTCATTAAAATAATAACTCTGTAAAATAATACTAATATAAAAATAACTCTGTAATAACACAACAACAACAGAGTCTAGTGATTATATAAAGATGCAGAAAATGTGTTCAAACAATAAAAGAGATTAAAAAAACATGACTACATTGATTTTTTAACTAATGAAAATAAATAATTTCATAAATAAAAACACAAAGTAGTGATTCCAAGCCGAGTGCACAAAATAGATCATTAATAAAATAATGTTTTTTTTTAACTTTGTTTAAAATAGAATAAATCTCCCCAATTAAAATACTATTATTATGTTATTATGTTATCTTTGAGTTAATATTTAATATTTAATTATTAAATGTTATTAAATGTAATTTTCCACATTTAAACAGTTTTAATTCCTTAAATAATCTACTGCAGACTTTTTTTTTTTTTTTTTTTTTAGGAAATGTTGAGTCTGAGAACACGAGGTGTGTATCAGCATTTTATGTTCCAGATGTTTGGTTATCATCATCAGAGATATTATAGAACGTAACTCCTGCAAACATCAGTTCCCAGACAGGCACCTTTATTTTGAAACTCCGTCGTCATATTGCGCTCTTATTTTGTGGAGCTTGACACTCTGCTGAGTCAAACACGCTGGAATTAAAAAAAACTGAACCTAAATCTGAAAACTAAAATGTGACATGTTTTATTTCCACAGAGTTGTGTGTTAGAGGAGTGAAAGCTGCAGAGAAAGTGAAAGTAAAGAAGGTAGAAGTGAAACATGTCGTCCATCTTATGTAAGAGAATAACAGAGAGACATCTGGCAGCTCTATTTATAACATCTGATCTCATCCAAATCCGCTTTTACTACCACTGATATGAAACTCTGATGGACAGCAAATACACACACAGACTGTGAACTCAAGCTCCAGAAACTAAAGCACGACTCAAACAAACTGCAGGAAGTCAAAGAAAACAACAGTCTGAGATTATTAACACTGAACAACATTAACTCACTCTGTGTCTGAGTAACAGGTTTCATATCAGGAATACATTCTGATTTTAAAGTGACACAGCATCATAACTGACTGTGTTTCATATAAATAAGATTTTAGACAAAGTACAATGTAAAAGTAACTTTGCTGAGTGTGGTGATTAATATGGAGGAGTACTTCTGACTGATGGTATTAAACTGAAGAGGTGACACACTTCCTGTTTTCATAGTCAGATGTAGATGACAGGAAATGTGTCTGTGCTGCTGTTTGGACACCTTCATCTTATTTATTTATTTATTTATTTAGATAGATAGATAGATCAACTAGATTTAAATAAAGTGTCAGAGCCCAAAAAAAGCCACCAGGACGAAAACGTTACGTGCCGATAATAAACATAATAAACTAATTCATAAAACACATTTTACAAAAATAATTTTAAAAAATGAAACAGAGAAATGACATAAAATTAAAGAAATACTCTGAGAATTCTATAATACTGAGATGATATTCAACAGTCAACGTTAGCAGACATTTAAACTTTAAATTTCTGAATAAAAACACTCTGAGGTTCAGGTTGTGAGTTTGTTTTTCATCAGAAAGATTTACGAGGCTACCAAGTAGGTTTTTACTCACCAGGAATTTGCCTGTTTTTTGGTGAAAACAATAAACATATCAAGAGGAAATAAAACACTGGAGACTCTGAGGACAGTTTTTATGTGTGTGAACACAGTGCAGATGTTTTTGTGTGTGTCGTTTAATTTGTATATGAGGTAAAGAAAGAAATGTATGTGAAGATGTAATGCTGTAAAGAAATTCTACTTTAAAAAGAAAGATCTCTGATATAAACGCACTTTTGATATTCAGGGTGAAAAATCAGAATGAGAAGGAAGTCTCAAGTGTGAAGTATGTATATAAAAAAAAATATTATTATTATTAGTAGTAATGGTTTTATGGTACATAGTTAACACTAGTATGTGAAATATTTAAAAATCTATAATATGTGTGATGAGATGAGTGTATAGAGTGTGTGAACCCTGTGTGTACCTTACACTGTAATTACGTTGGAAAAAGACATTTTCAACGTCTTTTCAACTGTTTTTGACTTTTATTTTATTCTATTTATTTATTTTAAACCCATATTCACGTACAGATCTGTACTGATAAATTAATCAAACCTGTTTTTATCATGAAACAGATGAGATGACAGTGAAGTGTGTTTACCTGCAGTCAAGTTGAAGTTGTTGTAGTTCACATTTTGGCCCGCGGGTGGCAGCAGAGTGCCGCAGAGCGTTCAGTCTAACCGGAAACGACAGAAGAAGAAGAAGTGAAGCCCAAACAAACCGGGACATGTGGGTCTGTGACCGGACTGCAGCTGAACTATAAAACTACAAACTGAAGCTGCTGTTCTGAAGCGAACATGGACGAAGAACAGACGGTAAATTATCCTTCATGTTTCTGTCACTCTGACGAAGACGGTAGATGACGTCATAAACGTTAAGCTATTAACGAGCGCGAGCTCAGCGTTAGCTAGGCGCCTCACACCAAACTCCGCTCAGGTATTGTCGAGTTTGGGTTGTTTCGCGCACAAGATTATTTGAAACCAAGGTTTAACATGATTTAACTCGTCCTCTCAAATGAATCCGAGATAGTTTAACAATCGGCGCATGTTGCGCTGCGCAAAACGTGTTATGATTAAAAAAACATGGCGGATTGTGACCAAGCTCAGCGCTGTGGACTGCAGCTGCACAGCTTAATGTCGAACTTACTGTAAAGTCGGACAAAGTTTTTCAAGACATTTTACGTCACGTTAACAATTTTCCATCAAGCAAGGAAAAACTAACTTCATGTTTCTGAATGAAGTCTGACGTGTCACCAGTTTTCAAAGATGAAATCAAAGAAGCTCTGCTGAGGGCAGAAGATGTCACCAACTGTCACTTTATTCTGTTAATGTTAATGTTAATGTTAATGTGTAGGTCTGGATGTGTTCAACTGTAATTATGGTTTATGTTTTTCTTCCTGAACAGAAGAGTTAGAAATTAAGAAACAGGAAACACGTCACATTTTGGGCCTCAAACTTTACACTGTTGTCAGATTCAGGTGTTCAGAAAATCAACACACTTTAACACAACAACAAAGTTTGATTGTCTTCTGTGTTCAGAATAATTCAACTTACTACTGTACCTGTGTGTGTGTGTGTGTGTGTGTGTGTGTGCGTGTGTGTGTGTGTGTGCGTGTGCGTGTGTGTGTGTGTCCAGGCCGGGTACAGGGAGCCCTGCTCTGTGTGTGCAGCGGTGGATTGGGGAGTTTCAGATGAGGGACGTTTCTACTGCAGATCCTGTCACAATGTCATCGAGGTAAACAACAACAACAGCAGGTGGTCTGACGGATGATGTCACAGGACACCAACGAACTTAACAACATATTAAAGTGTCAGATGAGGCATGTGAGCAGTAAGAAACTCACTCCTCCTGACAGTGACGTGATCACATGATTAACTTCAGCCAATCAGGAACATTAAAACACACACACAGTAAATACTGTTTCAGCTAATATTTGTGATGATCAGTGACATTTTGTCCTCTGTGCTGCAGTTATCGAGCATCTGAACCGACCTCAGACTCCTCTGCTGCTCTCCAACATTTTTATTTGCTCAGGGTCTTTTTGTTGGTATTTGAAGTCATTTTTCATTGTGCTGCTGTCGTTATCCTGCCCCCCCCCCCCTGAAGGCTGATCAGTCTAAGAACATATTCTGCTTCTAACCTGACCATAACTGTCTCACATTCCTGGGCCTTTTCGCCACCACATGACTCACAGACACAAGTGGAAGAATAAAATATACCTTCACACCACCGTGTTCCTGCTCCGACAGAGCTCAGTCTCCTCTGAACCGTTCAGCAAACAGAGTCAACTGTTCGTACTATTAAGAGTACGTGAACACACATTCAGTGCGACAAATATCAGAAGTGAAAACAATACAATAAAAAAAGTGCAATAGACCAATAAAAACTAAGGAAAGGAGTAAATAAATTTTAAAAAGAGCAGTAAGGAAAACCTACCAAAGTAAATGAACATTACATATAAGTCAGTAATAAAAAGACTGCAGAATCAAAATCAACTTTATTATTTATTTATTTATGCAAAAGAAGTTTCTCTCAGACCTGCTGGTGATAAACATGCAGGCACACAAACAGAAGAACAGAGAATAACTTTACAAAGTAACTAAGTACTAAATATAAGTAATAAAATTACAGTTGGAGAAAAACATACAAGCAGCACTGTAAGTATAAGAGCAGTGAATGATACCGTTAAGCAGCGTGTGTTTATTGTGCAGATGGAATAAAAAGTGCAGCACAGCTTATCTGATGTGTGACACGTGTACAGATGTGCAAATTAACGACTGAGACAAACGTCTTGTGGAGCTGCACCAAATACCTCAGTAATAGCAGAAGGTTCTGTGGGAACATCCAGAACATCTGAAAAGGTTTTAGGTGTGTGAAAGTGTGGCTGGTGGCGCTCCAACTTTTAAAGTTTAAGGTCTTTACTCTCTCTTTCAGAATCCTGCAGTAACTTTTAAAACTGTCACTTTCAGGAAAGTTTAAGTATAAATATAGTTTAAAAAACAAACACGAAGCTGCAGGTCGCTGTTGAAGTCAGAAATGAAACTTTTTTTCTCATGTGGAGTTTTTCAGTTTCAGGCTGCAGTTACTGCTGTGTGTCAGCAGGTGGCAGCGCAGCATTTCTGTACCAGTTTATATGGCGTGAGTGTGTCTCTGTCCATGTTTGTAACACGTGACCGTGTCCAAATGTCCCCAGAGGACCAGAGAGGTGGTGGACCCAAACTTCACTCCGGGCTCTGCCAGGATCTCCACCATCGGCAGAGGAACCAGAAGCAAGAGGCCCGGTCAGTGAGTCCGTCTGTCTGAGTCTGAAAACACAGACTGAACACGAACCTGTGTCGACGTCCGTCACAGATTCACAGCTGACTTGTTTCAGAGGTTTTACATATGTATAATATTAGAGATTAAACAGTGGTTATACTGTGGGAGGAAACAAGTATCCAACACTTTAACGTGTCTTCAAGCTGCAAACAAACGTTCTGACTGTTGAACACATTTCAGTCAGTGTGTTCAACATCTTTCTCCTGTGTTACTCCACTTTACTGCACAGACGCTTTTTAAATGGATTTAAAGGCTACAGTTTCTTTATCTGTGTAGTTTTATGGAGCTAATATCAACATTATGTGAAAAGCTGCATTGGAAATGTGTTTAATGAAAATAATGTTGAAGTGTTGAAAACATATTTCCCCCGCTGTATATATATATTTAAAAAACCACAACAACTGCAACTAATGATTCTTTTCGTTATCAATTAATTTTCCATTTATTCTATGAAATGTTAAACAATGTGAAAAATATCTGTCCTGTCAAAGACACGTCCTCAAATGTCTCGTTTTGTTTGACTGACACTCTGAAACCCAAAAATATTCAGATTCAAACGGAGTAAAACAGAAAACGTGAAGTTTTTGTTTCACTGTTTCTGCTTGAAAATGACTCAGACCAATAATTACCCAAATAATTGACAATAATTTTTCTGTCCAGTAATTAATTGACTTTTCTGTTCTAAAAAAGAAAAAAAGAAAAATGAAAGCTGCAGATCAGTGTTCTTCAACATTTTGTTAAATGAAGCATCTGTGTGGTGTTTTGGAGGATTCATGGCTGAAACGATGAATCACTAATAAGACGCAAGAGATACAGTCGTTGGTGTTTTTCAGAGCGCGGGCGTCAGTGGGTGATCTGTGAGGGTTTCCAGTTCATCCTGAGGAACCAGGCCGACGCTCTGATCAGACTGGGCGTCAGTGCACGTTTCAAGGTGTGTGGTTTTTAATGGATGCTGCAGAGGAAGAAGACGAGGAGTCCTGCTGAGAGTCAGAGCTGATTGACATGTCTCGTTTCAGGATGAAGTCTTGTGTCAACTGTGGAGAATCTACCTGCAGAAGAGTCGACAGGCGTTCACACACAACCCACTGAGGACCTCCAGCTTCAGAGTGGTGAGTTCACAAACTACACAAACACGTGCACACACATTAATACAATTTTATTGTTTCATAAAGATGTAAAATATATTCATGTAAGTGTATTTGTTAATTATCTTTGTTCCTATTTTATTTTTTCTTACTTTTCAGTTTGTCTTAAAATATTATTCAAAATGTGAACTGCTCTCAGTCGTTTGTTTTTATGCCTCCACACTGGCGACAGCTGTGGCCAGAGATATTATGTTCTACGGTTGTCCGTCTATCCGTCCGTCTCATTCTTGTGAACACAATGTCTCAACAACACCTCGAGGGAATTTCTTCACATTTGACACAAACGTCCACTTGGACTTCAGAATGAACGGATCAGGATCAAAAACACTTTTCTGTCCATCACGCAGCGTCACATCTCGGGAACAGAAGGGGAGACATTTGGTCAGATACTGAACTGGTGATTCTAATCTTGAAACTGTGCTGATTGTATAGATCTGCTGTGTGTGAAGCGTCCATGTTTTCACACACATGGATGGAAACTGTGAGGCTGCTGTCAGCCCTGTGGTGTCTCCTTTGGTCTGAATCAGGGACTCATGTTGTTCCAAAGTTGTATAATTGCCTAGAGTTGGTTGGTGTTCTAACGGCAGCATTTACAAGCGGACCAGATCAAATGCCTTGTGACAGAAAGCTGCTCTTGATTGGTCAGAAAAATCCAGGAAGTAAAGCAAACATTGAAGAAGAGTACACTGTCAAGATAAATGTGACACTTTCTAATGTCACAATGGAGGGACAACTACGCAGGTTGATTTTAGCGCTGCTCATCGTGGACTATATTGCTGTCATTGTTCATTTGAGTCAAAGCATACAGTTTGAAAACGAGGCGCGGCTCCAACTAGAAAACAATGTTTTGATGCATTGGATGTGCTGAATGTGCATATTAAGGCAGTACAGGAGGAGGCGCACATTAATAATCCTCCAGGACTGTAACATGCTCATGTTTAACCCAAACAATGTGTCATGTGACTGCAGTTGCTTCAGATCCAGGTCGGAACACGTTCTCACCACAAACCAACCGCACCAGAGTTCATTTGGAACCAGACTGAGACCACCTCTTCAAGAAGGTCTCTGTCTGGTTGTTTTGGTGTGTTCACACCTGCACAAATGAACCTCATTGAGGGGTTTGTGGAGGCGCACAGCTGTGGGGCCGTAGTTGTAGTTTGACTTGAAGTTAAAGAATATTGAGTTAGTTTTAACTTTTGTGATGTAAAATTGTAAAAATCCAAACTTGAGTTGATTTTATAATCTGTTTGAAAGGATTTAACATGTTGTCTTTCTCTTTCTCTGTCTCTCTGTCTGTCTGTCTGTCTCTCTGTCTGTCTCTCCTCAGCGACGTCCAGACTCGGAGTCGGACAGTGCAGCCGAGATGTCCATCATGTCGGCCAGTGAGACGGACGGAGAGATGAACCTGTCGAGCACCGCCGGCTCCAACGCAGGTAGATTCATCCATCAGTCAGTCAGTTAATCAGTGTGATGAACTCAGTGGACACAGTTTATGAAAACTTCAAGTCTTGTGTTCCCTGTGTTGTAAAATGAGTCTTTATTATTTAACGTGGAGGCGGGATAACCACAGTAATATTCTGAGTTTACAAAATAAAAATAATAATCATCTTTTACAATTTTGAGCTGCTCTTGTTTTTATGTAGAAACAACATGTAACTCAGAAATACAAATGTTTTGTCTTTTTAATTTTCAGATTAACAGACATACAAGATCAAATTTACGTCATTTGACTTCAGAAACAAAAATAAACCATTTAGCAGTTTATGTTTATAAAATCATTGTTAAGAAATCTTCATAATAATCTGAACTACATGGTGATGTTCCATGAATTAAAAAATGTTTTCACCAGGTGTCCGCAGGTTTATTGTGCACCTGACATTATGTGTCTTTTAATGTTTAAAAATAAAGTATATTAGTTCGAATCAGAACCTACTTTAAAATCTATTTTCTCGAGGAAATTTGAAGCTTTGTTGACAGTGTTTGTTTGTTTGAATGAAGTCGGTGTCTTTGTGTCGTCCATACTAACATGTGTGACAGTGTTAGCTGCTCGACGGTCCTGCAGTAGGTAAAATGCTCCTTTACCGTCACAGGGAGCTCCAGTGATTGGTCGCAGTATTCGGGCTCACTGGACGCTGCCAGCTACCTGTCGGCTCGGATGAAGAGGAGTCGCCACAGTCTGATGACCATGAAGAAGACCTTGGCCCTGATCCACCTCGCTCTGACCTGGATCCGCGAGCCGCTGACGCTCAGCGACCTGCTCAGGTAACAACACACACACACACACACACACACCTGCTTAGGTAATGACACACACCTGGATGTTCAGCCACTGGGAGGGACTTCAGTCCAACACCACACAGATACTAAAACTACAGAATTAATAAGTTAAAATACAGAAAATTGATCACTCACATTATTAGTCCGTCTGTTCAGGTGACGTGAAAGGAACATTTGTTTTAATATTTCCCTTTTTAAAAGCTCAAAACGTCACCAGGTGTTATTTGTACGTACAGCGGAGTGTCGTCAACATAACAAGAACAAAAATAGATGTTTTTTTTATATTTTCCAGAAGAAGAAGAACGTGAACTGAAAGCAACAGAGGACCTAAAACTGAGCCCTGTGGCACACCACAAGTGAGATGTGCAGTAGAGAAAGACTGCACGGAGTCCAAAATCCCTCAAACAGATACTTAATCTGAAGAATAAATTAATCAGTATACAGAAAATTTAACACTGACATTGTAAGTCAACATTTATCAACTAATAAAGCAAACATGTGGAGGTCACAGCCTCTTCAATGTTAACATTTGTTAAATTTGATGATTTAAATCTTTAAACACAGAAATCACATCCTGTTCTGGTGACATGAGATGAAAATTTCCTGTAATAATTCACTTCTTATAAGCTCACATTGTCAGCAGGTGTTATGTGTACATACAGCTGAGTATCGTCAGCATAAAACATGAAAAAAATATATATATACATATATTATAAAATATATATATGTTAATTTTATTTTATACAAGAAGAAGCATGTAAACTGAAAACAAAGAGGACTTAAACTTGACCACCGGTGAGATGTGCAGTAGGGAAGGACTTCATGAAGTCAAAGACACTGCAAACATACACTAAAACTTGTGATTAATTAGGCAGTCACATGATTGAACAACATTTAACGAATAAAAACACTCAACATGTGGAGGTCACAGCCTCTTAAATGTTTAAAGACAGAAGTCACGTCCTGTTCTGGTGACATAAGATGACAATTTGCAGTAATATTTCACTTTCTATAAACTCAAATTTTCAGCTGGTGTTCAGTGTTAATACAGCTGAGTGCTGGTGGCATAAAAACAACAAAAAGCACGAGAAGCGTGTGAACTGAAAACATCATAGGACCTAAGATCGAGCCCTGTGGCACTCCCTTAGTGAGATGTGCAGAGAAGGACTTCATGGAGTCCAAGACCCCTGATTGTTTTTTTTTTGTGGTCAGGTAACTGCTGAATAGTATTTCCTGACTCCTGACGTGAAGGTCTGAACACCAGGAGTAAATTCTGGTGGGGAAACATCGGAGTACTTAAATTATTGCTCTCCTAAAGGAGTCCGATCTACTCGGTTGCATTCAGTCTAAAACTACTGGAATCAGCCTGTAAAACATTTACCAGACTGAATTAATGAAATTATAATCCAGCTGTTTTGTAATAAATGTTGATGATTTGTGTTCCAGGCTGGAAAAACAACGTCAACAGTTTAAAGTGATTAATTATTCTGCTGGTGTGTTTGTGTTCAGGTTGGTGAATGAGGGTCACGTCCCGTATGTGAACGCCTACGAGGACCTTCCTGACGAGATGAAACTTGAAGGCAAAGACGCTCTCATCTTCAGAGTCGAGGTCAGAAATCAATCCGCTCCTGATACTGAATCGATACTGTGATCAGTCATATATTTAAAGGGCCAGTGCACACAAATCAGACAGTGTCTGTACACTCAGAGAGTTTCAGTTTCATCTGTCTGTGTTTGGAGATTTCTGCGGTCACTTTAAATACGCTGTGTTCAGTAATAATGTGTCAGATAAATGAAACTCCACAGAGAGAATTTAAGTTTTGTGCTCTTGTTTTCCTCCACAGAGCGTCCCGTCCCACGGGGCGGTGCATAAGGAGGCTCAGACTCTGATTTTGTTCCTGCAGCTTCCTGCTTGTCCTCCAATCACCCGTCAGAGTCTGCTGCACCCGGCTCTACTCAGCGTGCGCTACCTGACCGACGCTAATCTGCCCGGTAACAGCAGGACTGATACTACTGATAATACTAACACTATCAGTGCCTGGTTCAGACTACACGACATGTTCGTCTGTTCCAACAGTCGCTGTGTCAGATTAGATGATTGTGAAGTCATAAAATCGTGCCGTGATTTGGCCGACAGACATGACACACTACACGATGGTCCACACAAATCATCACTGGTCGTCTTTCACCGTGTGTGACGTCGTCGGATTAGTTTTGTCTACTTACTATTACGTCACTATTCTGTCAGCCACTGTGTCTGTTCATGTCCCAGCTGAACTGTTACTGTAGCAACGTAAAACACCAGATCACCAGATGGGCGGAGCTACATTTGAAGTACCGCGTGCAAACTATGACAGTCACTGAATCCTCCACAGGAAGTTCCTGCAAATGTTTCACAATAAAAGCCTTTTTAGAAAATGATGGGATTCTCTCAACTGAAATGATGAGGGGCTTTTAATTTGAAACAGCTACAGGAAGTGTTGAGTTTGAAGTGACGGCATGATGCATTAAATTTAACAGGACAAACAGGAGCGGATTAAAACTAAAAATAGAATGAGAAATGACGGCGTGTTTCTAATGTAGTGTGTTTGAAGTTAAACTGGTCCCCTCTGCAGCTGTGCTGAGTAAAGAGTTTGATTCCTTTATATCCTCCATTATGAAGAGAGAACATTCTCTGCTAGCTTGATGCTAATGGCAGTACTCAGCGGGTTGATAAAGTGCCTCTGCTGTTTCCTGTTTACTCTGTGTGCTAACGTCCCCACAGGAAGTATCATAAAGGGCTGGGCTGTTGTTGTCCTACAGTTTCCACGGCAGCAGATCGCTCTGTGTTCCTATTGGTCAAAGTGACGGCTGTGATGGGAGAAGAAATCAAACATGCTAGACTTTCTGTCGGTTGTCGTCTATGACACACTACATGAGATGGATTATCATGTACAACACTCACTGTCATTCACAATCCCAGCCGACGCTGCGTCGGGCTGTGATCGATACAGTGTAGTGTGAGCCCAGTTGACAGTACAGCCTGACCAGTAACAACACTACAAACACTAAAAACACTGCTGGTGGTACAAACTGTGTTAAACTCGTAACTTTTGATTGGTCGATCACTTTCTCTTGTTTTCTTTGTTTCCAGACGAGCTCCACCCGTGGGTCTGCAGGCTGATGGAGCGCGCCGGTATGGCGGATCAAACGCTCCACACGTTCGACATCCTGTCTCGTCCCATCCTGCCGCGATATGACGTCCAGACCGCCGCCCTCATCATCGTCACCATGAAGCTCATCTTCGGCCTGGACGACCACACTGAGTGGTGATGATTAAACAGTCACTTCAACAAAACACCAAAAATGTTTTTTAAATATTTGTTTATTGATAATAATTTATTTAGTTTGGTGGTTTTATTACTGTGTTCTTTAATGTGCGTGTGTATGAATATCTTTTTGTCCTCCTGTAATAATAATAATAATGATAATTGTGTTGAACTCAGTTTGTTTATGGCTCAGTTGATTTCCTGCCGACAGCAGCAGATTAAATTTAAACGAGAAAACTCTCTGAATAAAAACAGTCCTGCTGAGATTCTGTAGACTCGTCTGATTGGACGGATTTCAGGACTTTTTAGAGCCAATCAGGAAGAAGACCAGCTGTGATGCGTTTCCTGTCTGGAGAATAGAAAAGAAAGCATTTAAAACAAAGTTTGATAAAACGACTTTATGAAACATGTCGATCGCTCAGAGAGGGAAGATTTGCTAAAAACACACTTAAAAGTTTTTTTACAAAAAGTTTTAAAGTTTAATTTAAAAAGTCATTTTTGTTTTTGTCTTTCAGGGATTTATCCAACGAGGCGGCTGATCAGGACGACACAGGTGAGGCCTTCACCTCTGCACTGATCATTTACATATTTATTCATATTTTAAAATCCGTTAATATAACTAATACTTACTACCTTTGGTTTCAGACCTTTTATTAAAAGTGTGATACTGTTTGAACGTTTCATTTTAATGACACTTAACATCAGTGATGTCGAGCTGCTTCAAACTGTCTGAGAACTCAAACACCATCAGTTCATTCATGCAGCGGCTGTTAAACTTCAGTTTTTACTGAACCTCTCCTGAAAATGAACATTTATAAAGTTAATCTGGATTTTGGAGCAGTGCTGCTGAAACACTTCATTTTCAACATCACGTCAAACTGTTCAGATTAATTAGAGAATAAAACCAACGACGAAACAGAATCAGTGACAGAATTTAAACATCCAGTTTATTAATTAAAACAACTTCCTCCCATAAAATATCAGTTTGTCCACCAAACACTTTTTCTGATGAAATTAAAGATTAGAGGCCCCGCCTCTATTCATCTTGTACCAAGTGCCTGTATTGTTGTTGTATACATGGACATAAAGAAGGTGAACAGTCGTACTGAGTAAATAATAAATACTAAATACTGTTTTGTTTTGTGACAGGAGACATGTTTAATGTTCGGAGGTGGTTCAGACTGGTGCAGGCCGCTCTGATCAGAGCTCAGCAGAGGAGACAACACGACATCGCCAGGTGAGACATGAGCTGCTGCGACACCTGCAGAGTCTGAGGTCAAAGGATTTAAAAACTGAAGCTTTTAATGTAGTTTCTGTTTCTGCGTCTGCTCTGTGATGTTAAAGGTGTGATCAGTTCAGGTCTGTAGATAAGGAGCTTTAAAGGTTTTTGTCTGTTTGACATTTATTCGCCTTTTAAAAACACGATCTGTCTCCGTCTCGTCTGCAGGAAACAGTGGATGGCCAAGAAACCGCTGCACGCCAACAGCCTCAAGAAATGTGTCGTGATGAAGAGGAAGAGTAAGAATCAGAGTTTGTACATCGCATCGATTTTTAAAGTCACTGGAGTGAATATCACGTTTTAGTCTGTGTGTGTGTGTGTGTGTGTGTGTGTGTGTGTGTGTGTGTGTGTGTGTGTGTGTGTGTGCAGGAATCGCAGAGCAGGTGCAGATCTGTTTTGAGAAGCTGTCGTCTCGGCCAGCGGGCGTCGAGCGTGTCGATCCGTCCAGCTTCAGGTTCTGCTGGGGCGACGAGGACGGAGCAGACGGTCCCAGTCTGCACCACAAGAAGCTGGACAGAGTTGTGACCCTGAAACACAACGTCCTGGTTCCCTCCAACTCTACGTACTGGCACCCAGCGCTCAGAGCCTGCAACCCCCGGTACCTTAAACTACACATCACTCGACCTTTGACCCCGGGGCTTCAGCCCCTGCAGGTAGAGACTCTTCTTCTCCTGATGTCTTCTTCTTCCCCTCCTGTGCAGGCGCTGTACGAGTCACTACTCGGAGGTGGAGTCGATGCTGCCTCGGACGTTTGTCTGGCTGCTGCAGCTCTTCTGCTTCATGCTGGACGTGAAGCCGGCGCACCTGTACGAGGAGGTGCTGAGGGTGGAGAGACGGGTCGTTCGCAGCAAAACGCCCGGGAAGAGGAAGAAGAGGACAAAGACCAGGACTGAGACCAGGACCAGGTCGAAGAGCAGGTCTGAGAGCAGGACGCCACCCAGAGGACGAAAAACGAGATGAAAAACTTTCAAGTAACATCAGCTGTTTGTTGAGCAGCAATAATTTAGCATCATGTTAGCCTTGGTGCGTTCAAGGACACTCTGAAATCAAAGTTCTAAGAGTCGTCTGCTGTCTGAAAATCAAACCCTGACTGAAGCCGACTGAAGGTTTGATTTCAGCAGCAGCTGGTTCCCTAAAGACACACTGACCATGTTTACACGCACAAAATATTCCAGTTTTACCCTCAGTCTGAAAATATTCCTACTGAGCTGTTTACAAAGCTGGAATTACCTCCTGACCTTCACATAATCCGCTCCAAATCAATCTATATTTTTAAAGTCAGCACTGAAAGTGTCTGTCATATAAAAACTTAAGTGATGCTCAAAGTTGTCACGGTGAAATTTAAGGTGTGCTGATGGATTCACGTCATCAACTCATGCATTGAATAATGCATGCAATAATCAGCATATCTCACGTCTACTTAATGCCTGACTCAGTTTCTGAACCAGGAGTCTTCAGTGTTTTTCAAGGTGGTGACCCCTCAGCGCAAAGTGTGACAGACAGCTACATCTGCTGTATGAAGTTAAGTCTCTCTTTAGATCATTCTCTGAGTATTTTCAGCTCTTGTCTCGTCTGTAGCTGCTCAGCCAGCAGCAGCAGAGCCAGGTGTGTTAGCCTCACCTTCTGCATGTTCACCACGTGTTTCTGAGTGTCTCACTCAACATGATCCGTCATGGCTCAAAAGACTGTCCGTAAACATTTGGCCGGTACGTAAAAATACGACATGTCTGTTAGCTAACTAGCTCACCTCGCTGTTATGAGCCGGTGCTGCACAGTGATGTGGCGTTAGCTCGCTCACATGATGCACAAGGACTCATGGGTAACAGTCAGCCTGTCACTAATGTGCTCTGTAGATTACACAGGTGTTTTTGTTTGTTAGTTTGTTTCAAATAAGCCGATGTATTTTGCTGATTTTATGTTTGATTCATACAAATATGTATTTTCAGACGTACTTTAACTTTAGAAAAACAAAACAAAAAACCTAAATGATCAAACAATAATTTATCTTCCCTCCTGCAGTGACTCTGAGACCAGACTCTAAACAGAATCGGTTGTTTATACGACCTGTATTAAATTCAGAATATTGTCATATTCAGAATTACAGTGGAATATTATTGTGTGTGTGTGAATGTAGCCACTGACACAAAGACATTATTGTTCAAATTATGATCCGTCAGTCTGTTAAAATGTTTATTATCTCCTGTTTTATCTTGTTTTTGAATATTTTTGTATCTTTTAATCTCCTGTAAAAATATTTGTAAAGACTCGGCTCATTCAGTCAGACGTGAGCCGGTGTTTATTCAGCTGGAAACCGTAAAACATCACAGTCTGATTTATTAATGTAACTCCTGAACACACAGCACAGGTGACACAGGTGAGACAAGTGTGTGTGCAGATGTGTGTGTGTGTGTGTGTGTGTGTGTGTGTGTGTGTGTGTGTGTGTGCAGATGAACATTCCTCTGCAGCTCCACATCACACTGGATTCACTAAACCACGCCCATTTTTACAGATCTAATCATATCGAGGTGATCTGATTTCACACCTGTGTTTGTCTTTGAGACTTACAGTCAGCTGATGTCTGTGCTGCTCTCTGATTGGCTGTCGTTCAGGCCTCAGAGATGAAGTTACTGTAAAATGTGCCTTTGTTTGTTTGTTTTTTTACCAATAAAATGAGGCGGACTGTTCAAACATGATGATCAGAAATGTTTCTGATAAAAACAGAAGTCTGAAACTGAATCAATGAAAAATAATCAGTTTCATCTGATTTATTTGACAGAAACAAAAACGTGTTCTTGTTCTGCGTCTCTCTGTGTGATGTCACAGTGAACTGAATGTTTTTGTGACTGTCTGTCGGAGGCAGCAAACATGAGGAGACGTCTCTGTAACATTGTTCTGATCAGGTTGTTTTTCAGGCTGAAGACAAAGAACCATCAGAGCGCCGCAGTGACAGGAAGTGAGCAGCAGGAGGCGACACACACAGCGCGGAGCGTCGGCTTCATTCATACTGAAACTGAGCTGCAGTGACTCTACAGCAGGTACACACACACACACACACACACACACACACACACACACACACGGTTACACTGATGAGGATTGTTTCAGTAATATTGAGTAAGGACACGCCCACTCACATGACACTGAAATATATTTATGACCTTCTGACATCGCGAACGACTGTCTCAAACTACAAAGTTTCTTTTAATGATTCGTCAACTTGAATTCATCAGACGTTAACTTTTAATTAAAGCCTTTAAATCATCATGAAATAAACATCAATCTTTGATCCTGTTTCTACAGCTGAGAATATTTTATGATGCATCAATAATATTTATTGTTTATAAAATCAGATGTTTTTCTATAAGTTAAACTTTTTACAAACATACATGAACCTCTCCGTCATTAATCAATGAGGCGATTTACAGAAAATTGGTGTGAAACTATTTTGATGGGTGAGGTCATAAATGTGAAGATTTGCTGCTTTTTCATTGAATTATTTAAATGTTTAGTATGTTTAGTAATTATTTTTTGTTCAACACTTTAATTTTTTTTATTTTACTGTATTAACATTTGATATTTATTTTTTAATCATTTAATTTTTGTTTTAATAAATTCATTTTTAGAAAATAATTTTGATGTATTACTAATATTTTTGTTTTTGAAAAATTATTATTTTTTGAATAATTTATTTTTTTTTTAATTAATTTATGAAAATTTTTAAATTTGTAATCATTCAAATTCGTTTTAACATTTATTTTTAAATAATTTTAATGTGTTGCTAATATTCTTATGTTACTTTGAATAATTTGTTTTTTAAATAATTAATTTTTTAAAAATTAATTTATTACCATTTTTAAAATGGTTTTAATCATTTAAATTTGTATTTCTTACATTTTTGTTATTTTTAATAATTACATTTTTCATATAACATTTTAATTTTTTAGAAATAATTTAATGCATTATTATTTTTATAATTTAATTTTTCTTTTAATAATTTTATTAAAACATATTACATAAATGAATAAGATAATATTTTTAAATTAGTTTTTAATGAAATTGTTTTTCCTTGTAATTACTGTTAATATGTCAGTGTGGTGTCAGCGCTGCAGTGAAGGAAAGGAAAGATGATGCAGACATGTAGAATATGTGTGTGCTCAGGAGCACGAGCGTGCACGTGTGTGCGAGCGCCGCCCTCACACTCACTCACTGTTTCTCAGCTCTGAAGTCGCAGCAGGTGAAAATGTAAACGAGGTTTTCAGGAGTCATCTGAGGACACGGTAAAAATAAATCTGTCTGGACGCTGAAATCAACCAGCCGCATGTGAATGCAGCACTGTGCGAGGTGACGGGAGGTAACGGCTGCTCTCTATAGTATCTCCATGGCAACATGCCCAACGCTCTCAAGTTACCTAGCAACAGCCGCAGCGTATAACGGAGGGACGAGTGTGTCCTCATCTGATGTCAACGTCTCGTCTGTGTGAGGCTGATGTGAAGTGACAGTTGATGTGAAGACGTGTTTGACATCAGCTGATTCACTGTTTGTTAATATGTTGTTGTTGTTGTTTGTTTTGTTTGTGTTGTTGACTCTTTGTCTGAGCTCAGACTGTTTCACCTGAAACGACCCCGACAGGCAGAATCAGGTCACTGCAGCAGCGAGAACAAAGACAGGCTGAAAACTCGACTTGATGACTCTCGAAAAATGATTTGAAATAAACATAATGAACGTGAGACCACGCCCACCTGATGGAGTCGACCCCCCACCTGTCTCCAGGTCCCCTTTAGCTCCGCCCACCGCCCTCCACACACCTGAAAACTGGAGTTTAAATACAGGTGTGATATCAGTGACAGTCAGAGGAGGGCGGGACTCGCCGCAACACTTCTGTTTGTTCGACCCTCTGAGCTGAAGTTGACTTTACGTTTTATATATTTATATACGTTTATATGTTCATGCGGTTCGTCCAATCAGCAGCGAGCGCCAGTGTGTGACGCTGACTGACCACTTCCTGTTTGAGTCTCAACAAATGTGTGTTGTCAGATTAACATTTTGTGTTTTGTAAGTTGCCGTGTGTTGGGAGTTGCTGTTGTGTTTCATGAAATTGCCGATGTGTTTTGTAAGTTGCCGTTGTGTTTCATACGTTGCCACTGTGTTTTGTGAGTTGCTGTGCTTGCTTTTAAATTGCTGTGTTTTGTAAATTGCTGTCGTGTTGTGAAACGCTGTCGTCGTTTATTAGAGTTGCCGTGGTGTGTCGTGAGTTGCAGTTGTGTTTTGTTGCGTCATGTTTTGTGCTTTGGTGATGTGTGTTTTTATGTTGCTGTTGTGTTTCATGAAGTTGCCCTTTTGTGAGTTGCTGTGTTTTGTTAATTGCAGTGATGTGAAGTGCTGATGTGTTTTTGTGATTTGCTCCTCTGGGCCACCGTACAAACACTGTGACGTTACCTAGCAACAGCCGCAGCATGTAACGGAGGAACATCATGTCCTCGTCTGGTGTCAGCGTCTGGTCCAAGTGAAGCTGATGTGACGACGTGTTTGACATCAGATTTATTCTTCATTTTAATCTGTTTGATTTGATTTGATTTTATTTTATTTATCCGAGTGTTTGGAGCTCCGACTGAGATCAGACTGTTTCAGACTGTTTCACCTGAAACGACCCCGAGAGGGAAAATCAGGTCGCTGCAGCAGCGAGAACAAAGACAGGCTGAAAACTGAAAACTGAAGTTTGTGTGAGACGAGTCAGAAAATAAAATTCAGATCAAATGTTTGTGATCAGATATGAAAATACACCTGATCTGACAGGTGAGGACAGACAGACAGGTGAGGACAGACAGACAGGTGACGACAGAGACAGACAGACAGGTGGGGACAGAGACAGACAGACAGACAGGTGAGGACAGGGACAGACAGGTGGGGACAGAGACAGACAGACAGGTGAGGACAGACAGACAGGTGAGGATAGAGACAGGCAGGTGAGGACAGAGAGAGACAGGTGGGGACAGAGAGAGACAGGTGAGGACAGACAGACGGGAGGACAGAGACAAACAGTTGAGGACAGAGACAGGCAAGTGAGGACAGAGACAGACAGGTGAGGACAGAGACAAACAGTTGAGGACAGAGACAGACAGGTGAGGACAGAGACAGACAGGTGAGGACAGAGACAGACAGGTGGGGACGGAGACAGGCAGGTGGGGACAGAGAGAGACAGGTGAGGACAGAGACAGACAGGTGAGGACAGAGATGTCCTTTTAAAGGGACAGTTCAGATCTTTTGAAGTGGGGTTGTCTGGTGTAAAAGGGACAGTCAGCAGGACGGGATCATGGGTGTGACGCTTTGACGTGAGACCCACGGTGGGAGATTAAAAAAGCGGCTGTTAGCAGCTAATTCGAAGAAGAAGAAGAACGGTGGCTGATAGCAGTTAGCATCTAACTCAAAGAAGACAAAGAATAGTGGCTGATAGCAGTTAGCATCTAACTCAAAGAAGACAAAGAATAGTGGCTGATAGCAGTTAGCAGCTAACTCAAAGAAGACAAAGAATAGTGGTTGATAGCAGTTAGCGGCTAACTCGAAGAAGAAGAAGAACGGTGGCTGATAGCAGTTAGCATCTAACTCAAAGAAGACAAAGAATAGTGGCTGATAGCAGTTAGCAGCTAACTCAAAGAAGACAAAGAATAGTGGTTGATAGCAGTTAGCGGCTAACTCGAAGAATAGCGGCTGTTAGCAGCTAACTTGAAGAAGAAGAAGAACGGTGGCTGATAGCAGTTAGTGGCTAACTCGAAGAAAAAGAAGAACAACAGCTGATGGCAGGTAGCTAACTCATAGAAGAACAGCAACTGTTAGCAATTAGCAGCTAACTCAAAGAAGAAAAAGAATTGTGGCTGATGGCAGTTAGCAGCTAACTCGAAGAAGACGAAGAATAGCGGCTGTTAGCAGTTAGCAGCTAACTCAAAGAAGAAGAACAGCAGCAGTTAGCAGTTAGTGGCTAACTCAAAGAAGTAAGAACAGCAGCTGATGACAGTTAGCTAACTCATAGAAGAAGAACAGCAGCAGTTAGCAGTTAGCGGCTAACTCAAAGAAGTAAGAACAGCAGCTGATGGCAGTTAGCTAACTCATAGAAGAACAACAGCAGCTGTTAGCAGTTAGCGGCTAACTCAAAGGAGAAGAGCAGCAGCTGTTAGCAGTTAGCGGCTATCTCAAAGAAGAAGAACAGCAGCTGTTAGCAGTTAGCAGCTAACTCAGAGAAGAAGAGCAGCAGCTATTAGCAGTTAGCAGCTAACTCAAAGGAGAAGAGCAGCAGCTGTTAGCAGTTAGCAGCTAACTCAGAGAAGAAGAGCAGCAGCTATTAGCAGTTAGCAGCTAACTCAAAGGAGAAGAGCAGCAGCTGTTAGCAGTTAGCAGCTAACTCAAATAAGAAGAACAGCAGCTATTAGCAGTTAGCAGCTAACAGGAGCTCCTTACCCTCCGGGCAGAGGACGAGATCAGCCGCCATATAACAGGGACGCTAAATGATTGTTATTGACATGTGATGTCATTGTTTATAAAGAGCTGCTGACACGTATGTTATATGTCACACTAGAGGACGACGCTGTTGTGCTACATGTCACACCTCTTTTGATTCTGTGATGTCATCATGCTGTCTGACATCACACAGTGGAGCTACATGATGCTGCCGCTGTTTGGTTCTGTGTAAACATACAAAGGAGGGACGTCGCTGTGTAAACAGGGCTGATAAGTCACCAGACTCCATTGATAAAACCAGTGATTTAACATGAGTGAACACAGGAGCTGCTGGTCTACTGCTGCCTCCACCAGTTAGTGTTACTGTGTCACTGTGTGACTGTGGTGTTTAAAGGGTTAATTCAGAGTCACACAGTCACACAGTCACTGGTTTTATCAATGGAGTCTGGTTAGAAGAGAGAGATGTAACCACTTCAGCTCCCTGTTGAAACTTTCTCTGACAGAACAGTAAAGAAGTGAAATATTCTCAATATAACGTACAGTTAAACTGATGTAGATTTTTTTTTGTTTGTTGCTGACCTGTCCACAGCACGACGTTACTGAGCCTCCATGGCTGTACTCCAGTCTGCTTCTCCAAACTGTTGCCATGCCGACCGTACTGTCCCTTTAATGAATGAAACACAGACAGTTCAGGTTTGTCACAGTGATTCACAGTTTAACAGATTTGTCACAGTTTGTTCAGACTTCACTCAGAACGTTGTTTTTTAAATTTTGTTTCTTTCAGCTGATTCAGTCGGAGAAGAGACGACACGATGAAACGAAGAGAAAACTTTAATCTGAAGGCTGAAAACAAACCGAATCATCAGACTGGAACACGTTCAACACTCAGAGGTCAGATCTTTTTCCAGATCCTGGACAGAAAACAAACAGTTTCCCAGTTTAGAAACTCGTCCTGTCGGAGCGCTGATAAAAAAGAATCTCTGGAAAACATCCAGACTTCACACTGAGCTCCTGCTCCTCATCTCTATTTTAAACTCTCTGAAGCCACATGGACGAACGTGAGGACGTCTGAGTTTAAAACAAAATGTTTCAGCAGAAAACAGAAAAAAACTCAGATAATGAAACAGATTAAAAAGTAAACAGCTGATGGGATTAACATTCCTTTACAGCAGCCGGGTTTGTCACGCAGCCTCGTCTGAAAACGTCCTGAAAGAAACATGAAAATCTCCTTTAATTAATGTTTTAATTTCCTTCAATCAGTTTTAGAGCGGCTGCTCCTCCGTGAGAGATTCTGTCCCTCAGTAACTGAGAGAAAAATGTGAGAACAACGACGAGTTTTAAGGGTCAAATGGTTCTGTTTTTATGGTTCATTCACACGATTCATTTTTCTGTTTCTTTAATTTGTGTGATTTATCTGAAGGTCAGACGCTGAGCGATTCTGTGACTGAAGGTTAAATACCACTGAAGAGACAGAGATGGAAATTCGTCCGACAGACTCGACAGATAGTTTGTATTTTATAATTATGATAAAATAGAAAGTTAGAAATGAAACAAATTAAAATTCCTGAGAAGAAATAATTCACAGCTTTTCAACATGAATCTTGATGTTTAGGTGATTTAAAAAATCATTGTATTAGTTTTCTGAAACGTAGAAATTTGTTTTGTTTTTCATTCATTTAAAAAAGACATTAAAAGACAAAATGTTTCATAAATAATTAAAAATGTTTGAATTAAATATATTTTGTTCCATAAATTATGGATTTGAACATTTAAGTTACTCACAAACTCAAATTACTTGAATTCTTCACAGAAAATGTTTCATGAAAAGTTGAAGAAAAATTGTTGAATATTATCTGTAAAACAGTTCATGAGAATATTTAACTGTAATTAAATCAAATGAAACCAGTGATGTCAGAGAAGACGCAGCTGGAATCAACAGAAAACTTTTGTTTAGTGATTTTTACAACAGAAACATTTTGACGTCCCGCAGCAGCCGCTGATCTGTGGATGAAAACAAAAATAATTTCATGTTTCCAGTTAAAACAATAAGTTTGTTGGAGCCTCTGACGTCCCGAAATAAGCCTCATTTCTATCAGTGTGCAGGAGTCATCATTACTGTGATCGTCTGCACTCTAAAGACTTTTATTCATTTTATTAATTCATATTTTTGATAAACAAATTGAAATTAAAAAGAATAAAATGTTAAAAACAAAATGTTGCAAAATGTGAAAAATCTTAGAGGCTGTTCAGCGTCACATTTTTAAATGTTTCTGTTTTCTGAATCTGATTTAAATAAAAATCATGTTATGAAAAAAGTCTGAAGATCATGTTAACGTCACCGCGAGGAATAAAGTTTGGATTTAATTAAATCGTGAGAATCAGGCGTTTTCCCTTTTGTTAGAAAGTGTTTCTCAAAGACAAAGTGAAGCTGTAAAAAGTTCAGAGATGACGAGAGTGAAAAAGTAAAACAGACTTTTATTTTGTGAGCGTGAACGTTTGAAACTTTGGAAACAAAAATGGAATAAATGGAAATATAAAAACTTTTCTCTGCTGCTTTCAGCCACAATCACTCAAAACATGTCTGTGATTTCATGAACTGCAGCAACATTCAGATTTAAGTCTTTAAAAACTTTTTAAAAAAGACCCAAATGTTTCATTCCAAAAAATATTTTCAGAATATTTAAGATCATTTAAAGAAACAAAAACAAGTCACAGTTGAATGTTGAGAAGCCGCTCCAGCGTTCAGTTTTATGATTTTTATTTTTTATATTTTCTATCTTCCGTTAGCTGGTTTTATATTTTATACTTTGAACCTGACGCTGAGCCAATTCTTATATTTACATCTCACTGTTATCTAGTTTATATTCAGTTACTAGTTGCTAAGTGTTGTTTTTGTTTTGTTTTTCAATATTTGCTCTATTGCTGCTCTACTTTGTTACGTCAGTCTTTTCATATGACACACTTTGTATCTGCACTCCTCCTGTGCAATAAATAATAAGTTCTGTATTTGTAAATCTGGAACATGAAACAGTTAATACGTCAGTGATTAATTAGAAAAACACAAATCATTTGTAAAACCACACAGATCTACAAAAAAAAATGCGAAAATGAAAATGAGACAAAGAAACAAACAAACAGGAGTGTTTTCTTTTAATAAAAAGGCGTTTGGTGGGAAAATTTCAAAACCTTAAAGAAAAACAAATCAGACATCAGTACATGAATTAATGAAGAATATGACAATAAAATCAAAAATTACTAACGAAATACAGAGTAAACAGTTGAATATTAATAATCCCTTATTTTAACTTTAAAAAAATAAAAAAGTACTTTTCAAACAGATGTTTAACTGCAGGTAGTGTTGATGAAGGAAGATTTAAGATCAGGGCCGTATTCACAGATTTAAACAACGCTTTCTCCACTACATGTTTTTATAAACTTAAAATCTAAACAGATTATTTTAGAACATTTTAAAACTAAAATCATAGATCACATGTTCTCAGTGTTTTTATAACTGAGTTTAATTTCAGGGAGCAGCATCAGGTTGAGGGCCGCACAGGAGCAATACATGAACTTTGACTTTTTAATAACTTTTTATAACACATTGCACATTTTTAGGACTTTTTTGGGGACTTTTGTGACACATTAATTTGTAATGACTTATTTATGACTTTTTATGACACATTCTACATTTTTTAATAACTTTTGACTTTTTTGGACTTTTGTGACAGATCATACATTTTAGCACGTACAGGAACTCTTCATCCTTCAGTTTATCACAAACTTCCAACATCAACACATCTGGAGATACGTGGTTTTCACTGGACAGGAAGTAACTCATGTCGTGCAGTAACCAGATTTATCGGAGCAGAACATGGAAACAGTTAAAGTACCTCAGATTTGTGTTTAAGCACCCGTACTGCGTGTTGTAACTCTGACGGACTCCAGTTAAGTGAAAGGAATAACAAGGCATTGTGGGTAATAAATAAGATGGCACAAACACAAATTCACTACAAAAAGTTATTTCCTGTTTGTGTCTGACAGGAAGTGGTCATTCATCAGTCAGGTCAGCTGACGTGTTCGATCCTTCGGGACTGTTTGTTATTTATGACGGGGTGGTGCCAAAAGGGGGCGTGTCAAATAATCTAATAATGTTTTTATTTTGGCTCAGGGGAGGGGCTTACACATTTAAATGGCTGTATTTGATATTTATTTTACTGCTCATTAATTTTAAAGAAAATGTGCTGATTTTACTGAAAATACTCAGATTTGTAACGAAATCACGCAGATTTTAAAATAAATATGCTGATTTAAAGAAAACTTGCTGAATTTAAAGAAAATACAATATATTTTTGGATGGTTTGGTCCTTAACATAGAGTTGATAATTAATGTAATAATGTCATATAATTAAGGTATTAAAAATGTTTAATGTAATAAAATGTTTAATGTAAAGTTACTCAGGGTCGGTGCAGGTAAAGGAAACACAGTGAGGACGTACTTTAAAATGACAATTCTGAACTCCGGCCTTCAGGGGAAAGTCCTGAGTTTTGTGACTCCTCCGTCACAACCTGCCTCTCAAAGAAAATGTAAAAGACGATTTGTTGAATGAGAACATGAAAATATGACTAAAGATGGCTGCAGAGTCGTAGCAGAGCTGGAGCTGTGAATCTGGACAGCGTCTCCAGTTATTGAGTTCATGTAAAGCAGTAACATGTGTTGGAGTGTCTGAGGTGGAGCAGGTGTTTATATGACTGTGTTCCAGCTGTGGACACACACACACACACACACGCACGCACACACACACACACGCACACGCACACACACACACACACACACACACACACGTACACACTTAGGGACAGAGTGGGTCCACAGATCAGTGATCACAGAGACGAGGACCAAACTTTAGCTGGACTCATTTTTCATCTGCGCTGAGAGAAAAGAAGGAAACACTCAGAGCGCTCGCTGCACCACCCTCCTCGTCCTGGATGGCGGGCGGAGTGTGACCTACATACCAGTGACCCAGCCCACCCCGGACGTCCCCCTCCCTCCCCCCTTCACACACACACACACACACACACACACACACGTATGTATATACAGTACATACTCAGTGTGGGTGTGTCTCTGGTCGATGAGGTTGTTGCTGTTTGCTTTGGAGGGAAATCACATCTGCTGCTGCTGCTGTGAGCAGATTCTCAACCAAACACAACCACAGACTAAATTTAGGATCTAAACTCAGGACTAAACTTTAAGGACTAAAGTTAAAGAACTAAACTTAAAGATCTAAACTTTAAGGACTAAATTTTAAGGACTAAACTTTAATGACTAAACTTTAAGGACTAAATTTAAAGATCTAAACTTGGAGCACTAAACTTAAAGATCTAAACTTAAAGTACTGAACTTACTGAACTGAACTTAAATGACTAAATTTTAAGGACTAAACTTAAATGACTAAACTTTAATGACTAAACTTAAAGAACTAAACTTTAAAGATCTAAACTTAAAGAACTAAACTTAAAGGACTAAACTTAAAGAACTAAACTTTAATGACTAAACTTAAAGATCTAAACTTAAAGTACTAAACTTACTGAACTGAACTTAAATGACTAAATTTTAAGGACGAAACTTAAAGGACTAAACTTAATGAACTGAACTTTAATGACTAAACTTAAAGGACTAAAGTTAAAGAACTAAACTTAATGAACTAAACTTTAAAGATCTAAACTTAAATGACTAAACTTAAAGATCTAAACTTAAAGGACTAAACTTAAATGACTAAACTTTAATGACTAAACTTAAAGAACTAAACTTTAAAGATCTAAACTTAAAGATCTAAACTTAAAGGACTAAACTTAATGAACTGAACTTTAATGACTAAACTTAAAGGACTAAACTTAAAGATCTAAACTTAAAGGACTAAACTTTAATGACTAAACTTAAAGAACTAAACTTTAAAGATCTAAACTTAAATGACTAAACTTAAAGATCTAAACTTAAAGATCTAAACTTAAAGGACTAAACTTAATGAACTGAACTTTAATGACTAAACTTAAAGGACTAAACTTAATGAACTGAACTTAAATGACTAAATTTTAAGGACTAAACTTGAAGGACTAAACTTAATGAACTGAACTTTAATGACTAAATTTTAAGGACTAAACTTGAAGGACTAAACTTAATGAACTGAACTTTAATGACTAAACTTAAAGGACTAAACTTTAAGGACTAAAGTTAAAGAATTAAACTCAGGGACTAAATTTGAGAACTCAACTTGAAAAACTAAACTTTGAAACAAAGTTCAGGGACAAAACTTGGGAAATTACTTCAGGACTAAACCCAAAGAACCGAACTCGAGAACTTTATGTAGGGACCAACCTGAGGAACTAAGTTCACGGACCAAACTTGAAACTCAACTCAAACAACTGAACTTGGGGACTTATCTTAAGGACTAAACCCAAAGAACTTAACTCGGTAACTAAGTTCAGGAACTAGAGAAGGGAACTAAACTCAGCCGCTGCAGTCGTGTGTAAAACCATTCAGGGTCTGAGAGTCCTGGTCTGGTCTGAGGGGACGGCGCCGGTCGCTCTGGTGTTTTTAAATCAGTCCAGATCAGGTGCATTAACCTGAATGTAACCATGGCAACAGTAATCTGCTGCTTTAGGTAACTGATGTGTGAAATGATTCTGAACATGATGGTAAACTGGAGGATTCAGACACAGTGGACAGTGAGTGTCCCTCGGGTGTCCCTCAGGTGTCCCTCAGGTGTCCCTCAGGTGTCCATGTGGAGATCAGAGGTTAAACATTGGAACAAAAACAGCAGAATGGTCCTTTAATATCTCAGAAACATGAAACAGATGAATTTCTCAAACAGCAGCGAAGTCTCAACGTGAGCTGTGTGGGCGTGTTGAGGCGGTTGTGATTCCTGGAGGTCTGATTCTTGGAAGTCTTGAAGGAGGAGCGACCTTTGACCCCGCAGTAATGTGCAGGGTCATACACACACAGAAACCAGAGCAGGATTTATTTCTGCCTCTCAGACGTATTTACATCGTCTGGTGATTTAACTGAAGCTCTTATTCTGACAGACCGATGATGAGCAGCAGGAACACACTCGTCTGGACTTCTTTATTTTCACCATCCAAACTGACTCAAATTAAAACCAACGACAGCGTTCGCCCTGAAACTGAGTCCTGACGCTCAGACTGAGCTACGAAGACAAACTTTAATAAAACGACCTGAGTTTCCAAAATATCTTCCATTTTAAAAACGCCATTGTCTTCCAGTTATGGCTGTTTCAAAATTAACCTTATTTTCAAACTTTGTTTTACAAAATGTCCTCACTTTAGAAAATGTCCCCAGAACACCCAAATCTCCTGAATGCTCAGAGCTGTCCTGATTCTCCTGATCTTCCCAAACTGTCCCGACATTCCAAAATCATCATCCATTACTTTCCCCAAATGTCCTCACTTTGCAAAAATGTTCTAACTTCTCCAAAAAGGCCTCACATGTCCTCACATGTCCTTGCTTTATAAAATGTCCTCGCTTTCCAAATTGTCCCCATTTCAATGAAGTCCCCACACTCACCAAAATACCATCACTTGTCAAAAATGTCCTCACTGCTCAAAATGTCCTCACTTTAGCCCATTTTACACTCTTTGAGGAGGAAATTTCATGTCGTTATTCGGCCTCGCTGTTCTGTATAAAAGGTACGATCACAAAATGGAGAGGCAGAGTTGTCTCATCTTTAAAGCGGCATCAGTAACAGCGCTTAAACAACGTTGGTATAAACAGGACAGCTGGCAGGATGAGATCACGTGACGCTCTAGTGTGGGACCCATGGTGGGAGATTTAAAAAGCAGCTGTTAGCAGTTAGCAGCTAACTCAAAGGAGAAGAGCAGCAGCTGTTAGCAGTTAGCAGCTAACTCAAAGAAGAACAGCAGCTGTTAGCAGTTAGCGGCTAACTCAAAGGAGAAGAGCAGCAGCTGCTAGCAGTTAGCAGCTAACTCAAAGGAGAAGAGCAGCAGCTGCTAGCAGTTAGCAGCTAACTCAAAGGAGAAGAGCAGCAGCTGCTAGCAGTTAGCAGCTAACTCAAAGAAGAATAGCAGCTGTTAGCAGTTAGCAGCTAACAGGAGCTCCTTACCCTCCGAGCAGAGGACGAGATCAGCCGCCATATAACAGGGACGCTAAATGATTGTTATTGACATGTGATGTCATTGTTGTTGTTTATAAAGAGCTGCTGACACGTATGTTATATGTCACACTAGAGCCTGACGCTGTTGTGCTACATGTCACACCTCCTTTGATTCTGTGATGTCATCATGCTGTCTGACATCACACAGTGGAGCCACATGATGCTGCTGTCATTTGGTTCTGTGTAGAAATGTAAAGGTGGCGTGGAGGATGGATGTCGTGGATGGATGGCTCTGTGGCGCCATCTCTGTGTGAAAAGGGCTTTTGCTAAACATCTAAACTTTCGGTCCACACTTTTAAACTACAGAAGAAGAACTCTCTGAGAGCGTGCAGATCACCAAGGCAACGTGATCTCATCCGTACTCGTCATATTTTGATGCTGGGGCTGAAACCACGGCCAGCAGCCTGTTCCGTTGTATCTTGATGTAGAAGGAGTTAATGGTTAGGTTTAGGGTTGTGTGTTTATTCTGTACGTCTAAACTGGATTAATACTCATCTGTGAAAACCAGACACACTTTATTATGAACATACAAACATCAGATGCTCTCTGAGCGGCGGTGTGGCGGCTGAACGAACAGGAAGCTGGTTAGCGAAGAGGAAGTGTGTAAACTCTCCTGTAGGTGTGTGAACTGTTCAGTGCTGTCAGACGTGTTCAGGTTGAAGGTTTTAACCCGCCGAGCTTCACGCCGCTCCCTCGTTTCCATGACAACAGCCAGCAAATTATCACCTCAGATAGTTGTGATTGAGAGTAACAGAGTGATGTCGCTTCATTATTTAGGAACAAAGAGATAACGAGCTGTTTTTGTCAGATCAGTATCAGAGACAGAGGCTCCGACTGTGTGTGTGTGCCATGACTAAATAAATTAAACTTGACCTCAGCAGGTTTTAAACATATTCAACCTCCTCAAAATAATAATTACAAAACACAACAAGCTCCCCTAACACCAGCAGACAGAAAAAAAACTAATAAAATAATGACTGACTGAACAAATTAAACTTTATTAAACTGACAAACAATTTCAACTGTTTGAGTTTCAGAAGAATTTTTAGTGATTTTTTTTTTTTCAAAATAATTTTTGACTCAATGTTTTGTGAGTAAAATAACTTTAATGCTACAGCTAGAAAGACTTTAATTTGTTTTTTCCTTTGTTCACTGTAAAAATAAATTTCATTGAGGTCAAAATCTTAAAAAAAAAAAAAAAAAAAGCCAAACAGGTGACATGAAACCATCGTTAAATATTTACAATAAACAACATCATCAGGCTAACCTTTGACGTTAGCTGCACCAAGACTAGCTAGCTGTAGCAGTTAACTTTTTGTTTTGGTGTTAGCATCCTTTTGTGGCCTGATAATCCAACTGAGTCTGACCCGCCCCTCGCTCCTGCACAGCTCCACCCTCTCTTCCAAATATGGTCACCTCTGGCTCCAAATAACCAAGATGGCGGCGGCTGAAATGTCGAACTAGAGGCTTCCAAACGCAACTTCACAAACAGGTGATGATGTCACAGTGGCTATGTCTGTTATTTTATTATTGTTTGTCTGTTATTTTGCCTTTTAAACTGTCCTCATTACACAAACTGTCCTCATTACACAAACTGTCCTCATTACACAAACTGTCCCCAGACTCCCAAAATGTCCCAGCGACTAAAAACTGTCCTGACACTCCAGAATCATTCATTACTTTCCACTAAATGTCCTCACTTTATACAGTGTCCCCGCTCTCACCAAAATGCCATCACTTGTCAAAAATGTCCTCACTGCTCAAGATGTCCTCACTTTAGCCTCTTTTAGACTGCCTCTTCAAGGCGGGAATTTCACGCAGTTATGCCGCCTTGTCGCTCCGTAGAAGCAATACGATCAGGAATGGTGAACATCACAGGTAGGAACAGCATCAAAACAATGTCTGTGTTAAAGGGACAGTTGGCAGGACGGGATCATGGGCGGCACAGGTGTGACGTTTTGACGATGTGTTATTTGTGCAACCCACCACAGGAGATTTAAAAAGTAGCAGTTAGCAGCTAACTCAAAGGAGAAGAACAGCAGCTGTTAGCAGTTAGCAGCTAACAGGAGCTCCTTACCCTCCGAGCAGAGGACGAGATCAGCCGCCATATAACAGGGACGCTAAATAATTCTTGTTGACATGTGATGTCATTGTTGTTGTTTATAAAGAGCTGCTGACACGTATGTTACATGTCACACTAGAGGCTGACGCTGTTGTGCTACATGTCACACCTCTTTTGATTCTGTGATGTCATCATGCTGTCTGACATCACTCACTGGAGCTACATGATGCTGCCGTCATTTGGTTCTGTGTAAAAATGTAAAGGCGGCGTGGAGGATGGATGTCGTGGCGGCTCTGTGGCGCCATCTCTTACACTGATGACACTCTGCTGTTGTTCAGAGACTCGACACGGTTCACTGTTGAGTTTAACAACAGGACTTAAGAGGAGGTTTGAAGTCGCTGTAACAAACATAAAGGTTGTTAAACTTTACGTAAAGAGGAGGAAAGTGCTGCAGACTCGAGGTGATGACACGTGTAGTTTCTGTCATGATGAGTCGAGTCGCTGATCCGACTCTGCTGCAGGTTCGTCGCTCTGACTTCATCCTGCAAACAGCTGTCTGAGCTGAGCTCCGTCTTTCTTTTTTCCTCCTGCACAAGTCTGGGAGTGTTTTCTGCCTGGAAACCACTTTTTTTTTTTTTTTTTTTTATGGACGGAGCGCCTGTGTGTGTTTTTCATTTTCCTTTTTTTTATTTCACAACCTCGCTGAACTTGAAAATGAAAATGAACTCACGTCACCCCTGCCTGCTGCCAGATTCCTGCTTTTGTCCCAGTTTTCTCTGAGTTTACTCTCTGCAGACCAGCAGCATGTTGAGCTAATTCACTTTGAGTCATGAGGCTGTTTATCTGGTCTGTGTACGAGCTGCGCGCCGAGCCAGGCCGCCGCCGCCACCACCGCCACCGCCACGAGGTGCTCTGAGGCGAGGGGGTGACATGAGGCCGGCCGTGTGAGGACATTTCTGTCCATCAAACACCGATACATGAAGCATCACATCACAAACCAGCTTCGAGGAATGAAACCAGCTCTTTGTCTGCCTTTATCTCAGACAGGGTGACGTATCAGCACAGCCCTCCCTCACCTCCACCTCCACCTTCCTCCCTCACCCCTCCTCCCCCTGTTTGTTCATGTCACAGTGATGGTGGTGGTGGTGATGATGATGATGGTGGCAGTGCGGCTCGACCTCCAGCCTCTCGCCGCAGCTTAAAGGGTTAACAGGCAGCCACAACAAAGGAGCCGGTGCTGGGCCGGCGTGTGCACGAGTGTGTGAGGGAATGGGGGAGGATGGGGGAGGAAGGGAGGCGGGGGTGCTCCGGCTGCCTTCTAGCCCCGCCCTGGAATTCTTTATTGGAGAGGCTGTTTACAACCTCGACGCATAGGAGTCCCCGGGTTCATCGGCCCAGTGGGGAGGGGGTGAGGAGGAGGAGGAGGGGGAGGAGGGGGAGGAGGAGGGGAGGTAGTTGGACTCAGCAGAGAGGAAAGCGGTACAGGAAGAAGACAATAAGGAAATATGTTGAGGGCCTCTGAACTGCAGGATCTGAGCTTTGTTTCTGTCTTTGTCTCTTCTTGACTCTTTATTTCTTCTTTGTGTCTTTAACAGTGTTTAACATGCACATGTCCGAGTCGCTGCAGCACGTGAACGCCACAAATCATCATACACCCCCCTCCCTTAAAAAAAAAAAAACCCTGTGGACTTTCCTGTGCAGCAGCCGACTCCACATCTCCTCCATATAAAGACCTGCAGCAGGACGATCTGTCTCTCCGTCTTCTCTGTTTCTCTGCAGCGTCTCTGCTGCTGCAGGACGTCGAACAAAAACACTTCATAATCTGCAAAGAAAGAAAAAATATCTCTCACAGCCCTCCGTCTCCTCCTCCTCCTCCTCCTCCTCCTCCTCCTCCTCCACACTCCTGTGTTTACATCTACATTTTACATGAGCCGGTGTTGAGCAGGCTGCAGCAGCGTTTACACAGGTCGATACAGGAGAGTCAAAACTCAGGCTGCAGCTCGTGATGAATGTTTATTCAACATGCGTTCCCACAGACAATATTCTAATCATGTGTTCTGCATGATGTTCACATGTTTCTGTACCCGCTGATTCAGCTGACAACACAAATGTAACTTCAAATGTATACATCATTTTACCCATAAACCCTTGCTCCTTCAGCACAGGACACAAAAAACAACAAAACATAAATCATCAAGATAAAAAACATATTTATATGAACGTCTCATATTTTATGTGAGGTTAATATTCTAACATGATAACAGTTTAAATACAAATGGTCTCATAAAAAGTCAAACATCATTGTGTTTATTAAGACACTGTATTAATATAGAGGCAAATTGAGTTCATAATACATTTATTTTTAAATTATATATATCTTGGAAGACCATGATGTTGTAATAAGTTGTATGTTGTTTTAAAGTTCAAGTTTATGTGAATTCGCCCATAAAGAAAACATCAAAATAATCATGTTGATAACACTTTTTTTTTTTAAATAAAAATGGAGCGAATTAATTTAATATCATATATTCTTTTAATATCTTAGATTCTGTGTGGTGTTAGTCACATGATTACAGGCTGTGAAAAGTACAAATTGTCTAATTTAAACCACAAACACATCATAAAAAGACAAACATGATCGTGTTTATGAATGAATTATAGAAAAATAAAGGCTAATATATTTCAAATCAGTATTTTTTTTATAAATATTTTTGGTAAACATGACATTATAACAGGGTGTAGGCTGTTTAAAGTTCAACTTTGTCATTTCAGCCATAAAAAACATCAATTCAATTAAGTTAATGAGCACATTTATATATATATTATAACATATATATATGTTAATTAATATCATATTTTGGTGACCGTTTTCATTTGAAGAGTTTGTGTCATTTCAACCATAAAAATAAAAAAATAATAATGTTTATTATGAACACATTTTTCATATGAAGCTTCATCACACATAGTTTTTTATTAATATCTCATGTGATATTCTGAAATGTTGTAGGTGGCTTCAACCATAAAAAACATAAAAACATGAAGATAATTATTTTATAAACACATTTTTAATTAAATATTGGAGCTAATTAATTTGTTTTTATGAACATGTTTTATATCTTTTCTGTCCGTGATATTCTGATGTTTAAAATTAAAGTTTTTCGCATCAATTAAAAGAAAATAAATCATAAAAATAATCAAAACAAACGAAGGTAATGTGTTCATGTGTTTTATAGCTGCAGCCTGACGCAGTTTCATGTGTCATATGTTCATGTATGATATTATTTTGGGACAAATGTTTCCGGTCGCGTTCACTGCAGTTCTTCACTACATGCCTCTCGCGCGCGTCCTCGCGGGTGTCGCGGTCCCGCCTCGCGCCTGTCTGCTTCCCAACCTTTCCCCCAGTTCGAGCGCGCGGCCGGGTTCCGGGTTCACCGGGTTTACTCTGACACCGCTGACTCCCCGGCCACGCCCCCCGACAGCCACGCACCCCGCGTCGGACCAATGGCGTCGCGGCCACGTACTGATCACGCACCGCCTCGTCTGTGATTGGCCGCCGGCCGCTACACCTTTGCCTGTGATTGGCTGCGTGTTACCACCCGCCAGACGGCTCTCAATTTTGTTTCTGTGTTTTTTTTTTTTTGTTTTTTTTTTGGGCTCCTCTCAGCTGAAGGCACACACACTCTGAGAGACACAGAGACAGAGACAGAGACACTCTGAGAGACAGAGAGACACTGAGACAGAGACAGAGAGCCGCTAAGACTCAGAGAGACACCGGGACACGCAGCCTCAGAGACTCAGAGACAGAGACTCGGAGAGACACCGGGACACGCAGCCACAGAGACTCAGAGAGACACCGGGACACGCAGCCTCAGAGACTCAGAGACAGAGACTCAGAGAGACACCGGGACCGTGCAGGTGGAGCTCAGCTCTGATCACTCCGCTCCTGTCTCCGCCGTGATTGTCTCCACACCGGCCTGCACTCTCTCCTCCGTTAACTCCCGTTTCTCCTCCGGATGCTCAGCTTCACGGCGGAGCGCTGCTGTCAGGTGAGTCTCTGCATCCTGTCCCCCTGTCTGCCGCCTGCAGCCCGCTGCCTCCTGCAGCCCGCTGCCTCCCGGATCATGTCTCATCATAAAGTTATTGTCACTGCTCGGGTCGGTAACACCGGGGCTGGTCTCAGGTCAGCTGCTGCGGCAGTGACCGGGCTCCAGGTGAACCCGTTACCGACTGTTTTTGTCTCGTGGGCTGGTTTATCTGAGGTCATACTGAACCCAGTGTCTCCTCCTGAGCGTGCGCGCGTGTGAGTGTGTGAGAGTGTGCGTGTTGCTGTGTCTCTACAACAGTTGCATCGCTGCGTTGCATCGCTGTAGATAAAGTTGACAGATGGTTTTTATTGTTTGCCAGTAAAATCAGATTTGAGTTGTTTTGTCTTTGTTGCTGTCTGAGGCTGAGTCCTGAGGCTGAGTCCTGAAGCTGCAGCGCAGCTCTGAGTCCACCTCATCACATCACCTCCTTATATACATCATATACTCTCTATATTCAGACACCACCGGACGATATTGTCACGATATTATCGCGATACTTTAGTCACGGTATTACTGTGATTTTTAACGTTTTGTCACGTGCTGAGTGAAACATGTCAGATCATTTATTACCTTTTATTAACTGTAAATTTTGTCTCCAAATGAAACCTGTGTTAACGTGTGTTTTTTATTAAGATAAGGGACTGTTCCTTATTCATCAGGCTGTGACCTGTTATAACCTCCACAAAGCTACAGAGCTTATTATGTATATTTAAAAATATATATATATATATATATCTATATGTAATCATCAGAGGTGCCTCAGTACAATATTATCACAATAATATAGTCACTATTTGATTATAATTTTTAATGTTTTATGACATATAATGTCACATGTTATCTTTTTTACACTGTACATTTTGTCCCCAGTGAAACCTTTGTTAACGTGTGTTATTTATTAAGATAAGGGACTGTTCTGTATTCATCAGAGGAGGAGGGTGGCTGAGGTGTGACTTCATTTTTCTTAATGTAATAATTTTAATATGATATATATACTGTATTGTTAGCAGGGATGGAAATCAGCAGAAGTACCACGATACAATATTATTGTGATGTTAAACATTAATGTGACATATATGTCATACATGACCTTTTTACACCTTTGTCCCCTGAAAAAACTGTGTCACCATCTGTTTTACATAATAAGATAAGGGACTGTTCTTTATTTATCACACATGATGTGTCCAAGGACTGTTGGAAATTTGAAAATCCAATGATAGTTTCTGTTTTTACAGTTTCTGACTGATAAATGGTGTCTTTTTTTATTTTTATTTTTTTTAGAAAACATGTTTTCTAAGGCATGTTTTTAAGAACTGCCAAAAATCTTAAAAGAAGAAGAAAATATGCAAAAATTTTAAAAGAAAAATAATCACAGAGTTTTTTTTTATGGGGGAAAAAAAATCACCAAAAATTTTAAAAGACGAAAAACTTGCCAAAATTAAAAAAAAAAAAAAAAAAAAAAAAAATTTAAAGAAGGAAAAAAAATCTGAAATTTGTTTAAGAAAACATGGCTCATTTGAAGACATGCTGTCTTTGGAAACTGTCCCAAAAATTTTTCAAAGAAAAGAAAATTGGCAAAAATCTTGAAAGAGAACAGTCCCTAAAGTTTAAACATAAAGTTTCTCACTTCCAAAGCAACGTGTGTCGAATGGACTGAAAAGAAGGTGATTTTATTCTCTTAGTAAACTCCCAAAAATTTAATTTGTATTTTGAATCTTAATAATTTATATAATAAAAAAATCAATAGCTGGCGTCAGTGTGTTGATCAGAAAATATTGTAATTCTATGATGTAATGATATTCTGTCATAATAAACTGCAGCAGATTTTACTGATGAGATAAGTTATAGTGACACCACCGGACAAAGGTTCGTCTTTACATGTGATAACTTTTATTATGGGTCAAACAAACACAAAATATTACATTTATAATAATTTAATATTTAATATTATATTTACCTGCTGATTAATGTTTGTTGTATCAAATGTCTGAATAATGAAAATGACTCAAAGTTTTAGTTTAGTTTTAATATTAAGTTTAAAACACAAAACAAATATTGACCAATCACTGATCAGTGTTTGTCTCGTCAGTAACACTCCAGATATCAGCGTTAACAACGTGTTATTGATCAGATTGAGACTGAAGCTGCAGCTGAGAACAACAAAGAGCCGACACAGGAAACAAAACGACGACGCCTCAGAAATCAGAAATAAAAATATAATTCAGCTCAGTGACATCATCACAGAACTATGACAGTGAGGTCGTTACATCAGGTTCAGTGATGTCACAGTTTATTAGCACGCTCATTATCTTTATTAAACTGTTATTAACCCGTCCAGTGATGATGATGATGATGATGATGGTGATGATGATGATGGTGATGTCTCTGTGCTTCATCTCCTGATCTCTTTACATGTTGCTGCTGTGATGTGTTTGTGTGATCTAATGCGTGGGAAATTACAGCGCCGGAGCTCCGTACTCTGTGTGTGTGTGTGTGTGTGTGTGTGTGTGTGTGTGTTGACTTCCTGTTCTGTGCTTCCTCTCTCTCTCTCTCTCTCTCTCTCTTTGTGGGGTGAGTCGGTGCATGTTAATGAGGGAGGAGGATGTGGGCGGGGCTTGTTTTGGGGTGCAGGGAGGTTCCCGGGGCCCCTCTCTCTCTCTCTCTCTCTTTCTCTCTGTCTCTTTCTTTCTCTCTCTGTATCTATATAGCTTATGTCTCTCGCCCCTCGCTCGCCCTCCCTCCGCCCTTCCTGTTGGTGCAGCTGAACGCTCGCCAGACGCCAACTTATCGCAGCACTCAGGAGCCCTTTGTCCCCCTGTCACCTCCACCTACTGCTGGTTTACAACCTCACACTGAGTTTATTTTTATTTGTAAAATTATGTTTTTATTTAAAAAAGAAACAAATATATATATATACAAATTTATTTTATTTTATTTTTTAAAGAAAATTATATATATAGACTTTTAAAACATATATTTTAATTTATAAAAAATAAAACGAGAGTAAAAACCTTTCAGATATTTTTAAATAAAATCTTATTTTTTCATTCACATGTACATGAACACATGCGTGTGCACAGATGGAGGGTTTAACGCTGCCGTACATGTGAGCATTAACTCCGTCCTCACAAAATAAATAAATAAACACACCTGTGTACCTACATGTACACAAACTACACACCTGCTTCAAAGTGTCGTCAGGTTTCATGTTTAACTTTCTGACAGACAGCCGTCAGAAATCTGTTTAAACTGATCCGTTTTATTATTTCATTATTTCAAAAGGAGGAAGTAGCAAAACAGTGACATCACTCATAGACGATGGTTCTCAGTCAGAAAGCCATTTGGGATCCCAGCTCATATCTTTTACATCCTGATAGTGCTCAGGTTTTCTGGACACAAAGGGACAAAAATAACTGTCATTATTCAAATCATCAGGGAGCTCAGCTGAACACATTTGGAATCCCAACTCATATATGAAACAGAAGACACTTGTTCATTTGTAGACAGTTCGTATCAACTCGCTGGCCACAGTCATCAAGTCGTCACAGCAGATGTCACCAGCAGCAGTCAACAACTCGGAGTAAACATTTTGCATCCCTACTGCTTCTGATAGTTTGTATCATGTGATACATGTTGCAGAGTATCAAGATGTTTTCATTAGAGAAGAGACAGTCCCTTACCTGTAAGCCAGAGAGCCATTTGAGATCCCAGCTCATCTCATTAGCTGTCCAGCTTTCTGGACACAAAAGGACAGAAATAACTACCATAATTCAAATTATTAGGGAACACAGCTGAACACATTTGGAATCCCACCTCATTGTTTTTTTTATGTTGTTGGCCTTTAATAAAACTGAATATCTGAATCCAAAAAACAAAATACAGTATCACAATTGAGGAGAACACATTTTGCATCCCTGCTGTTTCTGTTAGTTTGGGATCCCAACTCATATCTCTGACTTCTCTATAGTGTTCAGGTTTTCTGGACACAAAACAGCATAAATAACATTATTCAAATCATTTGGAATCCCAACTCAGGTGACATTGCTTTTTTATGTTGTTGGTTTTTAATGAAATTAAATAGAATATAAAAACATTAAACACAACATCACAGAGTTTATTTTCCATAGAGGAAGATACATTTGGGATCCCTGGTGTGCCTATATTTGCAGTCATGGTAATAAAAAAAAAGACACTTGTTCATGTTGACGTGTTAACTGATGTCCAACTATGAAGTTGTTACTGGAAGTGTCACCAGGACAGATATTCAACATTTTGCATCCCTGCTTCTTCTGTTAGCTTGTTGTCACGTAAAGCAGATTTTATTGCTACAAAAGAGCTGAAATATGTTGCAGCTCATCTACACAGTCCCTTAACTGGGAGCCAGTCTGACTTATGTCCAGAGAGCCATTTGGGATCCCAACTCATATTTAAAGTTGCTGTAAACGGACAAAGACATTTGTTTTTGTATTAACTGAGAAAATAACAAAACTGTATTTTTCAAATAATGTGGACGCTAAGTTGAACACATTTGGAGTCCCGACTCGTATGCAAAGTTGCTTTCTCACGTGTGGCTGTTAATAAAAACTGATTATCTGAACTTTTTTTTTTTTTTTTTAAAACACACATATCAGTGTACTTTTATCAGAGGAGGACACATTTGGCATCCCTGCTGTGCAGTCATGTAAAAAAGACACTTGTTTATGTTGTTAGCTGTTCGTGTTCACTTGATTTAATGAGCACAACCGAAACTAAACAACATTATAGAGCAATACTTTTCATCAGAGGACACATTTGGGATCCCAAATCATATTTACATTTGCTGTGAATAAAAGAAGACGGATGTTTCTGTTGTTTGCTGTCAGATCACAAATCACGCCCAGTATCTGGACTCCAGACCACAGCAGGATATATTTAACATTTAAAACCATCACAGATTTCTGACCTCGCCCACTTAATGACATCAAACGTAACCCGACCCGTGTCAGAGTGAGATCATGGAGTCAACACGCTTCAGACGCCGTTTAGTTTCTCTGCGTCACCACAGAGAAAAAATGTTTGAACGAACTAAAGGTTTAACAGATTTTTTATTTTTGGAAACTTTTCCTGAACCATAAAACGACCACATGTAAAACACAGGAGTGTGTATGGAGGCAAAATGGTGCCAAAACAGTCAGAGCAGCTGTTTGTCTGATCCTGTGCAGAGTTAGTTTCAGTTGAGCTCATTTTGATTCCAGTTTGATTGAATCTTAATTCTGATTCTCGTCTTTATCTGAGTGAGGACATTAAGATAATTTAATCATCCTGTGACGTCCCGCTGTCTCTCAGGTTGACCGTATGGACGGCCGGACGGTGTCCACCATGGAGCTGAAGCCGTGCATCGAGTACCACGACCTGGAGGCCGCTGAGGCGCTCGTCAGCATGAGCTTCTGGGGTCAAAGGTCGCACAAACCCCGCCCGCTGACCCCCACCTCCGACTCCTGTGACTCCATCCATCTCCACCCAGAGGGAGGGGACGCTCCAAAAGACCTGATCGCTCTGTCCTCGCTGGTGAGACACGTTTATTAAATCAGCTGGAATCTGAAGATCTGAGAAAATAAACAGGGTTTAAAATGTCAGAATATCATTTAAATATAACAAACTAACTTTCTTCTTATCTCTACGACGTTATTATTGACTGTATTGAAGTATAGATTTTATAACAAAAAAAACAATCATCTAAAAATAAATCACCATCAAACAAAGTGGCTGAGTTATTTTTATTAGGCAGCTTTTGGACAAATAAAAATTTGATTGATTTGAGTTCTGTGATGTTTTGATGGGCGGCACGGTGGTGTGGTGGTTAGCACTGTCGCCTCACAGCAAGAGGGTTGCCTGGTTCGATCCCAGGTGCGGGAGCCCATCTGTGCGGAGTTTGCATGTTCTCCCCGTGTCAGCGTGGGTTCTCTCCGGGTACTCCGGCTTCCTCCCACAGTCCAAAGACATGCAGGTTAACTGGTGACTCTAAATTGTCCGTAGGTGTGAATGTGAGTGTGAATGGTTGTCTGTCTCTATGTGTCAGCCCTGTGATAGTCTGACCAGGGTGAACCCTGCCTCTCGCCCAATGTCAGCTGGGATAGGCTCCAGCCCCCCCCGCGACCCTCAAGAGGATAAGCGGTTAGGAAATGGATGGATGGATGTTTTGTTCCGAATGACAGTAAATAGTTAGGGACTGTTCTTTATTTATCAGAGGAGGGGGTGGCTGCGGTGTGACGCTTAATTAATTAATTAATGAGTTATTAGGTTTTTAAAATGTACCCTTTGGTGTTGAAGTTAAAAGTCAAAACTTGAAGATGAAATCCTGGAGTTGAAAAAAGCTTCAGTGTTTCACTCTTATCGTGCAAACGGTTTATTTTTGGTAAAAATTTTTAAATGAAATGTTGAATAAAGTCACTTTAACGAAATGTCACTATGTTAAGCTCAGATTTGGTTATAAGTGTTTGGCGCACATGATGTGTCCAAAGACCGTCATTAACCTGAAAACTTATCAATAATTTTTGTTTTTTTACAGTTTCTGGCTGATGAATGAACTTTGACAATTTTCAAATAAAAAAAGCCCTCCAAAAATGTTTTTACAAAAAAAAAAAAAAAAAAATCGCACAAAGTTTTTAGAGAAACAAAAAAAATTGCCAAAACTTTTTGATGAAAAAAAAAAAGAAATTGTACAAAAAAGGAAAAAAAAAAAATAGCCTTTTTTTTTTTTTAAAAATCACCATACATTGTTAAACACAACATGCCTTCCAAACCCACAGGCATGTTGTGTTTAACAATTGCCAAAAAAATTTAAAGTAAAAAAAAAATTTAAATAAAAAAGAAATGAAAAAAAATCACCAATTTTTATCAAAGAAAAAAAAATTACCAAATTTTTTTTTAAAAAATCACAAAAAACTTTCTTTTCTCATGAAATACAAAATACAGCCAATTTAAGTTGTATGCCCCTCCCCTTAGCCAAAATAAAAGCATCAGTCTCTCCTCAGTGCTCAAAGACTTATTTACACCACCACCTCTGCCCTCATAAATAACTGACAGTCCCTAATAGGAAAAAATAAATAAAAATAAGACAAATAAAAATAGAAAAAAAATAATAAATAAAATTTGTAATAATGGTAATAATTTTAATAAATTAAGTTGAGTAAATGTGGCAGTGAACTAAAATATATAGCGCTGATAATAACAACAATAATAATAATATATAAATGATAACAAAATATAAGTAATACAAAATAAGTCTGAACTGAGGCTGCAGCGAAGAACGATTCTTATTATTGATTTATTTCAGTGAAATGACGTCAAACCAAAAAAACTGGAATCAGAATTTTTCTCAAAAAGGAAAAACTGTCAGTGAATGATGTCACCTGATTAAACCAGTGGAAGGTGACGGTGTCCGTTTGTAGTGACCATCTTCTCTGTGGTTTCCTCCGTCAGTGTATGACTCCGCCTCACAGTCCGAGCTTCGCCGAGGCCTCCACCACCGCTGTCCTCACAACCACCACCACCTCCGCCCTGAGCCCCGCCTCCAGGCCAGTCTTACCCCGCCCTGTCCTCAGTGCTGGCCCCACCCTCCTCCTCAGTGACTCCTACACCTGCCTCCCTCCACCCTCCTCCACCTCAGAGACCTCAGCACTTCCACCTCAGACAGAGTCGTCCTGTGTGGCTCCGCCCAGCAGAGCGATGGCCACCAGCGTCATCCGCCACACCGCCGACAGCCTCAGCATTCCTCCGCCTTCACCTGCCGCCACCCAGCCGACAGAAACCTCCACGCCGCCTCAGCCGGGAACTCCAGAGACTCTTCCAGAGGAGAAGGACGGAGCTCCTCCGTCTCCAGACAGCCCGTCCTCTCCTCCCTCCTCAGCGTCTCCTCCTCACTCCTCCCCGCTGTCTTCCTCCTCCTCCTCCTCCTCCTCCTCCTCTCCGGTGCTCTGCCAGGTGTTCCCGGTGAGCAGCCGGACGGGGATGATCTCCGCCTTCGTCCAGGCTCCGGTTCAGGTGCAGACTCAGGGGGGGCCCAAGCCCATCCTGCCCCAGTCTCCTTCCAGCTTCGCCCAGCCTCTGCTGGTGGGCTCCGCCGTGCCGCAGGGGACCGTGATGTTCGTGGTTCCCCAGGCGTCCGTGTCCCAGGCGCCGCAGGGCCCACAGACTGTCATGACCCTGGGCAACACCAAGCTCCTCCCCCTGGCCCCGGCCCCCGTTTACATGCCGACGGGAGCGAGCGGCGGCGCCTCGCAGGCCGACTTCTCCCGCAGACGGAACTACGTCTGCAACTTCCCCGGCTGCAAGAAGACGTACTTCAAGAGCTCCCACCTGAAGGCTCACCTGCGCACGCACACAGGTAGGACGCTCAGTCACCTCTGATGTCACTTCCTATTCACTTCAGGATCACAGGACTGTGTTGTCACTGTCCTCTAAAAACCACGTATCTCCAAATTTGTGTAGGATTTATTTTGACCCTCTGAGAGACATTAACCCTTCGGACTGTCGTCTGCTCTGCCAGCAAGTGTTTGGAGATACATGGTTTTCACAGGGTGCTCTGACCTTTGACCTCCTGACACTTGTTAGCATGTCGATCACACGTCGTGTTTCGTTAATAAATAATTAAATCAGATTAACCCTTTGAACTCTGCAGTAGAGATGATCCGCCAGTGCCTGCGTTGATATTTCTGCTGATGGTGATGTCATTTCCTGGAGTATCTTCAAATTCTTCACATCTCTAAAATCTGTACGACCTGAGCTAAACGTTTATGTAACTTTATAAATCATAATAATTGATTCAAGTATCGAAATTGTGTCATTGTCATTGTGTCAAAAAATTTTTCAAAATGTTAAACATTTTTTCATCATATTTTACAAAATAAAAACACAAAACATTTTGATGTAAAAGATTTTTAAACATACAAACATAAACAAAATATTTCTCAACCCTCCGGAAGTTACTTAAATTTTGCACATTATTTAATTTTGGAGAGATGATCATTTTTATGAGCAGAGCTAAAAGGCACTGTGATGGTTTCATCTTATTCCTCTGGCGCCACCGCCTGTTTTCGCGTGGTTTTGCACCACATGTGACGGAGCGCAGTGACGTCATTATGAGCGAACAACGTGACGACACAGAGGACAGAAGCCTTTAGCTTCCTGTTGCAGAAAGAATTAACGTTCTGTCTATTATGGTTTTTATTTTAGGTTGATGTACATTCGGCGTTATGCAAACAGCGATCTATAACGTCTGTCACGGCGAAATATCGGCATAATTACAAGGAAATACTTCCTTCGCACAGCCTGTAAAGTCAGGTGACATACATCAGTGGTGTCATGGCGAGTCAGACAGAAGTCTGAGCTGCTGAAAAAATAAATGTTCTCGTTGATCAGTTTGAACAGGATCATACAGGCGTCCATTTTGAAAGTGTTGAACTGTGGAACAGGAACATTATTCCATGATCATGTGTTTGTTTGTTTGTTTGTTTTGTGCGCTGACTTCCCGTCTTCTTCCTCCGCAGGCGAGAAGCCGTTCAGCTGTCACTGGGACGGCTGCGACAAAAAGTTTGCCCGCTCCGACGAGCTTTCCCGCCACCGCCGTACGCACACTGGCGAGAAGAAGTTCGTCTGCAACGTGTGCGACCGGCGCTTCATGCGCAGTGACCACTTGACCAAACACGCCCGACGGCACATGACCACCAAGAGGGCGTCATCGTGGCCCACCGAAAACCGAGACCTCAACAAAGTGGCCCTGCCCAAGGGCCAAAACAGAGGCGCCGCACTTCCTGTCGGCATGCTGGTCTCTACTGCCAACTGAGACCCTGTTTACACTCGACTTTAAAATGCATCCTGGCGATCCGGACGCAGGCAGAGACACGCCGCCATCACACCTACGTCTGTCCTGCGTCCTCAGCTGAACACTTGTGTCCACACTTCGTTACTGCCGACGTCACAAGATGAGTTTATTCCAGCTGATGCGACGGGCGGCACAGAGTCATCTGGGACTTGTAAAAGGGTGCAGCGTTGGCGCGCTGTCACCAAAACATTCGCCACATCCTGCACTGATGACATCGTCCTTATCAGGGACGCATCAGCACACACTGAGGTTTACACTACGACAGATTCGTGGTCGAACACGTCCGGGTCTGCCTCAGCAGGCGGTCGGAGTGATGAGGTCACGATGCATCTCGGTGGTCGTTTACACTCAGTCCCGTCCACCTGTCACGTGATCGTCCAGGACGCATTTTAACCAGCAGGTGTAAACAGGGTGTGTCAGACTCAGTCAGGAGCCTCACAGGGCCAACTCAGGACCCGGGGGGGGGAGGGGGAAGGGGAGGGACGCCAACCAGACGCCAACAGGTTCATCTGGTTGTTTCAATCAGCTCCACATCAGGAGGATCTTTTCTACCAATCAGCTCTGCTGGTGATGACGTCACTGAGCTCCGGCTGCGTTTACACGAAACACCACAAACTCTGAGTCTGAACCTCTGGCTTCAAACTGTGGCGGGAAAAAAAAACAGTTTCGTCTGTTTCTGCTTCAGGGTTGATTTTGGCGAGGCACGGGGAGGAAACTTTGTGGTGTCACACAGACGCAGCAGCGACCCCGAGAGGCCGAAACCGTCATTACACTCCAGAAAACTCAGCTGTTAAAAAACAGATTCACAGAATGAATCATGAAACAATAAAATAATCAGTTCAATAATTTGACTGCAGTTTTGTCACATTTGCTCCCGTCACTGTGCAGAAACACGTTCACGCTCTGATCTTCCTTTTCCAACAAATCAGCTCCAGTTTCAGTCAGAAGTTTTGAGACCTCGCTGCTGTGAAGAGAAGCAGCTCGTGTTTTAAGTGCAGAACCTTTTGCTCCATAGTTGGGCTGCTGTTAGTTGCTAATTGGCTGAACTGTTTGGACGTTTATTCAGAAAACTCCCGGCCTTTACCAATGCTGTATTTCATTACTCGTTTATTTTCTCACCAGCGTCTGTAATGTCCAGATAAGTTTTGATTTGAGCGCAGTCAAAAACTGTTTGTGACATCTGTGCTGACTGGGATGAACTCAAACACCACGGCCTGTGACACGAGTCACCTGTTGACATGGCAGGATGGAACATTTAACACAAGTCAAACACACAGCTCCAACAACCTTTATAATCAGTACGGAGGTCAATTAGTGACAATGTTATCTGTGTGAGGAGATCGACAATCTGTGTAAATATGAAATCTGTAAAGATAAAACAACGTCCAATGATACAAATTAAAAAAAAAAGATCTGTGAATATATTTAATTAAAAGCCAGAATAAAAAACACAAGTCATTCCCCAATGTTTAAAAAATGATTTGACACGCCGCCCCCTTTTTGCACTCCATAAATAAAGAACAGTCCCTAACTTCTCTGTCTGTAGATTAGGACACGCCCACTCACGTCGTCACGGTCCGCACTTTAAGAAAAACCTGCTGCTTCTGGTTCCAGCTGAGAGCCGACCTCTCAGGTTCTGAATTAATTTACTTTAAATTGAAGTCCTCCAAACGTGTCAAAATTAGGAGCCAGAGCGGAGCCGCTTCATGTTCACACCTGCTTCAGTTATAATCCAGTTTCTCCAGTTACATGACGTGTTTTTCAGTTTTCCCAGTTCAGCTCTCGGTTGCCAAATCTGACGCAGCAGTTGCCACATTTTAAAGTTTTAAAACTGAAGCGTCAAACAGTTTGAAGAGTTCCTCCTGCAGCGTGTTCGGTGTTTTAGTTTCCCTCCACAGTTTGTGTTTAAATCACAGAACCCAGACGAAAGTGAAACTGATGAAGACGTTTTGTTTATCAGCCAGTAAACAACAGAGTTTTGTGAAGGTCAAATTAAAATGAAGACGCGGTGCGTCGTGTAGGCGGAGCCGCAGCAGCCAGCAGAGGACAGAGCGAGTTTCCCGCCCTGCTCAGGACATTTTATTCCCACCAACCGCAAACTCACCGGAGGAGGAGGAGGAAGAGGAGGAGGAAGGCGACAGGCTGCTATTCATTCACGGACAGAAACCAACAAAAACCTGACATTGCACTGGATTTTTTTAATCTTGCTCGTTTTTGTACTCTCTCCGTGTATAATCATGTTTACTTCATGTGTAAATGTCACGTTTAGCAACATGTATGCACTCGTTTTATTTTTGCCAAAGCCTCTGTATCGTGCTTTTATTATCAGCCGACTTCTGTTTGTCTGTGACTGTACATACTGTAAATATATTGATATCTATATGAATGTTACGTGTATTCCAATCTGCATTTATTGACAGTACGAGTTATTGATATTTTCAGATGTCAGTGGACAGTATTCCTCACTGTGATACTACCTACTCTCTTTGCTTTACACATTATGATTATTTAATAAACTTTTTGTTGAGGAAAAAGTGCTGTTTTTTCTTTTTGATAGCTTGATTTGGCCCATAGTGTAGCCAGTAAGAAAATACCTCGTTATTAAATGTTATTCTTAATAATAACGGCTTATATCGGAATAATCCCATTTCTGAACATTTGCCTGTAAGCGATGGTGAAGATTATGGCTTTTATAATAAAACATTACCACAAAAAACACCATGGGACAAAGTTTGTTTTTTCACACTGCGACACGTCTCAGTCACGTTTTGTTTTATTTTGAAGGAACTATTACAGACAGCAGATGGAACATTAGCATCATGGCTAAGCTAACTGTGGCTAATTTAGGCTTTCTGTTGTCAAAATAAAACTTGTTGGGTGGGGTTAAAGGAGCAGTGCAACATTTCCTGTCAGCGAGCTGTTCACATTGATATTACATGGTTAGCTTAGCTTAGCATAAAGACTGGAAACAGCTAGCTAAAGAGCAGATACTGCAGACAGATATTGTTCTTTTTTACTGCATTGCCTTCCTGTCAGAGCCGTGATGAGTTACTGCACATTAACATTTTACTAATGATCATATTCTGTTTTAAACGCGTCAGTGTTGTAGATTTAACCAACAAACTGTGACAGTAAAATAATGTTTACATGTCAATGCATCCATTACAGTTTAATATGAAGTACCATGGATGGATGAGCGGCCCCGGGGGCTGCTGAGCACAGGCCCAGGGGCCCAAAGTGTCACTAACGAAATGTCACGTCAGAATCAGAAATACTTTATTGATCCCCAGGGGAAATTGTTGTGTAGTGTAGTGTAGAAGAACATATAGTGCAAAAATAAGTAACAATATAAGAAGATAATTTACAAAATATATACGTAGTGACCTAACAACATAATTTACAATATATACAGGAACCTTAGACACAGACAGGTATTGCACAGATTACTGAAGAATAAATGTGTAATAATTTAATTATTATATAGTTAATTTAATAACGACCAGGAGGAGACAGAATGAGAAACACAGAAACAAAAAAGACGACAAAGAGACGCAGAGGAACAAAGATGACATAACATGACCACAAGGAGCAGCTCAAGGTTACCTCAATAATGAAAGATACAGCTACAAAGAGACATAAAACGATGGCAAGGAGATTCAGAATTTTCTCAAAGAGACTGACATGACCACAAGGCAACACAGATGTCTACAAAGCCACACAATGAACAAAAATTACTTCATTAAGACATAAAATTACCAGAAAGAGACTGAAATGACTTCAAAAAAATAACAAAATGACAAAAACAAACACAAAATGAATAAAAGCAGCTCAAGATGGCCACAAAAAGAAAAGACACAGAATTAATAATGACAGATAATTACATTTTTTAAAAAAGCATACAGCTACAAAAAGACACAAAAAGAAAAAGAAAAAGACAAAAAAAGATAAAAAATCTTATTTAGAGGTTCTTTACTCAAGTATTAATATTTTCTCCTCCTCCACAGCTCAGAGATAAACACTGTATTCATCTCATCAACACATCAGCTAAATAATAAAATAATATCCTGCATCATGACACTTGATCCTCTGCAGTTTGTGACATTACTGCACGTGCAGGACTTGAACTTGTGACACAGTAACTCGACACTACTGTTACTTTATTAAAGTATCCGAGTACTTTTACTCCCTGCTCTGAACACACACTGCAGTGTGATGTGATGATGATAAAGTTGGATCTTTGACTTCCTGTTCCTGCTCTTTGTGTGAATTGAGGTCACGCGCCGCTAATACCAGGTGAAGGAGGTTAATCTGTGACGTCAGCAGCGCGTCTTTACATAAACATACGTTACCGTCCCGTATATGAAGTTTCTGCTCGGCGACAGCGGCGCGGTCACGTGTTCCGTTACACAACCGGAGCTCAGACCGCTCTCCCTCTCCCCGGTAACAGCGCTCATCCAATCAGAGGGCAGCTCTCAGGGGGTGTGACCAATCAGGGAGCACGACGTCGAGCCGGGAACGTGAGGAGGACGCGTGATTGGCTGCTGAGGTCCCCGCCCCTTTGCCTTACTGACCGACATTCAGCACGAGCCAAACGGAAGTGAATCAAAACTAAATATATAAATAAAAACAGGCGGGAGTAACCAGGGCAACAGTGACATCATGAGGCGGGAAACGGGACTGCAGCACAGAGAACAATGCAGAACAATGGCGGGAAAATTACTGAAAATACCGCGGATAAATGACTGCAGTAAAACAATAAATGACTGTTTTATTCAAAATGTTTGTTTATTTTAATGTATCAGCATCGAAATATGCTGAAAGTACCAAAAGTGAAAGAAGAAGAAGAATAATTTTTATTTATATATTTTTTGTTTGTTCTCTGTAAAGCCCCTTTGAGTATCCACACAGCACTATATGAATATAATGTAATAATAATAATAATAATAATGATAATGGTAATATATAATTTACAGTTATGATTCCATTACTTATTAATGATATTTCAGCTGTGCAATACAAACTTAAAGGTGCTATAATTCTTATTGACACTGTCTTTTCTGTGCAATAATTGGTGCAATAATTCAACAGCAGCAAAACTGTTCAACATATTCTTACCAACAGCACTCTTGAATGTATATTTACCAATATACTGTACACATTATTTTTGTCTCTATATAATATTTGTAATAAATAATATTTATACTTGTGTATATACTGTGTGTATGTTGTGGTATTATAGACATTTATTTTTCTAATTTACACACTTGTTTTATAAATTGTGATGTAGCATAAGGTACATATTTTTTACACATTTACAAAGTCTACTCAGCTTTATGTATATTTTATATTTTCAAATATTTATTATTAATAATTATAATAACAATACAATGACAATAATAATAACAATGATAATAATCATGATGCATTTTATTAATAGTTGCCTTTCAAACCACTCAAAAAGCAGCAATGTATCTATAGTTCATAAAGTCAAACAAATAATTAATACACAGCAATAAGTTTATTAAATTAATAGAGTAGAATAAAATAGAATTATAAAAACTATGTAGAGGATCATCATCAGAGTCTTCATCAGTGCAGATCTCGATGTGTGTGTGTGTGTGTGTGTGTCATCAGACTAAATATGGCAGCCTGTATGATCCTCGGTGTACCAGTAAAGACAGGAAAGAAAAGACGAGCAGAAATATGACAACAGATATATTTAGTGAAATATTTCCAAACAATAACAGACAGCTCCAAACTGAGGTTCACCGACACCTTACAAAGACACAAATATATATATATATAATAATAATTATTATTATGTAAAACCCTGACAGTCAGTGTGTGTGTGTGTGTGTGTGTGTGTGTGTGTGTGTGTGTGTGTTATCTCTGGTGTGAATACATGTTTGTTTCCTCAGATTTCACCCTGCAGTTCTCATTCTTGCCGACAGGGGGCGACTCCACCTGCTGACCTACATTCACAGGACGTGTTGTTGTCTTCTCCAGCAGCCAATCAGAGCGCTCCATCCCGGAAACAGCTGATCAGGCAGCTGCTCCTGTTTCGAGGGAAAAATGAGGCGATTATTAAACATCAAAGACTGAAACTCGATTAAAGCAGAGGTACATCACACACAGATCATCACACACACAACTATCAACACTTTAAATGTTTAATATTAATATTATAACTTCCCGGATCAGACTAATAACCCGCCAAATACCCGGGATATGTTCCTTTGTTGTTCTACAGGTTTTAGGATAAAATCCTCCATGTCGGTTAAAACTCTCAAACCTGGAAATACAGACGACAGCTCTGAGTGTACAGTTAGAATAACGTGCTGTGTAAAATGATTTTGGGCGCTGAAATGTCTCGAGGACACCGAGGTTAAAGTAAACAATACAAAAATTGGCGGCAGCGGGAAACGACCAAGAAACACCAGAAATTAACACTATAAACACCGTCAAATATTTAATATGACATTTATTATGATACTGAAACTGAAGCAGGTTGATGTCAGAAACAGAATATTGAAGTTAAAGCTCATACAGATAAAAAGAGGTGATTACAGTTAGAAAACAGGTCACAGTTATTATCTGTTTACACATATATTGTGAGTGAATCTATAAACAGGATTATTAATAATGTCTCAGCTGTGTTTCTGTGACAGTTTAACTCATCCACACTCATTCAAATGATAATTAAACAATAAAGAGCTCAAATCTCATCACGGAAGTCAGTGAGATTTTTAGGATTTGCCCCCTAATGTTTCCCTCTCAGACTGAGTGTCACAATCAGAGTTTAACGGTTTTTACTGTCGAATAAATGTGTGTTTTTATTGAAGTGATAAATGTTGTGTAAACGCTGAGTTTTAACGGTTTTGTAACACCGGTTTCGGACAGTTTTGTAACTCCGCGCAGACAAAGACGTTTGAATCTCCCGCAGCTGTCCGGGCGTCACGTGACCGCTGCTCTGCACCTGATTGGCTCCGTCGCGGCGTCACTGTTAAAGAGCCCACACGAGCTGCGCTCCTATTGGCCGGCTGCGTTCTAGCGCCAAGATTTCAATAAAAAGGCTCGAGCGGCGAACAGAAGCCGCTTCAGTGTGTCTGCTCTCCGTCTGTGTCCGCCGCTCCGGAACTAACCGGCCCGCTGCTGCTCTCTCACACCGACTGTTCACCGGTTAACGAGTCTCTGATCTGTGTGTCCGCGTGAAGACAGGAAATCAAAATGCTTTCTGCTCGCTCTCCTCTTTCCGTCAAGAATGAAAACTGCGTCATCAGCCAGGTGAACAACATGTCGCTGGACAAAGAAAACACGGTGAGAACACACACACACACACACACACACATGTCTCATGTGTCATTATAACGCCACATGTCACTTTAATGTCCCAGCACAGTGTCGGACAGTTCAACGTCACGGCAGCCATCTTGTGGTTAATGTGTGTTTCAGTCTGATGTCATCGATCAAACGTATTGATCCAGTATCAGAGTATTGATCCAGTATCAGAGTATTGATCCAGTATCAGAGTATTGATCCAGTATCAGAGTGCCGACCTGTTCACTGAGGACTTGTTGTCGTGTCTCTTGCAGCCACCGAGTCTGAACACGACCCGGATCTTGGCGTCAAAAACCGCGCGGAAAATCTTCGACGATGCTGCGGTGAGTCCAGATGTGCTGAAACCTTCATCATCTTCATCTTCCTCTAAGTCTGACGTCATCTCCTCTCATATCAGACTACAGTATTATTAGTCAGTGTTGTTATTGTGCTCACGTGGCGCCTAAAATATGGTTCTGGCGCCAAACAGAGACAATCAGCTGTTACTGTTGATCTGCCTTAGGGAGTGTTCTTAACTCCTCACAGGAGGGCAGGATGGGCTGGGTTCTCTCTTTTTTATTTTTTGCCCTCCCTGAAGCTCTAAATATTTTTATTGATCCTCCCTGAGTGACAGGAGGAAAACCCACGACCCTCCCTCCACCTGAAACGAGTTATGAGTTTATAAACTTACCTGTGCAGGTTAGTTCCTGCTAAAGGTTTAGTTTTGGCAACATTTTAAATGAGACATAGAAAAAAGTGATTTTTGATGAGGTGACATTATTTTAAGCTCAGATTGATGTGTTATGTGTTTTCTTGGACAGAGCCTGTCGTCATACATGACGTGTGTGTTCAGTTTCTGGCTGATACATGACGTCATTTTTGAAATATTTAAAAAGAACGTGCACATTTTCTTGAAAAATTGCTAAAAAAAAAAAAAAAATCACCCTAAATTTTAAGAGAAGAAAAAAACCCTGTGAACAGGCAGTGAAATGAAGACATGATAAAACAATTAAAATGTGTATAACCCTTCCCTAAGCCAAAAATGTAAAACACAAGTGCCTCCAAAGTGTTTAAAAAAATGTAACGTCTCCACCTGTCAGCACCACCCCATCCTCCCTGATCAATAACAAACAGTCCCTTACTTCTGTTCGTTTATTAGACATTAAATGACATTTTCATGTTTTAGTTTTTTGTCTAAATGTTGATTTAATGTGGGAGATTTCAGACTCACTGCATCCAGCCAAACTTTAGACCAGTAAAAACCTGTGTGTGTGCAGGTGTGTATCTTGTGTGTGTGTGTGTTGACGGTTGTGTGTTTTGTGTCTCAGCCCAAAGCAGTGAAGAAGATCAGCAGCAGGGAGGAAGAGGAGGAGCCTTTGCTAAAGGAAAACCCTCGTCGCTTTGTCATCTTCCCCATCCAGTACCACGACATCTGGCAGATGTACAAGAAGGCCGAGGCGTCTTTCTGGACCGCCGAGGAGGTAACCATGGAGACCACTCCCATTTGTCGTTGGATGATGTCACAGCTGTTGGATGATGTCGCAGCTGTTGGATGATGTCATGTTGACGTGCTGTGTGTGTGTGTGTTCAGGTGGATCTGTCGAAGGACCTGCTGCACTGGGAGTCTCTGAAGGACGAGGAGAGGTACTTCATCTCTCATGTGTTGGCTTTCTTCGCCGCCAGCGACGGCATCGTCAACGAGAATCTGGTAAGCTCCGCCCACATGTCGCTGAGTTATTCACTGTCTCCATGGCAACACGTTAAACAGTTTGATGTTATTATTTGATTCAGAGAGCAGCTTTAGTGTAAATGGAAGCTGCACCAATCAGCCAATCAATGATCAATAGTCTGAGATGAACCAATGACTGAGTGTCGTCTGTTTCCCACCAGGTGGAGCGCTTCACACAGGAAGTGCAGGTGACGGAGGCCAGGTGTTTCTATGGTTTCCAGATCGCCATGGAGAACATCCACTCAGAGATGTACAGCCTCCTCATCAACACCTACATCAAGGAGCCCAAAGAGAGGTGACGCACTGGCTCATACTGGGCTCATACTGGGGTCTGTTACTGCTGTGTGTTACTGGTGTGTGATGGTGTGTTCAATGACCCACAGAGAATACCTGTTCAACGCCATCGAGACTCTGCCGTGTGTGAAGAAGAAGGCCGACTGGGCGATCAACTGGATCGGCAACAAGAGCGCCAACTACGGTAAAGCTGCTCACTTCCTGTTCCTGCTGTCAGTCAGCTCTGATACTGATCTGTGTGTCGGGTATTGATCAGGTATTGATCAGGTATTGATGGTGACTCTGTGCTTCCTCCAGGAGAGCGTGTGGTGGCCTTCGCCGCCGTGGAGGGAATCTTCTTCTCTGGTTCCTTCGCTGCGATCTTCTGGCTGAAGAAGAGAGGCCTGATGCCCGGCCTGACCTTCTCCAACGAGCTCATCAGCAGAGACGAGGTGATTATTGATTATTGATCAGCAGCGAGATTCATCCTGTCGCTCTGACACCAGATTAAACCAGTTTGTGTGACTGGTCTCACTGGGCTGTAACTGCTGTGTGTTACTGGTCTCGCTGGGCTGTAACTGGTGTGTTACTGGTTTCAGGGTCTGCACTGTGACTTTGCCTGTCTGATGTTCAAACACCTGGTGAACAAACCGTCGGCAGAAACCGTCACCACGATCATCAAGAATGCCGTGGAGATCGAGCAGGTGGGTCCTGGACATGTGCTGGTGTCTCTCCGTCAGTCGGCTGATGGTTGAACTGGTTTTAATGGTGTGGTCTTTGCTGTGTTCTCAGGAGTTCCTGACGGACGCTCTGCCGGTGAAGCTGATAGGGATGAACTGTGAGCTGATGAAGCAGTACATCGAGTTTGTAGCCGACAGACTGATGCTGGAGCTTGGCTTCACTAAGGTAAACACATGCCAGTAAAACCACAGCTCCCAGTAGGGCCTGTGATGTCACACATGTCTGCAGATGACAGCTGGAGTCTGTACGCTGAGACAGGAGCAGTCTCTGACTCTGATCCTGGATCAGCTGCAGGGTTTTTATCAGCTGCTCAGTCGTCTGATGAGAATTAAGATGAGTTCAAGTCTGAGCGTCACATGTCTGGTGGAGGATCAGGTCTGTGATGATGAGAGGCGCAGGGGTACGGACCTCAGCCAATGATGGGGGCTGAGTGCTGCTGCACACGTTCTGATTGGAGGACGAGTGGTTCACTGACAGAACGACGGCAGCACGAAACAGACGCCTGTCTGAACAGACGGCTCCTGAAGTACTCCTGAAGTACTGAGTCAACCAGTTCAGACCAAAGATTCATGGTGACACAAAATAAGACGCACACAGAGTTGCTGACTAGAGATGATACGCCATCTCATCGTGAGGTCACTTCCTGTCAACCAGCAGCTCTTTACAGAACGGAGCGTTGACAGTTTGTTTGAACTCGTCTGGTCGTGAATCTTTGGTCTGAACTGGACTTTAATGAACCAGTTCCTGTGGGACAGAACAAACCCGTCTCACTGTCTTAAATCGTCCTCTTTAATGTGCCTCCAGTTGAACACGTGCAGAATAAACTGACCTGGGATCTGCATTGTGTCTCTGTGTTGTGTCTCTGTAGATCTACCGGGCGGAGAACCCCTTCGACTTCATGGAGAACATCTCTCTGGAGGGAAAGACCAACTTCTTTGAGAAGCGTGTGGGCGAGTACCAGAGGATGGGCGTGATGTCCGGCCCCACAGACAACACCTTCAGGCTGGACGCTGACTTCTGAGGACACAGGTGGAGACACTCAGTCACACTTTTCCAGAAGCTTCACTGAGTCTCTACAGGAGGAAACACTCACATCACAGAACTACATGTACAGACGTTGTTTTATCTCAGGGTGACGGAGGGTCCGCTGACTGGTGGTTGACATGACAAACGAGCTGTTCAGCCAATCAGAGCACTGCAGCGCGGCGATCTGTCCTCTGGCCAGGGTCATTAACTGCTGAGTGTAAATTATAAACTGAGGTGACGTCAGCGGTGACCTGGTGGAGTTTGGATCAGAACTCTGGTTTTATCGTTAGTTTTAATAAAATGTGCTTTATGATGTTTTTATGGAGACGATGTGTTTTAGTTTGTTTCATTTGTACAGTTTAGCTTTTTGTAATAAAAGACAGAAACATCTTTTTATTAGACTCAGGTCTGTTTCGTCACTGCTCGTCCACTCTGATTGGTTCAAACTCGTGTTGCAGATTGTACGAACTTTAACCTTAATCAGTTACTGGTAAAACAGTCGATTGATTTCAAAAAAATCAAACAAACTTTTTCATTTTTCCAAATGCGATTTATTTATTTTTCCCTCAGTCAAAGCTCACAGCAACATGTCGTACACACACTGACAGCCTGTCGACTGATCAAATCAATTTCATGTTTTATCAAACTCTAAATTGATAAGTCTTCATCGTCCCCAGTTCAAACCCAGCTGGGAAGGTCAAATGTGATTTTTAAAAAATAGATAAATAACCTATTTTAAAACGACTTATTTTCGCATTTAGATTAAAGAAATAAGAAGCAGCCTGTCAGTCAGAGTTTCAGAGGAGCCGACTGTAACTTCAAACTTCAAACTCCACAAGATGGAGGATTTCACTGAATCACTTCCTCCAGGATTTCAGGAGCTGTTTTTGTGGTTGTTGCAGCCTGAAATAAAGATTTCATGATGCTTTACTACAAAAAAAAGCCATGAACGTTTCAATATGTTGAGGTGCTTTTAAAGAAATTTTTTTTTTTTTGTTAAAGGGATTATTTATTAATAATAATAATAGTAATAATAACACTATCACATGGGATGCACATTATTATATGAAGCATGTTCAGAGTCAACATAGCAACAAATATTAAAGTCTTTGAGCCCAAAGTTTTTGTTGTTGTTTACCTCTGAGCCAGTTCAGAAGATTTAGGAGATCACAACAACATAAACCCTGCAGGGACTGTAAAGTGTCTTCCTCTGCAGCTGAGGTGAGAAGAAGAAATCAACCTGCAGCTGATTCACCACATTAAAGACGTTAGAGAGTTTGGTTTGAACTCAGCGGGAAGGGTTACAGGCGATTTACAAAACAACAAAAAGGGTTGCTCATTCACTGTTTTATCGGTCAGCTCACATGATTGAGATAAAACCACGACTTATTTGTATGTTTGGATCATATCAGCTGCAGCCTGTTCATCAGAGAGTTTCAGGGGAGCCGACCGCAGCTTCATAGTCAGCATTTAAACATCAAACTCAGAGAAGGAGTTCACTGGATGTCTTTGTCTATAATCTGCACGTTATTTTAGAGCTGAAGCAACAAGGAATAAACCTACTGTTCTGATAACCAGTTTAATTTTTTTGTGTGGGATAAAAAAAGACTCAGACTCTAATGATTAATCACATTATCAGTTATATTCTCAAATATTTGTTTTGTCCATAAAACATCAGAGAATAACAGTCGGCTGTTTGTGTCCTCAGATTAGTTCAGTTTAAGCTCTGAGACAAAGAAACCAGAAACACTGAACTTCAGGAACCAGACAATTATGACCTTTTTTATTAAATACATAGGGTTGTCTTTAAAAAATAAAAGAAGTTAAACACCAAAGTCCTGAAAGGTGAGTTTCTGTGTGCACAGGATGATCACTTTGGGAAACAAGTCTGTTTGTTCTGCGAGTACTAACAAGCACATGTTGTTTTATTTTAGCAGTCAGAGCAGGAGAGAGGTTTAAATGTTAAATAAGCCCCAGTTATAATAAAATATAATGTAAAGGAGAATTTGTCAAATATTATTTAATTATAAATTGTTCCATTAACAGGTGACCTCAGTTGACTCTGTTTCTTGTATAGAGAATAAAATATATGTTCTCCTGTTGATGCGTCAGCTGCCGGCTCCAACACGGGAGAATCAGTTTAAAATGACATGAACAACATTTTGAAAAAGGCGGCTCCAAAAACTGGAACAGTCTTTATCAATAGCTTTAATTTATTCATGGTTAAACGCAGCACAACACTCAAAAGTCTGCAGGCTGCAGCAACACTCATTGAATAATATATTTAATATGTATAAAAAGAAAGTCTCAGACATAAAATACTAAAGACGTTAAAATGTAAAGTAAAAATATTATGTATTTGCCAATATAGGGATAAAATCTAAAGAATATTCTACATTTTGACAGGTGAACAGTTATTGCAAAATGAATTTAAAGAAAAAGGTAAACAGGAATTTAAAAATGTACATGTGTAATTAGAAGTGATTCATATTTTTGGGAGTTTATTTACATTGTAATGACAAAATTTATTTTAAATCAACAATGTTTGAAAAAAATGTAGGTGGATTATTTTAGAAACGTGTTGAACATTTAAAATATGATTTAATAATTTATTTTGAATGAATATAAACTAATAAATTAGCATTTTCTACCGTATGGGAGTCTTCTGAGTGTTGAGGTGGAGGCTGATAAATTATGATGAGAGTCATGAGACTCAAACCTGCAGTCTGTGAGGTGCGGACATCTACGTCATCACTCCGGCTCACGAGCTGCTTTTAATATTTAATTTAATGGTTTAAAATGTTTTGAACCGCGCAAAAGTAAAAACAAACTTATATTTGTAATGTTTTAACGACAGTTTTCGGTTAAATTTATAACATTTATAATCCGGTGTATTTCCGGTTTCTGTCTCGTCCTTGTAACTATCAACCGTGATGACGTCATATAAGGAAGTAAACAAAGGTCCAAAGTCGCTTCACGTCGCAGCTGTTCGCCTCAAACATGTCGGCTTCAAACCCGAGACAGACGTTTTTAAACCCGGTGAGATGCTCTCTGTGTTTGTCTCGTGTTCAGTTATTGTCATTGATTCATTTTTATTGACTGTTAAATTATTAATAAAAAGTAAACTCATGAGCGAGCGGGTCAGCTAGCATCTCTGCTAACTTACCGTTCGTTTTATCAGCTTGGCGAAGTAATGAATATTTAACGAGACATTTTCCTGTGTGACGTGTTTAAATGCTTGACTCAGTTTGATTTTATTTCGTTGTTTTAATTCGGCTTCTGTCTCGTGCATTAAATAACTTTGCAGTTAAATGTGCAGCTGAAAGTTTCGTTTCGCGCTGTTCGCCTCCGCCCAGTTTGTTACAGACTCTTAATTACAGCCAACTTTACAGACATGTGAGACCAGTTAGGTGTGTGTCATGTCAGCCGAATAAAAGACCGGTTATTTATAGTTTGAATGCTGACTTTAGTTCAGTCGTTCAGGTGGTTAGCTTCTAAAAACACGAGGACATTTTTCAATACTCTTAAATTCTAATGAAGTTTGGTGCCGACAAACTAACCGTGTTGAACAGGCTGCCTCCTGTCCCACAGCCATCTGTTATATTTCCTGACAGTGACATTGAGAGGCTTGAACAATAACTGCACCAACTCTGACTTGAAGTTAGAACCTGACCGTTAATAAACTGGTCACAAACCAAAATAAAGTCATTATCAGTTCTCTCATTACAGAACATTCCAACGGCCTTAACGCAGCATCATAAGAAATCCTCTGCTAACATAAAAGTTTCAGTCTTACTACAGTATTTCTATCTATCGATATATGTAATGTGTGTGTACTTTTACACAGGTGCCCTGGTTACAGCACATATAGAACCATGGATACACTCACAGTTACAGTAATGTTAAGTTACACTAGAGATACAATTCAAATAAGTTTTATCTAACCTCTGATGGCTGTGTGAAGCGTGGCTCCTGTGACTCTGAACAAAGTGTGGAGTAAAATCCTCGACTGCATATCGATTATTAGTTAAACTAAAATTCAGTTCTCTGCTGAGCTGTGTATTTTTCAGAATGCTGAACACATGAGATCTCTGACAGGACGGCACATCATGTTTCCTTCACCTGTTTATTAGAAGCTCAGTTTAGAGAGAACTGATGAGATATTTTTTGACCATAGAAAAGAGACTGTCTGAGGACAACAATAAAGCAATTTAATGAGGTATGGAGAAATATTTATGAGGCCCTAAAAGATCATTTATCTATGTAGAAACAGTATGTGATGATTAAATGGCTGGGAGGAGATCTGGTGGAGCGTAGGGGACATGAACTAACATCTTGTAATCCAACAATATTTATCTCTGATGGAGCTGCAGCTAAAGATTATTTTCATCATCAGTTAATCTGCAGATTATTTTCTTAATCAACTGATTTAAAGGCAGAAATATTTTCCCGTCATGAATCTGGTTGGTTTGTGTCAGGTGTTTCCAGATGTGTGAGTGAGTGTGACTGACTCTGTCCCCCGACAGGCGATTCCCTTCGCTGGGACGATCCTGGGCGGTCTGCTGCCGGGGGAGATGGTTCTCATTCAGGGCTCCGTGCCGTCTGATGCCGACAGGTGAGCACTCACCTGACCTCACAGCATCATCACACACTGACAGGCCAGTTTTTTTATTTTAATTTGAATACTCACCTGTCGCCCCTCTGTGATGTCACACAGGTTCCAGGTAGACTTCACGTGTGGCAGCAGTGTGAAGCCGAGGGCCGACGTGGCGTTTCACTTCAACCCGAGGTTCAAGAGGTCGCCGTGTATCGTCTGCAACTCGCTGCAGAAGGAGCGCTGGGGCCGAGAGGAGATCCTGTACGTGAAGCCCTTCAGTCACGGAGAGACGTTCGAGCTCATCATCCTCGTCCTCAAAGACAAGTTCAAGGTGAGAGACGAGCTGCTGATGGACAACACGTCTCACTCACTGTCTTCACACAGAACATGAAGACGCATGTTGTATGTGACATAAAAGATATTCCTGCTGTGTGTCCACAAACCTGAAAGTCAGATTCAAGCGTCACTCTTGACGTTGGACACACCACGATCAGATATTTATGCTACAATTATTGTGGCCAAAAACAGTAAACAGTATCAGTATCATCCCGCTTGTAACGCCTTCCTGACCCAACAGTGTTGCTGTGGAAACATTACGCCCACCCTCTGGTCTCCATGGTGAATAACCAGCTCAATTTTGAGCTCCAAACCCCCGTTAGCATCATTGTTAGCATTACAGTTGCTGGTTCAGCTGGTTTGTGTCACATCAAACTGGTTTTCAGCTCGCACACCAGACTGGACCGACAACACCTGACATGGACCCAACTCTGTTAGCTGTCCTGCTGTTCATTAATCCAGACGCTTCCTTCTGCGCAGTGATACGGCTGGTGGTAGAAAGAAAATAGTTCCTACATGAAACTGCTCACAGCGAGGTCTGTGGATTACGTTGAGTAACCAGGTCATGATTTCTGGAAAAACACGTTGATGTTTAGTTTTTCAAATAAATTATTTTGGCACTTTGAGCATCACAAGCCGAGTGCCACCTGGTTCCATTATCAGACATCTCTACAGCCAAAACATATGTAGGTTAGATTTTTATGTTTGAACTTTGTTGTTCTGCTTCTTTCCCTGAAGTGTTTGTTCCCTCACGGCTGCAGGTGGCGGTGAACGGCGGTCACGTGTTGGAGTATAAACACAGAGTGGACCTGGAGCGAGTCGACACTCTGGCCATATCTGGAAAGGTCAAAATTCAGGCTGTCGGCATCCTCCCGAGTCCTGTGAGTCTGTTCCAACAACGTCTTGATAGAAAATAAAGTTTGTGGTTACATCTTCATGTGATGAGACTTGTGATGAAGAAGAATAAAATGTTTTGTTGTTCTTGTTGTTTTTAGAGTGAAGTTTCGCCTGCAGCCAGTCTGACCAATCAGGAACAAGCAGAGAAGGATCAGAAACTTCATCAGACGGTAAGTTTGGTCTTTGGAGAGTCTTTGCTCTGTTTCTGCCGTCACAGATGAATCAATAAATTTATCAATACACAGAAAATACCAGACCAGTAGTGTTGTTTTTGGCGGCCTGTTTCACTTTTAGTTTTAGTCTAGTCTTTGTGTCACGCTGTCATTTTAGTTTTTATTAGTTTTAGTCATGTTCATACTCTTTTTAGTCTAGTCAAGTTTTAGTCGACGAAAAGTCTGAGCATTTTAGTCTTATTTTAGTCAGAATTGTCCATGACTATTTTAGTCTAGTTTTAGTCAAAGAAAATTGTATTTTAGTCTCTTTTCAGTAAGGCCTCATGAGTTGGCATGAGCTTTCTAAAATAGAAACTAACGTTACATTAATGTCTTGACTTACCTCAGTTTCATTATGGAATGCCTTGACATGTATCTTAAAATTCGTGGTGTTTTTTCCTGTGATTTTGTGGCCACATTTCTCCCCATCTTTGTCCACAACACATTTCGTTTTCTTCTCCACGTCTATGTAACGAAAGTGTGTCCAAATGTCGTTTCTTCTTTTTCTCCCAAAGACAATCCCCGGCTGGCCGGCCATCGGTCCCTTTCTCTGTTTTAAATTGTGCTAACCAAGTGCTAACCCACCGCAGCTGCATCTTCTGAATCCAAATACTACCGCTAGTCAGGATTGAGGAAGTGACGTCGCCCAGCCCCAGACGAGACACAGGAAACAGAAATACACGGCAAAATAATAATAATAAAACTACTAAACGAGATGAAACAACGTTATAACATTTCGTCACGTCTCGTTTTGGTCAACGAAAATGAAGAGACATTTTAGCATAGTTTTTATTTTGTAAACCACATTTAGTCTCGTTTTTATTCGTCAACAATATGGCATGACATATTTAATTATCGTTATCCTCACGTGACCAGCATTTTCGTTGCGTCTCGTCTTGTTTTCCTCACGTGATAAAGGTTCGTTGACGAAGATATTTCGTCATAATTTTCGTTGACGAAAGCAACCCTACAGACCAGATGTCACAGATTTGTTTTCCTTCATTTCATATGATTATAAATCTGTCACTATCTCTAATATTTTATATTTTGTAACCTTAAATTGTTGTCAGGTATAATGTGTGAATGCTGCTGAGTGTTATCAGCATTAAAAGGCGTGTAAACAGAAAATCACAGAGGACCTAACATGGAGCTCTGAGGCACTCCACAAGTCAGATGTGCAGTTCTCCGACAGAGAATATTAGAATATAAAGTTTAGTGTTTGTGATGTATTTTTATGCTGCAGTGGACAAACTTGTTTTAGAAAATTGTTTTTTTTTTCTTATTTATATGAATTTAATTATTTTTTTATTTGTTTATTTCCAGCCGATAATCTCCTCTTCAGGCAACTTGGTGAGTTTCACTGTTGCATGATGGTCGATGTTCAGGTTTATAAAGTGGATGTGTGGTCATGTGACCAAATATAACAGGTCAACACACGTCTGAATTTGAGTCTCAGACTTTCTCCACTTTTGTTTGACTCTTCTCTTTATTTTCTTTCATTCTTTACTCATCTCAAAAACATGACGACGCCCCAAACTGAAAACACGAGGGTTTTTTTTTTTTCACTTAAATCTAAAATATTTGCAACATTAACCAACAACAATAAAATAACAAAAACTGTTGTGTTCTGACATCAACATTTTGAGTCGTGTTTCCTTCAACATCATCATTTAATTGCAGACACTTGTTTACATTAATGTAACGTCAAACTTGTTTTTAACATGTAACTTTAATCAAATGTAAAAAGTCTGAGCATGCGTCAGAGTTAAAGCCCTGACAGTGAAGCGTGTCGTCAGTTTGGGGGATTTTTTTTAATGTTTCAAGATCAGTTAAAAACGGACTGTCGTTAACTCGTTCATTATTTTCCTTCACTCTTCCTAGTTTCTGTCCTCAGCTGATCTCAGACCTGCTTCAGTGGGTGCGATGTCCGAGTGTCTCTGACGTTCTTTCTGTTTTCTACAGAGGATTCCCTTCAGAGGTGAGCTGGCTAAAGGACTGAGTGTCGGACGCAGCATCACCATAAAAGGAGAGACCAATCAAAATGCAGAGAGGTAAACGACACCTGAACTCACCTGTCTGTCCGTCTGTGGTTTACACTTTAATATCAGCTGATTAATGAGAGTCAGACGTTTGAATATTTCTGTTTGATTCAGACTCGTGTGTTTCTAACGCTTTTGGAGAATTTATTTTTTCTAACATTTTAGGACAGTCAGACCGAAGGATTAATATCAATGAACTGTTAACATGGAATAAGTTCTTCTTTGAGTAACAGCACGTGTTCCACTGTCTTTGAACTGATTTCATATTTTCTGACTTCATTCATAGACATGAAAGTATGCACAAAGGTTTTAAAGACTGTTTTTTCAACATGTCGTTCTGTGACTTCATTTTTTACTCTGACGTGTTTTCAACATGATATTCTGAGACTTTTTAATAATTCTGTCAACATACCATGAATTTAAGTGTTTGCAACATGTAATCATATTTTAATATGACTTCTTTTAATATGCTACACTGTGACTTTTTGTGACATGTTATACTGTGTTTTTTGTTAGTTTTTCTGTGTACTATGACTTTAGTTTTTGTTTTTTTTACATGCTATTCTGTGACTTTTTCATCATACTATCAGCACCTATTAAAGTTTTTTGTCACTGTTAATCATACTGTACTTTGACTTTTCGTAATTATATTACACCAACTATTTTTAAGTGTTTTCCACATACGTTAGTGTGACTTTTTTTTCCCCTCAGTCTACTGACTTTTTCAAAAGTTTATTTTTTTTTTACTTTTATTTTTTTTGTCATATTCAGTTGAATTTTTCATCACACCATAATATGACTTATCAGTTTTTTTGGACATGCTTTACTTTGACTATTTATATGTTTTTATTTACTTATTTATTTTCAAAATACCATACTATCACTTTTTTTAATCCCAGTATTCTACAGGTTTGACATGACATTTGTAATGGTTTTTACAGCATGCTGTACTGTGACTTTTGTGCCACAGTTTTTTCGACAGACTGTGCCATGAGTTGTATATTCACAACATGTTTTCAAAATTTTCTGTGTTGTACGTCAGTTTTGCTGTCAACCTGCGAGTGTCCAGCGGCAGCGACATCGCTCTTCATCTGAACCCTCGTCTGAAGAAAGAGGTCTTTGTCAGAAACTCCTTCCTCTCTGAGTGCTGGGGCCCCGAGGAGAGAGCGCTGGACTCCTTCCCCTTCAGTGCAGGACAATACTTTGAGGTACAGCGGCACCAGATCAACATCTGTCCTTTGATTGTTTGGTTTCTGTTTGCACTCTAAAATGTTTCCAATGACCCTCCGCAGGACGATGATGAACAGACAGAAAACTGATCCTGTTTGCGCTGCACTAAAAACAGCACTTTGTCATTTCTGGTTTTCAGCAGTGTGACATGAATAAACATTATGTTTGTGTTTCCTCTGCAGATGATCGTCCTGTGTGACTCTCATCAGTTCAGGGTCGCTGTCAACGGGCTCCACCAGCTGGACTACAAACACCGAGTCCAGGACGTAAGCCGCATCACCCAGCTGGAGGTGGTGGGAGACGTCACACTGCTGGGCGTCAACATCCTGTGAACTCTGACCTTTAACTCTCCGAGGCCTCGCTGACTTTATTCAGGTTCTAACATGTAAACAGCAATAAAAGTTTAATATTGACATCACATCTGTTCTACATGGTGTCAGACATTAACAAACATGAAGGTCCAACAAACTGCTGTGAGGATTCTGAACATTAACGTGTCGTTAACGTGTCATTAACCATGTTAAATGTTTTAACACATGTATGACTCAGTCGTTAAAACTATGAAGTAAAATGAAATGATTTTTTTATTAAAAACAAACTGTGTGAGGAGTCTGAACAAAGTTACCATGAAGACACATATCCAAGTATTAACTGATCTGCTGTTTGTGCTTTCATTGTTCCTGTTGATGCACTTTGACCTCTTCAAATAAACTAACCATGTGACCCTGTCACCGCCCAGCTGATGTCCTGTTGATGTGTCCTCTGTGGAAACACACACAATTATGAACAACGTTAACTTGATCAGTACAGCTCGGTACAATTTCAAATCAGCGACATGCTATACTATGACGTTTTTTCATGATTTCGGACGACATGCTATACTATGACGTTTTTTCATGATTTTGGACGACATGCTATACTATGACTTTTTTTCATGATTTCTGACGACATGCTATACTATGACGTTTTTTCGTGATTTTAGACGACATGCTATACTATGACTTTTTTTCATGATTTCTGACGACATGCTATACTATGACGTTTTTTCGTGATTTCTGACGTCATGCTATACTATGACGTTTTTTCATGATTTTGGACGACATGCTATACTATGACGTTTTTTCGTGATTTTAGACGACATGCTATACTATGACTTTTTTTCATGATTTCTGACGACATGCTATACTATGACGTTTTTTCGTGATTTCTGATGTCATGCTATACTATGACGTTTTTTCATGATTTTGGACGACATGCTATACTATGACGTTTTTTCATGATTTCTGACGACATGCTATACTATGACGTTTTTTCATGATTTCTAACGACATGCTATACTATGACGTTTTTTCATGATTTCGGACGACATGCTATACTATGACATTTTTCATAGTTTCGGACGACATGCTATACTATGACGTTTTTCATAGTTTCGGACGACATGCTATACTATGACATTTTTTCATGATTTCGGACGACATGCTATACTATGACATTTTTTCATGATTTCGGACGACATGCTATACTATGACATTTTTTTATGATTTTGGACGACATGCTATACTATGACGTTTTTTCATGATTTCTGACGACATGCTATACTATGACTTTTTTTCATGATTTCGGACGACATGCTATACTATGACGTTTTTTTATGATTTTGGACGACATGCTATACTATGACGTTTTTTCATGATTTCTGATGACATGCTATACTATGACGTTTTTTCGTGATTTCTGACGTCATGCTATACTATGACGTTTTTTCATGATTTTGGACGACATGCTATACTATGACTTTTTTTCATGATTTCTGACGACATGCTATACTATGACGTTTTTTCGTGATTTCTGACGTCATGCTATACTATGACGTTTTTTCATGATTTTGGACGACATGCTATACTATGACGTTTTTTCATGATTTCTGACGACATGCTATACTATGACGTTTTTTCATGATTTCTAACGACATGCTATACTATGACGTTTTTTCATGATTTCGGACGACATGCTATACTATGACATTTTTCATAGTTTCGGACGACATGCTATACTATGACGTTTTTCATAGTTTCGGACGACATGCTATACTATGACATTTTTTCATGATTTTGGACGACATGCTATACTATGACATTTTTTTATGATTTTGGACGACATGCTATACTATGACGTTTTTTCATGATTTCTGACGACATGCTATACTATGACTTTTTTTCATGATTTCGGACGACATGCTATACTATGACGTTTTTTTATGATTTTGGACGACATGCTATACTATGACGTTTTTTCATGATTTCTGATGACATGCTATACTATGACGTTTTTTCATAGTTTCGGACGACATGCTATACTATGACGTTTTTTCATGATTTTGGACGACGTGCTATACTATGACGTTTTTTCATGATTTCTAACGACATGCTATACTATGACGTTTTTTCATGATTTCTAACGACATGCTATACTATGACGTTTTTTCATGATTTTAGACGACATGCTATACTATGACGATTTTTCGTGATTTCTGACGACATGCTATACTATGATGTTTTTTCGTGATTTTAGACGACATGCTATACTATGACGTTTTTCATAGTTTCGGACGACATGCTATACTATGACTTTTTTTCATGATTTCTGACGACATGCTATACTATGACGTTTTTCATAGTTTCGGACGACATGCTATACTATGAAATTTTTCATAGTTTCGGACGACATGCTATACTATGACATTTTTTTATGATTTTGGACGACATGCTATACTATGACGTTTTTTCATAGGTTCGGACGACATGCTATACTATGACGTTTTTTCATGATTTTAGACGACATGCTATAATATGACATTTTTTCATGATTTTAGACGACATGCTATACTATGACATTTTTCATAGTTTCGGACGACATGCTATACTATGACTTTTTTTCATGATTTCTGACGACATGCTATACTATGACGTTTTTTCATGATTTTAGACGACATGCTATACTATGACATTTTTCATAGTTTCGGACGACATGCTATACTATGACATTTTTTTATGATTTTGGACGACATGCTATACTATGACATTTTTCATAGTTTCGGACGACATGCTATACTATGACATTTTTTCATGATTTCGGACGACATGCTATACTATGACATTTTTCATAGTTTCGGACGACATGCTATAATATGACATTTTTTCATGATTTCTGACGACATGCTATACTATGACTTTTTTTCATGATTTTAGACGACATGCTATAATATGACATTTTTTCATGATTTTAGACGACATGCTATACTATGACTTTTTTCATAGTTTCGGACGACATGCTATACTATGACATTTTTTTATGATTTTCTACGACATGCTATACTATGACGTTTTTTCATGATTTCTGACGACATGCTATAATATGACATTTTTTCATGATTTCTGATGACATGCTATACGATGACGTTTTTCATGATTTCGGACGACATGCTATACTATGACATTTTTTTATGATTTTGGACGACATGCTATACTATGACGTTTTTTCATAGTTTCGGACGACATACTATGTTATGACATTTTTCATAGTTTCGGACGACATGCTATACTATGACTTTTTTTCATGATTTCTGACGACATGCTATACTATGACGTTTTTTCATGATTTCTGACGACATGCTATAATATGACATTTTTTCATGATTTTAGATGACATGCTATACGATGACGTTTTTCATAGTTTCGGACGACATGCTATACTATGACATTTTTTCATGATTTCGGACGACATGCTATACTATGACGTTTTTTCATGATTTCTGACGACATGCTATACTATGACGTTTTTTCATGATTTTGGACGACATGCTATACTATGACGTTTTTTCGTTATTTTAGACGACATGCTATACTATGACTTTTTTTCATGATTTCTGACGACATGCTATACTATGACGTTTTTTCGTGATTTCTGACGACATGCTATACTATGACGTTTTTTCATGATTTTGGACGACATGCAATACTATGACGTCTTTTCATGATTTCGGACGACATGCTATACTATGACGTTTTTTCATGATTTTAGACGACATACTATACTATGACTTTTTTTCATGATTTCTGACGACATGCTATACTATGACGTTTTTCATAGTTTCGGACGACATGCTATACTATGACATTTTTCATAGTTTCGGACGACATGCTATACTATGACATTTTTTTATGATTTTGGACGACATGCTATACTATGACGTTTTTTCATGATTTCTGACGACACGCTATACTATGACTTTTTTTCATGATTTCTGACGACATGCTATACTATGACTTTTTTTCATGATTTCTGACGACATGCTATACTATGACGTTTTTTCATGATTTCTGACGACACGCTATACTATGACTTTTTTTCATGATTTCTGACGACATGCTATACTATGACGTTTTTTCATGATTTCTGACGACACGCTATACTATGACTTTTTTTCATGATTTCTGACGACATGCTATACTATGACGTTTTTTCGTGATTTCTGACGACATGCTATACTATGACGTTTTTTCATGATTTTGGACGACATGCAATACTATGACGTTTTTTCATGATTTCGGACGACATGCTATACTATGACGTTTTTTCATGATTTTAGACGACATGCTATACTATGACTTTTTTTCATGATTTCTGACGACATGCTATACTATGACGTTTTTCATAGTTTCGGACGACATGCTATACTATGACATTTTTCATAGTTTCGGACGACATGCTATACTATGACATTTTTTTATGATTTTGGACGACATGCTATACTATGACGTTTTTTCATGATTTCTGACGACACGCTATACTATGACTTTTTTTCATGATTTCTGACGACATGCTATACTATGACGTTTTTTCATGATTTCTGACGACACGCTATACTATGACTTTTTTTCATGATTTCTGACGACATGCTATACTATGACGTTTTTTCATGATTTCTGACGACACGCTATACTATGACTTTTTTTCATGATTTCTGACGACATGCTATACTATGACGTTTTTTCATGATTTTAGACGACATGCTATAATATGACATTTTTTCATGATTTTAGACGACATGCTATACTATGACGTTTTTCATAGTTTCGGACGACATGCTATACTATGACATTTTTTTATGATTTTGGACGACATGCTATACTATGACTTTTTTTCATGATTTCTGACGACATGCTATACTATGACGTTTTTTCATAGTTTCGGACGACATGCTATACTATGACATTTTTTCATGATTTCGGACGACATGCTATACTATGACATTTTTCATAGTTTCGGACGACATGCTATACTATGACATTTTTTCATGATTTTAGACGACATGCTATAATATGACATTTTTTCACGATTTTAGACGACATGCTATACGATGACGTTTTTCATAGTTTCGGACGACATGCTATACTATGACATTTTTTCATGATTTCGGACGACATGCTATACTATGACGTTTTTCATAGTTTCGGACGACATGCTATACTATGATATTTTTTCATGATTTCGGACGACATGCTATACTATGACATTTTTTTATGATTTTGGACGACATGCTATACTATGACGTTTTTTCATGATTTCTGACGACACGCTATACTATGACGTTTTTTCATAGTTTCGGACGACATGCTATACTATGACATATTTCATAGTTTCGGACGACGTGCTATACTGTGACGTTTTTTCATGATTTTGGACGACATGCTATTCTATGACTTTTTTTCATGATTTCTGACGACATGCTATACTATGACGTTTTTTCGTGATTTCTGACGACATGCTATACTATGACGTTTTTTCGTGATTTCGGACGACATGCTATACTATGACTTTTTTTCATGATTTCTGACGACATACTATACTATGACGTTTTTTCATGATTTCTGACGACATGCTATACTATGACGTTTTTCATAGTTTCGGACGACATGCTATACTATGACTTTTTTTCATGATTTTGGACGACATGCTATACTATGACGTTTTTTCATGATTTCTGACGACATGCTATAATATGACATTTTTTCATGATTTTAGACGACATGCTATACTATGACTTTTTTCATAGTTTCGGACGACATGCTATACTATGACGTTTTTTCATGATTTCTGACGACATATGACATTTTTTCATGATTTTAGACGACATGCTATACGATGACTTTTTTCATAGTTTCGGACGACATGCTATACTATGACGTTTTTTCATAGTTTCGGACGACATGCTATACTATGACATTTTTTTATGATTTCAGACGACATGCTATACTATGACGTTTTTTCATGATTTCTGACGACATGCTATACTATGACGTTTTTTCATAGTTTCGGACGACATGCTATACTATGACATTTTTCATAGTTTCGGACGACATGCTATACTATGACATTTTTCATAGTTTCGGACGACATGCTATACTATGACGTTTTTTCATGATTTTGGACGACATGCTATACTATGACATTTTTTCATGATTTCTGACGACATGCTATACTATGGCGTTTTTTCATGATTTCTGACGACATGCTATACTATGACGTTTTTTCATGATTTCTAACGACATGCTATACTATGACGTTTTTTCATGATTTTAGACGACATGCTATACTATGACGTTTTTCATAGTTTCGGACGACATGCTATACTATGACATTTTTTTATGATTTTGGACGACATGCTATACTATGACTTTTTTTCATGATGTCTGACGACATGCTATACTATGACTTTTTTCATGATTTTAGACGACATGCTATAATATGACATTTTTTCATGATTTCTGACGACATGCTATACTATGACATTTTTCATAGTTTCGGACGACATGCTATACTATGACATTTTTTTATGATTTTGGACGACATGCTATACTATGACATTTTTCATAGTTTCGGACGACATGCTATACTATGACATTTTTTTATGATTTTGTACGACATGCTATACTATGACGTTTTTTCATGATTTCTGACGACATGCTATAATATGACATTTTTTCATGATTTTAGACGACATGCTATACTATGACGTTTTTTCATGATTTCTGACGACATGCTATAATATGACATTTTTTCATGATTTCTGATGACATGCTATACGATGACGTTTTTCATGATTTCGGACGACATGCTATACTATGACATTTTTTGATGATTTTAGACGACATGCTATACTATGACATTTTTCATAGTTTCGGACGACATGCTATACTATGACATTTTTTTATGATTTTGTACGACATGCTATACTATGACGTTTTTTCATGATTTCTGACGACATGTTATAATATGACATTTTTTCATGATTTTAGACGACATGCTATACGATGACGTTTTTCATAGTTTCAGACGACATGCTATACTATGACATTTTTTCATGATTTTGGACAACATGCTATACTATGACGTTTTTTCATGATTTCTGACGACATGCTATAATATGACATTTTTTCATGATTTTAGACGACATGCTATACGATGACGTTTTTTTATGATTTTGGACGACATGCTATACTATGACGTTTTTTCATAGTTTCGGACTACAAGCTATACTATGACATTTTTTCATGATTTTGGACGACATGCTATACTATGACATTTTTCATAGTTTCGGACGACATGCTATACTATGACGTTTTTTCATGATTTCTGACGACATGCTATACTATGACGTTTTTTCATAGTTTCGGACGACATGCTATACTATGACATTTTTTCATGATTTCGGACGACATGCTATACTATGACGTTTTTTCATGATTTCTGACGACATGCTATACTATGACGTTTTTTCATAGTTTCGGACGACATGCTATACTATGACATTTTTCATAGTTTCGGACGACATGCTATACTATGACGTTTTTTCATGATTTTGGACGACATGCTATACTATGACTTTTTTTCATGATTTCTGACGACATGCTATACTATGGCGTTTTTTCATGATTTCTAACGACATGCTATACTATGATGTTTTTTCATGATTTTAGACGACATGCTATACTATGACGTTTTTTCGTGATTTCGGACGACATGCTATACTATGACGTTTTTTCGTGATTTCTGAAGACATGTTATACTATGATGTTTTTTCGTGATTTTGGACGACATGCTATACTATGACGTTTTTTCATAGTTTCGGACGACATGCTATACTATGACATTTTTTTATGATTTCAGACGACATGCTATACTATGACGTTTTTTCATGATTTCTGACGACATGCTATACTATGACGTTTTTTCATAGTTTCGGACGATATGCTATACTATGACATTTTTCATAGTTTCGGACGACATGCTATACTATGACGTTTTTTCATGATTTTGGACGACATGCTATACTATGACTTTTTTTCATGATTTCTGACGACATGCTATACTATGGCGTTTTTTCATGATTTCTAACGACATGCTATACTATGACGTTTTTTCATGATTTTAGACGACATGCTATACTATGACGTTTTTTCATGATTTCTGACGACATGCTATACTATGACGTTTTTTCGTGATTTCTGACGACATGCTATACTATGACGTTTTTTCGTGATTTCTGACGACATGCTATACTATGACGTTTTTTCATGATTTTAGACGACATGCTATACTATGACGTTTTTTCATGATTTCTGACGACATACTATACTATGACGTTTTTTCATGATTTCTGCCGACATGCTATACTATGACGTTTTTCATAGTTTCGGACGACATGCTATACTATGACATTTTTTTATGATTTTGGACGACATGCTATACTATGACTTTTTTCATGATTTTAGACGACATGCTATAATATGACATTTTTTCATGATTTTAGACGACATGCTATACTATGACTTTTTTCATAGTTTCGGACGACATGCTATACTATGACGTTTTTCATAGTTTCGGACGACATGCTATACTATGACATTTTTCATAGTTTCGGACGACATGCTATACTATGACATTTTTTTATGATTTTGGACGACATGCTATACTATGACATTTTTCATAGTTTCGGACGACATGCTATACTATGACATTTTTTTATGATTTTGTACGACATGCTATACTATGACGTTTTTTCATGATTTCTGACGACATGCTATAATATGACATTTTTTCATGATTTTAGACGACATGCTATATTATGACTTTTTTCATAGTTTCGGATGACATGCTATACTATGACTTTTTTTCATGATTTCTGACGAAATGCTATACTATGACTTTTTTTCATGATTTTAGACGACATGCTATAATATGACTTTTTTTCATGATTTTAGACGACATGCTATACGATGACGTTTTTCATAGTTTCAGACGACATACTATACTATGACATTTTTCATAGTTTTGGACGACATGCTATACTATGACATTTTTTCATGATTTTAGACGACATACTATACTATGACATTTTTCAGAGTTTTGGACGACATGCTATACTATGACATTTTTTCATGATTTTAGACGACATGCTATACGATGACGTTTTTTTATGATTTTGGACGACATGCTATACTATGACGTTTTTTCATAGTTTCGGACTACAAGCTATACTATGACATTTTTTCATGATTTTGGACGACATACTATACTATGACATTTTTCATAGTTTCGGACGACATGCTATACTATGACGTTTTTTCATGATTTCTGACGACATGCTATACTATGACGTTTTTTCATAGTTTCGGACGACATGCTATACTATGACTTTTTTTCATGATTTCTGACGACATGCTATACTATGGCGTTTTTTCATGATTTCTAACGACATGCTATACTATGATGTTTTTTCATGATTTTAGACGACATGCTATACTATGACGTTTTTTCGTGATTTCGGACGACATGCTATACTATGACGTTTTTTCGTGATTTCTGAAGACATGTTATACTATGATGTTTTTTCGTGATTTTGGACGACATGCTATACTATGACGTTTTTTCATGATTTCGGACGACATGCTATACTATGACGTTTTTTCATGATTTTGGACGACATGCTATACTATGACGTTTTTTCGTGATTTTAGACGACATGCTATACTATGACTTTTTTTCATGATTTCTGACGACATGCTATACTATGACGTTTTTCCGTGATTTCTGACGACATGCTATACTATGACGTTTTTTCATGATTTTGGACGACATGCAATACTATGACGTTTTTTCATCATTTCGGACGACATGCTATACTATGACGTTTTTTCGTGATTTTAGACGACATACTATACTATGACGTTTTTCATAGTTTCGGACGACATGCTATACTATGACATTTTTCATAGTTTCGGACGACATGCTATACTATGACATTTTTCATAGTTTCGGACGACATGCTATACTATGACATTTTTTTATGATTTTGGACGACATGCTATACTATGACGTTTTTTCATGATTTCTGACGACATGCTATACTATGATGTTTTTTCATGATTTCTAACGACATGCTATACTATGATGTTTTTTCATGATTTCTAACGACATGCTATACTATGATGTTTTTTCATGATTTTAGACGACATGCTATACTATGACGTTTTTTCATGATTTCTAACGACATGCTATACTATGATGTTATTTCATGATTTTAGACGACATGCTATACTATGACGTTTTTTCGTGATTTCGGACGACATGCTATACTATGACGTTTTTTCGTGATTTCTGAAGACATGTTATACTATGATGTTTTTTCGTGATTTTGGACGACATGCTATACTATGACTTTTTTTCATGATTTCGAACGACATGCTATACTATGACGTTTTTTCATGATTTTGGACGACATGCAATACTATGACGTTTTTTCATGATTTCGGACGACATGCTATACTATGACGTTTTTCCGTGATTTCTGACGACATGCTATACTATGACTTTTTTTCATGATTTCTGACGACATGCTATACTATGACATTTTTTCATGATTTTAGACGACATGCTATACTATGACTTTTTTCATGATTTCGGACGACATGCTATACTATGACGTTTTTCATAGTTTCGGACGACATGCTATACTATGACATTTTTTTATGATTTTGTACGACATGCTATAATATGACATTTTTTTATGATTTTGGACGACATGCTATACTATGACTTTTTTTCATGATTTCTGACGACATGCTATACTATGACGTTTTTTCATAGTTTCGGACGACATACTATACTATGACATTTTTCATAGTTTTGGACGACATGCTATACTATGACGTTTTTTCATGATTTCTGACGACATGCTATAATATGACATTTTTTTATGATTTTGGACGACATGCTATACTATGACTTTTTTTCATGATTTCTGACGACATGCTATACTATGACGTTTTTTCATAGTTTCGGACGACATGCTATACTATGACATTTTTCATAGTTTTGGACGACATGCTATACTATGACATTTTTTCATGATTTTAGACGACATGCTATAATATGACATTTTTTCATGATTTTAGACGACATGCTATACTATGACGTTTTTCATAGTTTCGGACGACATGCTATACTATGACATTTTTTCATGATTTCGGACGACATGCTATACTATGACATTTTTTCATGATTTCGGACGACATGCTATACTATGACATTTTTTTATGATTTCTGACGACATGCTATACTATGACTTTTTTTCATGATTTCGGACGACATGCTATACTATGACATTTTTTTATGATTTTGGACGACATGCTATACTATGACGTTTTTTCATGATTTCTGACGACACTCTATACTATGACGTTTTTTCATAGTTTCGGACGACATGCTATACTATGACATTTTTCATAGTTTCGGACGACGTGCTATACTATGACGTTTTTTCATGATTTTGGACGACATGCTATACTATGACATTTTTTCATGATTTTTGACGACATGCTATACTATGACATTTTTTCGTGATTTCTGACGACATGCTATACTATGACTTTTTTTCATGATTTCTGACGACATGCTATACTATGACGTTTTTTCGTGATTTCTGACGACATGCTATACTATGACTTTTTTTCATGATTTCTGACGACATGCTATACTATGACGTTTTTTCGTGATTTCTGACGACATGCTATACTATGACGTTTTTTCGTGATTTCTGACGACATGCTATACTATGACGTTTTTTCATGATTTTAGACGACATGCTATACTATGACGTTTTTTCGTGATTTCGGACGACATGCTATACTATGACGTTTTTTCATGATTTCTGACGACATACTATACTATGACGCTTTTTCATGATTTCTGCCGACATGCTATACTATGACGTTTTTCATAGTTTCGGACGACATGCTATACTATGACTTTTTTTCATGATTTTGGACGACATGCTATACTATGACGTTTTTTCATGATTTCTGACGACATGCTATAATATGACATTTTTTCATGATTTTAGACGACATGCTATACTATGACTTTTTTCATAGTTTCGGACGACATGCTATACTATGACGTTTTTCATAGTTTCGGACGACATGCTATACTATGACGTTTTTCATAGTTTCGGACGACATGCTATACTATGACGTTTTTCATAGTTTCGGACGACATGCTATACTATGACGTTTTTTCATGATTTTAGACGACATGCTATACTATGACTTTTTTCATAGTTTCGGACGACATGCTATACTATGACGTTTTTCATAGTTTCGGACGACATGCTATACTATGACATTTTTTTATGATTTTGGACGACATGCTATACTATGACATTTTTTTATGATTTTGGACGACATCCTATACTATGACGTTTTTTCGTGATTTCTGACGACATGCTATACTATGACGTTTTTTCATGATTTCTGACGACATACTATACTATGACGTTTTTTCATGATTTTAGACGACATGCTATACTATGACGTTTTTTCGTGATTTCGGACGACATGCTATACTATGACGTTTTTTCATGATTTCGGACGACATGCTATACTATGACGTTTTTCATAGTTTCGGACGACATGCTATACTATGACTTTTTTTCATGATTTTGGACGACATGCTATACTATGACTTTTTTCATAGTTTCGGACGACATGCTATACTATGACGTTTTTCATAGTTTCGGACGACATACTATACTATGACGCTTTTTCATGATTTCTGCCGACATGCTATACTATGACGTTTTTCATAGTTTCGGACGACATGCTATACTATGACTTTTTTTCATGATTTTGGACGACATGCTATACTATGACGTTTTTTCATGATTTCTGACGACATGCTATAATATGACATTTTTTCATGATTTTAGACGACATGCTATACTATGACTTTTTTCATAGTTTCGGACGACATGCTATACTATGACGTTTTTCATAGTTTCGGACGACATGCTATACTATGACGTTTTTCATAGTTTCGGACGACATGCTATAGTATGACGTTTTTTCATAGTTTCGGACGACATGCTATACTATGACGTTTTTTCATGATTTTAGACGACATGCTATACTATGACTTTTTTCATAGTTTCGGACGACATGCTATACTATGACGTTTTTCATAGTTTCGGACGACATGCTATACTATGACATTTTTTTATGATTTTGGACGACATGCTATACTATGACATTTTTTTATGATTTTGGACGACATCCTATACTATGACGTTTTTTCGTGATTTCTGACGACATGCTATACTATGACGTTTTTTCATGATTTCTGACGACATACTATACTATGACGTTTTTTCATGATTTTAGACGACATGCTATACTATGACGTTTTTTCGTGATTTCGGACGACATGCTATACTATGACGTTTTTTCATGATTTCTGACGACATACTATACTATGACGTTTTTTCATGATTTCGGACGACATGCTATACTATGACGTTTTTCATAGTTTCGGACGACATGCTATACTATGACTTTTTTTCATGATTTTGGACGACATGCTATACTATGACTTTTTTCATAGTTTCGGACGACATGCTATACTATGACGTTTTTCATAGTTTCGGACGACATGCTATACTATGACGTTTTTCATAGTTTCGGACGACATGCTATAATATGACATTTTTTCATGATTTTAGACGACATGCTATACTATGACTTTTTTCATAGTTTCGGACGACATGCTATACTATGACGTTTTTCATAGTTTCGGACGACATGCTATACTATGACATTTTTTTATGATTTCTAACGACATGCTATACTATGACATTTTTTCATGACTTCTGACGACATGCTATACTATGACATTTTTTCATGATTTCTGACGACATGCTATAATATGACATTTTTTCATGATTTTAGACGACATGCTATACTATGACATTTTTTCATGATTTCTGACGTCATGCTATACTATGACAATTTTTTATGATTTTGGACGACATGCTATACTATGATGTTTTTTCATGATTTCTGACGACACGCTATACTATGACGTTTTTTCATAGTTTCGGACGACATGCTATACTATGACATTTTTCATAGTTTCGGACGACGTGCTATACTATGACGTTTTTTCATGATTTTGGACGACATGCTATACTATGACATTTTTTCATGATTTCTGACGACATGCTATACTATGACGTTTTTTCGTGATTTCTGACGACATGCTATACTATGACGTTTTTTCATGATTTCTAACGACATGCTATACTATGACGTTTTTTCATGATTTTAGACGACATGCTATACTATGACGTTTTTTCATGATTTCTGACGACATGCTATACTATGACGTTTTTTCATGATTTTAGACGACATGCTATACTATGACGTTTTTTCATGATTTTAGACGACATGCTATACTATGACGTTTTTTCGTGATTTCTGACGACATGCTATACTATGACGTTTTTTCATGATTTCTGACGACATGCTATACTATGACGTTTTTTCGTGATTTCGGACGACATGCTATACTATGACGTTTTTTCATGATTTCTGACGACATACTATACTATGACATTTTTTCATGATTTCTGACGACATGCTATACTATGACGTTTTTTCGTGATTTCGGACGACATGCTATACTATGACGTTTTTTCATGATTTCTGACGACATACTATACTATGACATTTTTTCATGATTTCTGACGACATGCTATACTATGACGTTTTTCATAGTTTCGGACGACATGCTATACTATGACTTTTTTTCATGATTTTGGACGACATGCTATACTATGACATTTTTTAATGATTTTGGACGACATGCTATACTATGACGTTTTTTCATGATTTCTGACGACATGCTATACTATGACGTTTTTTCATAGTTTCGGACTACATGCTATACTATGACATTTTTTTATGATTTTGGACGACATGCTATACTATGACATTTTTTTATGATTTTGGACGACATGCTATACTATGACGTTTTTTCGTGATTTCTGACGACATGCTATACTATGACTTTTTTTCATGATTTCTGACGACATGCTATACTATGACGTTTTTTCGTGATTTCTGACGACATGCTATACTATGACGTTTTCTCGTGATTTCTGACGACATGCTATTCTATGACGTTTTTTCATGATTTTAGACGACATGCTATACTATGACGTTTTTTCGTGATTTCGGACGACATGCTATACTATGACGTTTTTTCATGATTTCTGACGACATACTATACTATGACGTTTTTTCATGATTTCGGACGACATGCTATACTATGACGTTTTTCATAGTTTCGGACGACATGCTATACTATGACTTTTTTTCATGATTTTGGACGACATGCTATACTATGACTTTTTTCATAGTTTCGGACGACATGCTATACTATGACGTTTTTCATAGTTTCGGACGACATGCTATACTATGACGTTTTTCATAGTTTCGGACGACATGCTATAATATGACATTTTTTCATGATTTTAGACGACATGCTATACTATGACTTTTTTCATAGTTTCGGACGACATGCTATACTATGACGTTTTTCATAGTTTCGGACGACATGCTATACTATGACATTTTTTTATGATTTTGGAGGACATGCTATACTATGACATTTTTTCATGACTTCTGACGACATGCTATACTATGACGTTTTTTCATGATTTCTGACGACATGCTATAATATGACATTTTTTCATGATTTTAGACGACATGCTATACTATGACGTTTTCTCATGATTTCTGACGACATGCTATACTATGACTTTTTTCATAGTTTCGGACGACATGCTATACTATGACATTTTTTCATGATTTCGGACGACATGCTATACTATGACGTTTTTTCATGATTTCGGACGACATGCTATAATATGACATTTTTTCATGATTTCTGACGACATGCTATACTATGACTTTTTTCATAGTTTCGGACGACATGCTATACTATGACATTTTTTCATGATTTCGGACGACATGCTATACTATGACTTTTTTTCCTGATTTCGGACGACATGCTATACTATGACGTTTTCTCATGATTTCGGACGACATGCTATACTATGACTTTTTTTCGTGATTTTGGACGACATGCTATACTACGACTTTTTTCCCTGATTTCGGACGACATGCTATACTATGACGTTTTTTGGTGATTTTGGATGACATGCTATACTATGACTTTTTTTCATGATTTGGAACGACATGCTATACTATGACGTTTTTTCATGATTTGGAACGACATGCTATACTATGACGTTTTTTCGTGATTTGGAACGACATGCTATACTATGACGTTTTTTCGTGATTTGGAACGACATGCTATACTATGACGTTTTTTCGTGATTTTGGACGACATGCTATACTATGACTTTTTTTCATGATTTCTGACGACATGGTATACTATGACGTTTTTTCATGATTTCTGACGACATGCTATACTATGACGTTTTTTCATGATTTTAGACGACATGCTATACTATGACGTTTCTTCATGATTTTGGAAGACATGCTATACTATGACGATTTTTCGTGATTTTAGACGACATGCTATACTATGACTTTTTTTCATGATTTCTGACGACATGCTATACTATGACGTTTTTTCGTGATTTCTGACGACATGCTATACTATGATGTTTTTTTATGATTTTAGACGACATGCTATACTATGACTTTTTTTCATGATTTGGGACGACATGCTATACTATGACGTTTTCTCATGATTTCGGACGACATGCTATACTATGACGTTTTTTCATGATTTCTGACGACATGCTTTCCTATGACTTTTTTTCATGATTTCTAACGACATGCTATACTATGACGTTTTTTCATGATTTTGGACGACATGCTATACTATGACTTTTTTTCATGATTTGGAACGACATGCTATATTATGACTTATTGTCATGATTTCTGACGACATGCTATACTATGACTTTTTTTCATGATTTCTGACGACATGCTATACTATGACGTTTTTTCCTGATTTTAGACGACATGCTATACTATGACGTTTCTTCATGATTTCGGACGACATGCTATACTATGACGTTTTTTCCTGATTTCGGACGACATGCTATACTATGACGTTTTTTCATGATTTCGGACGACATGCTATACTATGACGATTTTTCGTGATTTTAGACGACATGCTATACTATGACTTTTTTTCATGATTTCTGACGACATGCTATACTATGACGTTTTTTCATGATTTCTGACGACATGCTATACTATGATGTTTTTTTATGATTTTAGACGACATGCTATACTATGACTTTTTTTCATGATTTGGGACGACATGCTATACTATGACGTTTTCTCATGATTTCGGACGACATGCTATACTATGACGTTTTTTCATGATTTCTGACGACATGCTTTCCTATGACTTTTTTTCATGATTTCTAACGACATGCTATACTATGACGTTTTTTCATGATTTTGGACGACATGCTATACTATGACTTTTTTTCATGATTTGGAACGACATGCTATATTATGACTTATTTTCATGATTTCTGACGACATGCTATACTATGACTTTTTTTCATGATTTCTGACGACATGCTATACTATGATGTTTTTTCATGATTTTAGACGACATGCTATACTATGACGTTTCTTCATGATTTTGGACGACATGCTATACTATGACGTTTTTTCCTGATTTCGGACGACATGCTATACTATGACGTTTTTTCATGATTTCGGACGACATGCTATACTATGACGATTTTTCGTGATTTTAGACGACATGCTATACTATGACTTTTTTTCATGATTTCTGACGACATGCTATACTATGACGTTTTTTCCTGATTTTGGACGACATGCTATACTATGACTTTTTTTCATGATTTCTGACGACATGCTATACTATGACTTTTTTTCATGATTTGGGACGACATGCTATACTATGACGTTTTCTCATGATTTCGGACGACATGCTATACTATGACGTTTTTTTATGATTTTGGACGACATGCTATACTATGACTTTTTTTCATGATTTCTGACGACATGCTATACTATGACGTTTTTTCATAGTTTCGGACGACATGCTATACTATGACGTTTTTTCATGATTTCGGACGACATGCTATACTATGACGATTTTTCGTGATTTTAGACGACATGCTATACTATGACTTTTTTTCATGATTTCTGACGACATGCTATACTATGACGTTTTTTCCTGATTTTGGACGACATGCTATACTATGACTTTTTTTCATGATTTGGAACGACATGCTATACTATGACGTTTTTTCGTGATTTCGGACGACATGCTATACTATGACGTTTCTTCATGATTTCGGACGACATGCTATACTATGACGTTTTTTCATGATTTCTGACGACATGCTATACTATGACGTTTTTTCATGATTTTAGACGACATGCTATACTATGACGTTTCTTCATGATTTCGGACGACATGCTATACTATGACGTTTTTTCATGATTTCGGAAGACATGCTATACTATGACGATTTGTCGTGATTTTAGACGACATGCTATACTATGACTTTTTTTCATGATTTCTGACGACATGCTATACTATGACGTTTTTTCATGATTTCTGACGACATGCTATACTATGACGTTTTTTCATGATTTCTGACGACATGCTATACTATGACGTTTTATAATGATTTTAGACGACATGCTATACTATGACTTTTTTTCATGATTTGGGACGACATGCTATACTATGACGTTTTCTCATGATTTCGGACGACATGCTATACTATGACGTTTTTTCATGATTTCTGACGACATGCTATACTATGACGTTTTTTCATAGTTTCGGACGACATACTATACTATGACATTTGTCATAGTTTCGGACGACATGCTATACTATGACATTTTTTCATGATTTCGGACAACATGCTATACTATGACATTTTTTTATGATTTTCGACGACATGCTATACTATGACGTTTTTTCATGATTTCTGACGACATGCTATACTATGACGTTTTTTCATGATTTGGGACGACATGCTATACTATGACTTTTTTTCATGATTTGGGACGACATGCTATACTATGACGTTTTCTCATGATTTCGGACGACATGCTATACTATGACGTTTTTTCATGATTTCTAACGACATGCTATACTATGATATTTTTTTATGATTTTGGACGACATGCTATACTATGATTTTTTTTCATGATTTCTGACGACATACTATACTATGACGTTTTTTCATCGTTTCGGACGACATACTATACTATGACATTTTTCATAGTTTCGGACGACATGCTATGCTATGACATTTTTTCATGATTTCGGACAACATGCTATACTATGACATTTTTTTATGATTTTCGACGACATGCTATACTATGACGTTTTTTCATGATTTCTGACGACATGCTATACTATGACATTTTTTCATGATTTCTGACGACATGCTATACTCTGACGTTTTTTCATGATTTCTGACGACATGCTATACTATGACTTTTTTCATGATTTCTGACGACATGCTATACTATGATGTTTTTTCATGATTTCTGACGACATGCTATAATATGACATTTTTTCATGATTTTAGACGACATGCTATACTATGACGTTTTTTCGTGATTTTGGACGACATGCTATACTATGACTTTTTTTCATGATTTGGAACGACATGCTATACTAGGACTTTTTTTCATGATTTCTGACGACATGCTATACTATGACTTTTTTTCATGATTTCTGACGACATGCTATACTATGACGTTTTTTCATGATTTCTGACGACATGCTATACTATGATGTTTTATAATGATTTCAGACGACATGCTATACTATGACTTTTTTTCATGATTTGGGACGACATGCTATACTATGACGTTTTCTCATGATTTCAGACGACATGCTATACTATGACTTTTTTCATGATTTCTGACGACATGCTATACTATGATGTTTTTTCATGATTTCTGACGACATGCTATACTATGACTTTTTTTCATGATTTGGGACGACATGCTATACTATGACGTTTTCTCATGATTTCGGACGACATGCTATACTATGACGTTTTTTCATGATTTCTAACGACATGCTATACTATGACATTTTTTTATGATTTTGGACGACATGCTATACTATGACTTTTTTTCATGATTTCTGACGACATGCTATACTATGACGTTTTTTCATAGTTTCGGACGACATACTATACTATGACATTTTTCATAGTTTCGGACGACATGCTATACTATGACATTTTTTCATGATTTCGGACAACATGCTATACTATGACATTTTTTTATGATTTTGGACGACATGCTATACTATGACTTTTTTCATGATTTCTGACGACATGCTATACTATGACGTTTTTTCATAGTTTCGGACGACATGCTATACTGTGACATTTTTCATAGTTTCGGACGACATGCTATACTATGACGTTTTTTCATGATTTTGGACGACATGCTATACTATGATGTTTTATAATGATTTCAGACGACATGCTATACTATGACTTTTTTTCATGATTTGGGACGACATGCTATACTATGACGTTTTCTCATGATTTCGGACGACATGCTATACTATGACGTTTTTTCATGATTTCTAACGACATGCTATAGTACGACTTTTTTTCATGATTTCTGACGACATGCTATACTATGACATTTTTTTATGATTTTGGACGACATGCTATACTATGACTTTTTTTCATGATTTCTGACGACATGCTATACTATGACGTTTTTTCATAGTTTCGGACGACATACTATACTATGACATTTTTCATAGTTTCGGACGACATGCTATACTATGACATTTTTTCATGATTTCGGACAACATGCTATACTATGACATTTTTTTATGATTTTGGACGACATGCTATACTATGACTTTTTTTCATGATTTCTGACGACATGCTATACTATGACGTTTTTTCATAGTTTCGGACGACATGCTATACTATGACGTTTTTTCATGATTTTGGACGACATGCTATACTATGACTTTTTTTCATGATTTCTGACGACATGCTATACTATGACGTTTTTTCATGATTTCTGACGACATGCTATACTATGACGTTTTTTCATGATTTCTGACGACATGCTATACCATGACGTTTTTTCATGATTTCTGACGACATGCTATACTATGATGTTTTTTCATGATTTCTGACGACATGCTATAATATGATGTTTTTTCATGATTTGGAACGACATGCTATACTATGACGTTTTTTCATAGTTTCGGACGACAAGCTATACTATGACATTTTTTCATGATTTTGGACGACATGCTATACTATGACTTTTTTTTATGATTTCAGACGACATGCTATACTTTGACGTTTTTCATAGTTTCGGACGACATGCCATACTATGACATTTTTTCATGATTTCGGACGACATGCTATACTATGACATTTTTTTATGATTTCAGACGACATGCTATACTATGACGTTTTTTCATGATTTCTGACGACATGCTATACTATGACGTTTTTTCATAGTTTCGGACGACATGCTATACTATGACATTTTTCATAGTTTCGGACGACATGCTATACTATGACATTTTTTCATGATTTCGGACGACATGCTATACTATGACATTTTTTTATGATTTCTGACGACATGCTATACTATGACTTTTTTCATAGTTTCGGACGACATGCTATACTATGACATTTTTTCATGATTTCGGACGACATGCTATACGATGACGTTTTTCATAGTTTCGGACGACATGCTATACTATGACATTTTTTCATGATTTCGGACGACATGCTATACTATGACATTTTTTTATGATTTTGGACGACATGCTATACTATGACGTTTTTTCATAGTTTCGGACGACATGCTATACTATGACGTTTTTTCATGATTTTGGACGACATGCTATACTATGACTTTTTTTCATGATTTCTGACGACATGCTATACTATGACGTTTTTTCATGATTTCTAACGACATGCTATACTATGACGTTTTTTCGTGATTTCGGACGACATGCTATACTATGACGTTTTTTCATGATTTTGGACGACATGCTATACTATGACGTTTTCTCATGATTTCGGACGACATGCTATACTATGACTTTTTTTCCTGATTTCGGACGACATGCTATACTATGACGTTTTTTCATGATTTCTGACGACATGCTATACTATGACGTTTTTTCATAGTTTCGGACGACATGCTATACTATGACATTTTTCATAGTTTCGGACGACATGCTATACTATGACATTTTTTCATGATTTCGGACGACATGCTATACTATGACGTTTTTTCATGATTTTGGACGACATGCTATACTATGACTTTTTTTCATGATTTCTGACGACATGCTATACTATGACGTTTTTTCATGATTTCTAACGACATGCTATACTATGACGTTTTTTCGTGATTTCGGACGACATGCTATACTATGACGTTTTTTCATGATTTTGGACGACATGCTATACTATGACGTTTTCTCATGATTTCGGACGACATGCTATACTATGACGTTTTTTCATGATTTCTGACGACATGCTATACTATGACGTTTTTTCATAGTTTCGGACGACATGCTATACTATGACATTTTTCATAGTTTCGGACGACATGCTATACTATGACATTTTTTCATGATTTCGGACGACATGCTATACTATGACATTTTTTTATGATTTCTGACGACATGCTATACTATGACGTTTTTTCATGATTTCGGACGACATGCTATAATATGACATTTTTTCATGATTTTAGACGACATGCTATACGATGACGTTGTTCATAGTTTCGGACGACATGCTATACTATGACATTTTTTCATGATTTCGGACGACATGCTATAATATGACATTTTTTCATGATTTTAGACGACATGCTATACGATGACGTTTTTCATAGTTTCGGACGACATGCTATACTATAACATTTTTTCATGATTTCGGACGACATGCTATACTATGACATTTTTTTATGATTTTGGACGACATGCTATACTATGACGTTTTTTCATAGTTTCGGACGTCATGCTATACTATGACGTTTTTTCATAGTTTCGGACGACATGCTATACTATGACATTTTTCATAGTTTCGGACGACATGCTATACTATGACATTTTTTCATGATTTCGGACGACATGCTATACTATGACATTTTTTTATGATTTCTGACGACATGCTATACTATGACGTTTTTTCATGATTTCGGACGACATGCTATAATATGACATTTTTTCATGATTTTAGACGACATGCTATACTATGACGTTTTTCATAGTTTCGGACGACATGCTATACTATGACATTTTTTCATGATTTCGGACGACATGCTATAATATGACATTTTTTCATGATTTTAGACGACATGCTATACGATGACGTTTTTCATAGTTTCGGACGACATGCTATACTATAACATTTTTTCATGATTTCGGACGACATGCTATACTATGACATTTTTTTATGATTTTGGACGACATGCTATACTATGACGTTTTTTCATAGTTTCGGACGACATGCTATACTATGACATTTTTCATAGTTTCGGACGACATGCTATACTATGACATTTTTTCATGATTTCGGACGACATGCTATACTATGACATTTTTTTATGATTTTGGACGACATGCTATACTATGACGTTTTTTCATGATTTCTGACGACACGCTATACTATGACGTTTTTTCATAGTTTCGGACGACATGCTATACTATGACATTTTTCATAGTTTCGGACGACGTGCTATACTATGACGTTTTTTCATGATTTTGGACGACATGCTATACTATGAGTTTTTTTCATGATTTCTGACGACATGCTATACTACGACTTTTTTTCCTGATTTCGGACGACATGCTATACTATGACGTTTTTTCGTGATTTTGGACGACATGCTATACTATGACTTTTTTTCATGATTTGGAACGACATGCTATACTATGACGTTTTTTCAAGATTTTGGACGACATGCTATACTATGACGTTTTTTCATGATTTGGAACGACATGCTATACTATGACGTTTTTTCATGATTTCGGACGACATGCTATACTATGACGTTTTTTCATGATTTGGAACGACATGCTATACTATGACGTTTTTTCATGATTTTGGACGACATGCTATACTATGACGTTTTTTCATGATTTCTGACGACATGCTATACTATGACGTTTTTTCATGATTTCGGACGACATGCTATAATATGACATTTTTTCATGATTTTGGACGACATGCTATACTATGACGTTTTTCATAGTTTCGGACGACATGCTATACTATGACATTTTTTCATGATTTCGGACGACATGCTATAATATGACATTTTTTCATGATTTTAGACGACATGCTATACGATGATGTTTTTCATAGTTTCGGACGACATGCTATACTATGACATTTTTTCATGATTTCGGACGACATGCTATACTATGACATTTTTTTATGATTTTGGACGACATGCTATACTATGACGTTTTTTCATAGTTTCGGACGACATGCTATACTATGACTTTTTTTCATGATTTCTGACGACATGCTATACTATGACGTTTTTTCATAGTTTCGGACGACATGCTATACTATGACGTTTTTTCATGATTTTGGACGACATGCTATACTATCATTTTTTTCATGATTTCTGACGACATGCTATACTATGACGTTTTTTCGTGATTTTGCACGACATGCTATACTACGACTTTTTTTCCTGATTTCGGACGACATGCTATACTATGACGTTTTTTCGTGATTTTGGACGACATGCTATACTATGACTTTTTTTCATGATTTGGAACGACATGCTATACTATGACGTTTTTTCATGATTTGGAACGACATGCTATACTATGACGTTTTTTCATGATTTTGGACGACATGCTATACTATGACGTTTTTTCATGATTTGGAACGACATGCTATACTATGACGTTTTTTCATGATTTGGAACGACATGCTATAGTATGACGTTTTTTCATGATTTGGAACGACATGCTATACTATGACGTTTTTTCATGATTTTGGACGACATGCTATACTATGACGTTTTTTCATGATTTCTGCCGACATGCTATACTATGACGTTTTTTCATGATTTCGGACGACATGCTATAATATGACATTTTTTCATGATTTTGGACGACATGCTATACTATGACGTTTTTCATAGTTTCGGACGACATGCTATACTATGACATTTTTTCATGATTTCGGACGACATGCTATAATATGACATTTTTTTATGATTTTGGACGACATGCTATACGATGACGTTTTTCATAGTTTCGGACGACATGCTATACTATGACATTTTTTCATGATTTCGGACGACATGCTATACTATGACATTTTTTTATGATTTTGGACGACATGCTATACTATGACGTTTTTTCATAGTTTCGGACGACATGCTATACTATGACTTTTTTTCATGATTTCTGACGACATGCTATACTATGACGTTTTTTCATAGTTTCGGACGACATGCTATACTATGACGTTTTTTCATGATTTTGGACGACATGCTATAGTATCACTTTTTTTCATGATTTCTGACGACATGCTATACTATGACGTTTTTTCGTGATTTCTAACGACATGCTATACTATGACGTTTTTTCGTGATTTCGGACGACATGCTATACTATGACGTTTTTTCGTGATTTTGGACGACATGCTATACTATGACGTTTTCTCATGATTTCGGACGACATGCTATACTATGACTTTTTTTCATGATTTCGGACGACATGCTATACTATGACGTTTTCTCATGATTTCGGACGACATGCTATACTATGACTTTTTTTCGTGATTTTGGACGACATGCTATACTACGACTTTTTTTCCTGATTTCGGACGACATGCTATACTATGACGTTTTTTCGTGATTTTGGACGACATGCTATACTATGACTTTTTTTCATGATTTGGAACGACATGCTATACTATGACGTTTTTTCATGATTTCAGACGACATGCTATTCTACGACGTTTTTTCATAGTTTCTGACGACATGTTATACTATGACGTTTTTTCATAGTTTCGGACGACATGCTATACTATGACATTTTTCATAGTTTCGGACGACATGCTATACTATGACATTTTTTCATGATTTCGGACGACATGCTATACTATGACATTTTTTTATGATTTCTGACGACATGCTATACTATGACGTTTTTCATATTTTCGGACGACATGCTATACTATGACATTTTTTCATGATTTCGGACGACATGCTATACTATGACATTTTTTTATGATTTTGGACGACATGCTATACTATGACGTTTTTTCATGATTTCTGACGACACGCTATACTATGACGTTTTTTCATAGTTTCGGACGACATGCTATACTATGACATTTTTCATAGTTTCGGACGACGTGCTATACTATGACGTTTTTTCATGATTTTGGACGACATGCTATACTATGACTTTTTTTCATGATTTCTGACGACATGCTATACTACGACTTTTTTTCCTGATTTCGGACGACATGCTATACTATGACGTTTTTTCGTGATTTTGGACGACATGCTATACTATGACTTTTTTTCATGATTTGGAACGACATGCTATACTATGACGTTTTTTCATGATTTGGAACGACATGCTATACTATGACGTTTTTTGATGATTTGGAACGACATGCTATAGTATGACGTTTTTTCATGATTTGGAACGACATGCTATACTATGACGTTTTTTCATGATTTTGGACGACATGCTATACTATGACGTTTTTTCATGATTTCTGACGACATGCTATACTATGACGTTTTTTCATGATTTTGGACGACATGCTATACTATGACGTTTTTTCATGATTTCTGACGACATGCTATACTATGACGTTTTTTCATGATTTCTGACGACATGCTATACTATGACGTTTTTTCATGATTTCTGACGACATGCTATACTATGATGTTTTTTCATGATTTCTGACGACATGCTATAATATGACATTTTTTCATGATTTTAGACGACATGCTATACGATGACGTTTTTCATAGTTTCGGACGACATGGTATACTATGACATTTTTTTATGATTTTGGACGACATGCTATACTATGACGTTTTTTCATAGTTTCGGACGACAAGCTATACTATGACATTTTTTCATGATTTTGGACGACATACTATACTATGACATTTTTCATAGTTTCGGACGACATGCTATACTATGACATTTTTTCATGATTTCGGACGACATGCTATACTATGACATTTTTTTATGATTTCAGACGACATGCTATTCTACGACGTTTTTTCATGATTTCTGACGACATGCTATACTATGACGTTTTTTCATAGTTTCGGACGACATGCTATACTATGACATTTTTTCATGATTTCGGACGACATGCTATACTATGACATTTTTTTATGATTTCTGACGACATGCTATACTATGACGTTTTTCATAGTTTCGGACGACATGCTATACTATGACATTTTTTCATGATTTCGGACGACATGCTATACTATGACATTTTTTTATGATTTCTGACGACATGCTATACTATGACGTTTTTCATAGTTTCGGACGACATGCTATACTATGACATTTTTTCATGATTTCGGACGACATGCTATACTATGACATTTTTTTATGATTTTGGACGACATGCTATACTATGACGTTTTTTCATGATTTCTGACGACACGCTATACTATGACGTTTTTTCATAGTTTCGGACGACATGCTATACTATGACGTTTTTTCATGATTTCTAACGACATGCTATACTATGACGTTTTTTCGTGATTTCAGACGACATGCTATACTATGACATTTTTCATAGTTTCGGACGACGTGCTATACTATGACGTTTTTTCATGATTTCTGACGACATGCTATACTATGACGTTTTTTCGTGATTTCTGACGACATGCTATACTATGACGTTTTTTCATGATTTCTAACGACATGCTATACTATGACGTTTTTTCATGATTTTAGACGACATGCTATACTATGACGTTTTTTCGTGATTTCGGACGACATGCTATACTATGACGTTTTTTCATGATTTCTGACGACATACTATACTATGACTTTTTTTCATGATTTCTGACGACATGCTATACTATGACGTTTTTCATAGTTTCGGACGACATGCTATACTATGACATTTTTCATAGTTTTGGACGACATGCTATACTATGACATTTTTTCATGATTTCGGACGACATGCTATACTATGACGTTTTTTCATGATTTCGGACGACATGCTATACTATGACGTTTTTTCATGATTTCTGACGACACGCTATACTATGACGTTTTTTCATAGTTTCGGACGACATGCTATACTATGACATTTTTCATAGTTTCGGACGACGTGCTATACTATGACGTTTTTTCATGATTTTGGACGACATGCTATACTATGACTTTTTTTCATGATTTCTGAAGACATGCTATACTATGACGTTTTTTCGTGATTTCTGACGACATGCTATACTATGACGTTTTTTCATGATTTCTAACGACATGCTATACTATGACGTTTTTTCATGATTTTAGACGACATGCTATACTATGACGTTTTTTCGTGATTTCGGACGACATGCTATACTATGACGTTTTTTCATGATTTCTGACGACATGCTATACTATGACGTTTTTCATAGTTTCGGACGACATGCTATACTATGACTTTTTTTCATGATTTTGGACGACATGCTATACTATGACGTTTTTTCATGATTTCTGACGACATGCTATAATATGACATTTTTTCATGATTTTAGACGACATGCTATACTTTGACTTTTTTCATAGTTTCGGACGACATGCTATACTATGACATTTTTTCATGATTTCGGACGACATGCTATAATATGACATTTTTTCATGATTTTAGACGACATGCTATACGATGATGTTTTTCATAGTTTCGGACGACATGCTATACTATGACATTTTTTCATGATTTCGGACGACATGCTATACTATGACATTTTTTTATGATTTCGGACGACATGCTATACTGTGACGTTTTTTCATAGTTTCGGACGACATGCTATACTATGACTTTTTTTCATGATTTCTGACGACATGCTATACTATGACGTTTTTTCATGATTTTGGACGACATGCTATACTATGACTTTTTTTCATGATTTCTGACGACATGCTATGCTATGACGTTTTTTCATGATTTCTAACGACATGCTATACTATGACGTTTTTTCATGATTTTGGACGACATGCTATACTATGACGTTTTCTCATGATTTCGGACGACATGCTATACTATGACGTTTTTTCATGATTTTGGACGACATGCTATACTATGACGTTTTTTCATGATTTCGGACGACATGCTATACTATGACGTTTTTTCGTGATTTTGGACGACATGCTATACTATGACTTTTTTTCATGATTTGGAACGACATGCTATACTATGACTTTTTTTCATGATTTCTGACGACATGCTATACTATGACGTTTTTTCATGATTTTAGACGACATGCTATACTATGACGTTTCTTCATGATTTCGGACGACATGCTATACTATGACGTTTTTTCATGATTTCTGACGACATGCTATACTATGACGTTTTTTCATGATTTCTGACGACATGCTATACTATGACGTTTTTTCATGATTTCTGACGACATGCTATACTATGATGTTTTTTTATGATTTTAGACGAAATGCTATACTATGACTTTTTTTCATGATTTGGGACGACATGCTATACTATGACGTTTTCTCATGATTTCGGACGACATGCTATACTATGACGTTTTTTCATGATTTCCGACGACATGCTATAGTACGACTTTTTTTCATGATTTCTAACGACATGCTATACTATGACGTTTTTTCATGATTTTGGACGACATGCTATACTATGACGTTTTTTCATGATTTCTGACGACATGCTATACTATGATGTTTTTTCATGATTTCTGACGACATGCTATAATATGACATTTTTTCATGATTTTAGACGACATGCTATACGATGACGTTTTTCATAGTTTCGGACGACATGCTATACTATGACATTTTTTTATGATTTTGGACGACATGCTATACTATGACGTTTTTTCATAGTTTCGGACGACAAGCTATACTATGACATTTTTTCATGATTTTGGACGACATACTATACTATGACGTTTTTTCATGGTTTGGAACGACATGCTATACTATGACGTTTTTTCATGATTTCTAACGACATGCTATACTATGACATTTTTTTATGATTTTGGACGACATGCTATACTATGACTTTTTTTCATGATTTGGAACGACATGCTATACTATGACTTTTTTTCATGATTTCTGACGACATGCTATACTATGACGTTTTTTCATGATTTTAGACGACATGCTATACTATGACGTTTCTTCATGATTTCGGACGACATGCTATACTATGACGTTTTTTCATGATTTCTGACGACATGCTATACTATGACGTTTTTTCATGATTTCTGACGACATGCTATACTATGACGTTTTTTCATGATTTCTGACGACATGCTATACTATGACGTTTTTTCATGATTTCTGACGACATGCTATACTATGACGTTTTTTCATGATTTCTGACGACATGCTATACTATGACGTTTTTTCATGATTTCTGACGACATGCTATACTATGACGTTTTTTCATGATTTCTGACGACATGCTATACTATGACTTTTTTTCATGATTTGGGACGACATGCTATACTATGACGTTTTCTCATGATTTCGGACGACATGCTATACTATGACGTTTTTTCATGATTTCCGACGACATGCTATACTATGACGTTTTTTCATGATTTTGGACGACATGCTATACTATGACGTTTTTTCATGATTTCTGACGACATGCTATACTATGATGTTTTTTCATAGTTTCGGACGACAAGCTATACTATGACATTTTTTCATGATTTTGGACGACATGCAATACTATGACGTTTTTTCATGATTTGGAACGACATGCTATACTATGACGTTTTTTCATGATTTCGGACGACATGCTATACTATGACATTTTTTTATGATTTCAGACGACATGCTATTCTACGACGTTTTTTCATGATTTCTGACGACATGCTATACTATGACGTTTTTTCATAGTTTCGGACGACATGCTATACTATGACATTTTTCATAGTTTCGGACGACGTGCTATACTATGACGTTTTTTCATGATTTTGGACGACATGCTATACTATGACGTTTTTTCATGATTTCTGACGACATGCTATACTATGACGTTTTTTCGTGATTTCTGACGACATGCTATACTATGACGTTTTTTCATGATTTCTAACGACATGCTATACTATGACGTTTTTTCATGATTTTAGACGACATGCTATACTATGACGTTTTTTCGTGATTTCGGACGACATGCTATACTATGACGTTTTTTCATGATTTTAGACGACATGCTATACTATGACGTTTCTTCGTGATTTCGGACGACATGCTATACTATGACTTTTTTTCATGATTTCTGACGACATGCTATACTATGACGTTTTTTCATGATTTCTGACGACATGCTATACTATGACGTTTTTTCATGATTTCTGACGACATGCTATACTATGATGTTTTTTTATGATTTTAGACGACATGCTATACTATGACTTTTTTTCATGATTTGGGACGACATGCTATACTATGACGTTTTCTCATGATTTCGGAAGACATGCTATACTATGACGTTTTTTCATGATTTCTGACGACATGCTATAGTACGACTTTTTTTCATGATTTCTAACGACATGCTATACTATGACGTTTTTTCATGATTTTTTACGACATGCTATACTATGACGTTTTTTCATGATTTCTGACGACATGCTATACTATGATGTTTTTTCATGATTTCTGACGACATGCTATAATATGACATTTTTTCATGATTTTAGACGACATGCTATACGATGACGTTTTTCATAGTTTCGGACGACATGCTATACTATGACATTTTTTTATGATTTTGGACGACATGCTATACTATGACGTTTTTTCATAGTTTCGGACGACATGCTATACTATGACATTTTTTCATGATTTTGGACGACATGCTATACTATGACGTTTTTTCATAGTTTCGGACGACATGCTATACTATGACATTTTTTCATGATTTCGGACGACATGCTATACTATGACGTTTTTTCATAGTTTCGGACGACATGCTATACTATGACATTTTTCATAGTTTCGGACGACATGCTATACTATGACATTTTTTTATGATTTCTGACGACATGCTATACTATGACGTTTTTCATAGTTTCGGACGACATGCTATACTATGACGTTTTTTCATGATTTCTGACGACACACTATACTATGACGTTTTTTCATAGTTTCGGACGACATGCTATACTATGACATTTTTCATAGTTTCGGACGACGTGCTATAATATGACGTTTTTTCATGATTTTGGACGACATGCTATACTATGACGTTTTTTCATGATTTCTGACGACGTGCTATACTATGACGTTTTTTCGTGATTTCTGACGACATGCTATACTATGACGTTTTTTCATGATTTTAGACGACATGCTATACTATGACGTTTTTTCGTGATTTCGGACGACATGCTATACTATGACGTTTTTTCATGATTTCTGACGACATACTATACTATGACGTTTTTTCATGATTTCTGACGACATGCTATACTATGACGTTTTTCATAGTTTCGGACGACATGCTATACTATGACATTTTTCATAGTTTCGGACGACATGCTATACTATGACATTTTTTCATGATTTCGGACGACATGCTATACTATGACATTTTTTTATGATTTCTGACGACATGCTATACTATGCCGTTTTTCATAGTTTCAGACGACATGCTATACTATGACATTTTTTCATGATTTCGGACGACATGCTATACTATGACGTTTTTTCATGATTTCGGACGACATGCTATACTATGACGTTTTTTCATGATTTCTGACGACACGCTATACTATGACGTTTTTTCATAGTTTCGGACGACATGCTATACTATGACATTTTTCATAGTTTCGGACGACGTGCTATACTATGACGTTTTTTCATGATTTTGGACGACATGCTATACTATGACTTTTTTTCATGATTTCTGACGACATGCTATACTATGACGTTTTTTCGTGATTTCTGACGACATGCTATACTATGACGTTTTTTCATGATTTCTAACGACATGCTATACTATGACGTTTTTTCATGATTTTAGACGACATGCTATACTATGACGTTTTTTCGTGATTTCGGACGACATGCTATACTATGACGTTTTTTCATGATTTCTGACGACATGCTATACTATGACGTTTTTTCATGATTTCAGACGACATGCTATACTATGACGTTTTTTCATGATTTCCGACGACATGCTATACTATGACGTTTTTTCATGATTTCAGACGACATGCTATACTATGACGTTTTTTCATGATTTCAGACGACATGCTATACTATGACGTTTTTTCATGATTTCCGACGACATGCTATACTATGACGTTTTTTCATGATTTTAGACGACATGCTATACTATGACGTTTTTTCCAGTTAGAACCAGTTCAATCAATCAATCAATAAATTGTATTTATAAAGCCCAATATCACAAATCACAATTTGCCTCAAAGGGCTTTACAGCATACAACATCCCTCTGTCCTTAGGACCCTCACAGCGGCTAAGGAAAAACTCCCACAAAAAAAACCCTTTAACGGGGAGAAAAAAATGGTAGAAACCTCAGGAAGAGCGACTGAAGGAGGGATCCCTCTTCCAGGACGGACAGACGAGCAATAGATGTTGTACAGAACAGATCGATATAATGAATTAACAGTAATCCATATGACACAATGAGACATAAGGAGAGACAGATATTATATTAATAATATGATTATATATGTATGTGACAATAATGATATGTGTATAATAGTCCAGGTATGACTAATAGTAACAGCAGCAGTGGGAGGCATCAGGCAGGACCACGGCAGCAGCACAACACCACACACCATCCAGGCACAGCTGTGACACGAGTTAGCCTGAGAGACAGTGGAGCACAAAGGCTCCAGAGAACAAGCCGAGTTATTGACATGCAGTAGGCCCGGGTTAGAGAGATGCATTAACAGGACATGAATACTAGCAAGGGAGAGAGAGAGAGAAGGAGAGAAGGGGCTCGGTGTATTATAGAAGGTCCCCCAGCAGACTAGGCCTATGTCAGCCTAACTAGGGGCTGGTCCAAGACAAGCCTGAGCCAGCCCTAACTATAAGCTTTATCAAAAAGGAAAGTCTTAAGTCTAGTCTTAAAAGTGGAGACGGTGTCTGCCTCCCGGACCGAAACAGGAAGCTGATTCCACAAAAGAGGAGCCTGATAGCTGAAGGCTCTGGCTCCTGTTCTACTTTTGGAGACTTTAGGGACCACGAGTAACCCTGCATTCTCAGAGCGCAGTGTTCTGGTGGGATAATAGGGCACTATGAGCTCTCTGAGATATGATGGAGCCTGATCATTTAGAGCTTTGTAAGTTAAGAGAAGGATTTTAAATTCAATTCTGGATTTTATAGGGAGCCAGTGCAGAGAAGCTAAAACAGGAGAAATATGATCTCGTTTCTTAGTTCCTGTCAGTACACGTGCCGCCGCGTTCTGGATTAGCTGGAGAGTTTTCAGGCACTTATTAGAGCTACCTGATAATAGGGAATTACAGTAATCCAGCCTCGAGGTAACAAACGCATGGACCAATTTTTCAGTATCTTTTAGTGACAGGATAGGCCTAATTTTTGCAATATTACGCAGATGAAAAAATGCAGTCCGAGACGTTTGTTTTAAATGGGAGTTAAAAGACAAATCTTGATCAAATATTACGCCGAGGTTTCTTATGGTGGTGCTAGAGCCCAGAGCAATGCCATCCAGAGAAACTATATCATCAGATAAAGAGTTTCTGAGCTGTTTGGGGCCAAGAACAATAACTTCAGTTTTGTCTGAATTTAACATCAGGAAATTGGAGCTCATCCAGGTTTTTATATCTTTAAGGCATTTCTGAAGTTTAGTTAATTGATCCGTTTCTTCTGGTTTTATCGATAAATACAACTGTGTATCATCCGCATAGCAATGGAAATTTATAGAGTGATTTCTAATGATGTTACCTAAGGGAAGCATATATAGCGTGAATAGAATTGGTCCGAGCACTGAACCTTGAGGTACTCCAAAACAAACTTTAGTACGTGAAGATGATTCATTGTGAACCAGTCAGAGCCAGTTAGAACCAGACAGAACCAGTTAGAACCAGTCAGAGCCAGTTAGAACCAGTTAGAACCAGTCAGAGCCAGTTAGAACCAGTCAGAGCCAGTTAGAACCAGTTAGAACCAGACAGAACCAGTTAGAACCAGTCAAAACCAGTTAGAACCATTCAGAACCAGTCAGAGCCAGTCTGAACCAGTTAGAACCAGTCAGAGCCAGTTAGAACCAGACAGAACCAGTTAGAACCAGTCAGAGCCAGTTAGAACCAGTCAGAGCCAGTTAGAACCAGTCAGAACCAGTTAGAACCAGTCAAAACCAGTTAGAACCATTCAGAACCAGTTAGAACCAGTCAGAGCCAGTCTGAACCAGTCAGAGCCAGTTAGAACCAGTCAGAACCAGTTAGAGCCAGTTAGAACCAGTTAGAACCAAACGTGATGATTGTGGACCACCTGGAGGAGTGTCGCTGCAAACTGCCACAGCTGTCACACAGCAGGGTTCAGAGGTCAGCTGGCAGTTTGCCCAGTATTCCTGTAAAGATAAAAATGTATCAGTGCTGCTGTCTGTGAGCCGTCAGTGACGTCCAACCCACCAGATCATAAAGGATGCAGCGATGAGTCAGGAACTTTGTATTTGTAATAAAACAGATGAATGGTTCACTGAGTCGAGGCTGATGCAGTGTTTCACTGTGATCAGTCACATGATAAAAAGAAAAACTACGACCATGTTTGTACAAACTTTTATTACAAAACCAAAAAGTTCCCACTAAAAGAAACGTAACTGTACATATTTAATAAAGTACAACATCTCACGCTCTGATGTTAAAACACTCATTTATATACAGATCTTTACATTTTATCACAAAATGCAGATAAAACAAAAAAAAATATTTACAAAAACAGGCTTCAGCGCTGCGACGTCTGTAAAACTCATGTCATCATAAAACTGTTCTGTACAAGTGTTCATGTGTTTCAAGTTGTTGATGCCACTCCCAGCATGCACCGCTGCCAGTCTGTCACAGGGTTAACACTACTGGCGTCCTCCTGCAGCCCGAAGTGTGACTGAGTGTCTCCACCTGTGTCCTCAGAAGTCAGCGTCCAGCCTGAAGGTGTTGTCTGTGGGGCCGGACATCACGCCCATCCTCTGGTACTCGCCCACACGCTTCTCAAAGAAGTTGGTCTTTCCCTCCAGAGAGATGTTCTCCATGAAGTCGAAGGGGTTCTCCGCCCGGTAGATCTACAGAGACACAACACAGAGACACAATGCAGATCCCAGGTCAGTTTATTCTGCACGTGTTCAACTGGAGGCACATTAAAGAGGACGATTTAAGACAGTGAGACGGGTTTGTTCTGTCCCACAGGAACTGGTTCATTAAAGTCCAGTTCAGACCAAAGATTCACGACCAGACGAGTTCAAACAAACTGTCAACGCTCCGTTCTGTAAAGAGCTGCTGGTTGACAGGAAGTGACCTCACGATGAGATGGCGTATCATCTCTAGTCAGCAACTCTGTGTGCGTCTTATTTTGTGTCACCATGAATCTTTGGTCTGAACTGGTTGACTCAGTACTTCAGGAGCCGTCTGTTCAGACAGGCGTCTGTTTCGTGCTGCCGTCGTTCTGTCAGTGAACCACTCGTCCTCCAATCAGAACGTGTGCAGCAGCACTCAGCCCCCATCATTGGCTGAGGTCCGTACCCCTGCGCCTCTCATCATCACAGACCTGATCCTCCACCAGACATGTGACGCTCAGACTTGAACTCATCTTAATTCTCATCAGACGACTGAGCAGCTGATAAAAACCCTGCAGCTGATCCAGGATCAGAGTCAGAGACTGCTCCTGTCTCAGCGTACAGACTCCAGCTGTCATCTGCAGACATGTGTGACATCACAGGCCCTACTGGGAGCTGTGGTTTTACTGGCATGTGTTTACCTTAGTGAAGCCGAGCTCCAGCATCAGTCTGTCGGCTACAAACTCGATGTACTGCTTCATCAGCTCACAGTTCATCCCTATCAGCTTCACCGGCAGAGCGTCCGTCAGGAACTCCTGAGAACACAGCAAAGACCACACCATTAAAACCAGTTCAACCATCAGCCGATCAGCCGACGGAGAGACACCAGGACATGTCCAGGACCCACCTGCTCGATCTCCACGGCATTCTTGATGATCGTGGTGACGGTTTCTGCCGACGGTTTGTTCACCAGGTGTTTGAACATCAGACAGGCAAAGTCACAGTGCAGACCCTGAAACCAGTAACACACCAGTTACAGCCCAGCGAGACCAGTAACACACAGCAGTTACAGCCCAGTGAGACCAGTCACACAAACTGGTTTAATCTGGTGTCAGAGCGACAGGATGAATCTCGCTGCTGATCAATAATCAATAATCACCTCGTCTCTGCTGATGAGCTCGTTGGAGAAGGTCAGGCCGGGCATCAGGCCTCTCTTCTTCAGCCAGAAGATCGCAGCGAAGGAACCAGAGAAGAAGATTCCCTCCACGGCAGCGAAGGCCACCACACGCTCTCCTGGAGGAAGCACAGAGTCACCATCAATACCTGATCAATACCCGACACACAGATCAGTATCAGAGCTGACTGACAGCAGGAACAGGAAGTGAGCAGCTTTACCGTAGTTGGCGCTCTTGTTGCCGATCCAGTTGATCGCCCAGTCGGCCTTCTTCTTCACACACGGCAGAGTCTCGATGGCGTTGAACAGGTATTCTCTGTGGGTCATTGAACACACCATCACACACCAGTAACACACAGCAGTAACAGACCCCAGTATGAGCCCAGTATGAGCCAGTGCGTCACCTCTCTTTGGGCTCCTTGATGTAGGTGTTGATGAGGAGGCTGTACATCTCTGAGTGGATGTTCTCCATGGCGATCTGGAAACCATAGAAACACCTGGCCTCCGTCACCTGCACTTCCTGTGTGAAGCGCTCCACCTGGTGGGAAACAGACGACACTCAGTCATTGGTTCATCTCAGACTATTGATCATTGATTGGCTGATTGGTGCAGCTTCCATTTACACTAAAGCTGCTCTCTGAATCAAATAATAACATCAAACTGTTTAACGTGTTGCCATGGAGACAGTGAATAACTCAGCGACATGTGGGCGGAGCTTACCAGATTCTCGTTGACGATGCCGTCGCTGGCGGCGAAGAAAGCCAACACATGAGAGATGAAGTACCTCTCCTCGTCCTTCAGAGACTCCCAGTGCAGCAGGTCCTTCGACAGATCCACCTGAACACACACACACAGCACGTCAACATGACATCATCCAACAGCTGCGACATCATCCAACAGCTGTGACATCATCCAACAGCTGTGACATCATCCAACGACAAATGGGAGTGGTCTCCATGGTTACCTCCTCGGCGGTCCAGAAAGACGCCTCGGCCTTCTTGTACATCTGCCAGATGTCGTGGTACTGGATGGGGAAGATGACAAAGCGACGAGGGTTTTCCTTTAGCAAAGGCTCCTCCTCTTCCTCCCTGCTGCTGATCTTCTTCACTGCTTTGGGCTGAGACACAAAACACACAACCGTCAACACACACACACACACAAGATACACACCTGCACACACACAGGTTTTTACTGGTCTAAAGTTTGGCTGGATGCAGTGAGTCTGAAATCTCCCACATTAAATCAACATTTAGACAAAAAACTAAAACATGAAAATGTCATTTAATGTCTAATAAACGAACAGAAGTAAGGGACTGTTTGTTATTGATCAGGGAGGATGGGGTGGTGCTGACAGGTGGAGACGTTACATTTTTTTAAACACTTTGGAGGCACTTGTGTTTTACATTTTTGGCTTAGGGAAGGGTTATACACATTTTAATTGTTTTATCATGTCTTCATTTCACTGCCTGTTCACAGGGTTTTTTTCTTCTCTTAAAATTTAGGGTGATTTTTTTTTTTTTTTAGCAATTTTTCAAGAAAATGTGCACGTTCTTTTTAAATATTTCAAAAATGACGTCATGTATCAGCCAGAAACTGAACACACACGTCATGTATGACGACAGGCTCTGTCCAAGAAAACACATAACACATCAATCTGAGCTTAAAATAATGTCACCTCATCAAAAATCACTTTTTTCTATGTCTCATTTAAAATGTTGCCAAAACTAAACCTTTAGCAGGAACTAACCTGCACAGGTAAGTTTATAAACTCATAACTCGTTTCAGGTGGAGGGAGGGTCGTGGGTTTTCCTCCTGTCACTCAGGGAGGATCAATAAAAATATTTAGAGCTTCAGGGAGGGCAAAAAATAAAAAAGAGAGAACCCAGCCCATCCTGCCCTCCTGTGAGGAGTTAAGAACACTCCCTAAGGCAGATCAACAGTAACAGCTGATTGTCTCTGTTTGGCGCCAGAACCATATTTTAGGCGCCACGTGAGCACAATAACAACACTGACTAATAATACTGTAGTCTGATATGAGAGGAGATGACGTCAGACTTAGAGGAAGATGAAGATGATGAAGGTTTCAGCACATCTGGACTCACCGCAGCATCGTCGAAGATTTTCCGCGCGGTTTTTGACGCCAAGATCCGGGTCGTGTTCAGACTCGGTGGCTGCAAGAGACACGACAACAAGTCCTCAGTGAACAGGTCGGCACTCTGATACTGGATCAATACTCTGATACTGGATCAATACGTTTGATCGATGACATCAGACTGAAACACACATTAACCACAAGATGGCTGCCGTGACGTTGAACTGTCCGACACTGTGCTGGGACATTAAAGTGACATGTGGCGTTATAATGACACATGAAACATGTGTGTGTGTGTGTGTGTGTGTTCTCACCGTGTTTTCTTTGTCCAGCGACATGTTGTTCACCTGGCTGATGACGCAGTTTTCATTCTTGACGGAAAGAGGAGAGCGAGCAGAAAGCATTTTGATTTCCTGTCTTCACGCGGACACACAGATCAGAGACTCGTTAACCGGTGAACAGTCGGTGTGAGAGAGCAGCAGCGGGCCGGTTAGTTCCGGAGCGGCGGACACAGACGGAGAGCAGACACACTGAAGCGGCTTCTGTTCGCCGCTCGAGCCTTTTTATTGAAATCTTGGCGCTAGAACGCAGCCGGCCAATAGGAGCGCAGCTCGTGTGGGCTCTTTAACAGTGACGCCGCGACGGAGCCAATCAGGTGCAGAGCAGCGGTCACGTGACGCCGGGACAGCTGCGGGAGATTCAAACGTCTTTGTCTGCGCGGAGTTACAAAACTGTCCGAAACCGGTGTTACAAAACCGTTAAAACTCAGCGTTTACACAACATTTATCACTTCAATAAAAACACACATTTATTCGACAGTAAAAACCGTTAAACTCTGATTGTGACACTCAGTCTGAGAGGGAAACATTAGGGGGCAAATCCTAAAAATCTCACTGACTTCCGTGATGAGATTTGAGCTCTTTATTGTTTAATTATCATTTGAATGAGTGTGGATGAGTTAAACTGTCACAGAAACACAGCTGAGACATTATTAATAATCCTGTTTATAGATTCACTCACAATATATGTGTAAACAGATAATAACTGTGACCTGTTTTCTAACTGTAATCACCTCTTTTTATCTGTATGAGCTTTAACTTCAATATTCTGTTTCTGACATCAACCTGCTTCAGTTTCAGTATCATAATAAATGTCATATTAAATATTTGACGGTGTTTATAGTGTTAATTTCTGGTTTGTTTCCCGCTGCCGCCAATTTCTGTTGTTCACTTACATTAAGGCGTTGTCACCGCAATTTAGCGCCAAAATAATAATTTTAAACACCAGGTGTTGTTATAACGTCACGTTTACAGGTGTCGTGTGTTTGTTCAGGTGTGATACCTGCGACTGACAGAGACGGTTTTAGTTATAAAAGTGTAAAACCCTCAGACAACCCGGGAGCCCATCACAGACTGTAGAAACACGTCCCGTCACTTTGACACGATCATCAGATCTAATGATTGATTATTGATTATTGGTGTCGCAGGTGAGCTGCCCGTGTTGTACCTGTGATGTGTTCACGTTTCAGGATTTGAAGGAAAAGTTTCAGCGTCAGTTTTCCCTCTAAAATCTGATGTTATTAAAGACGTTTCCTCTCTGCAGGCGAAGCTGACACAGTCAACTGTTTCCGGGTTGCTGCCGAAGCGAGCGCTCTGATTGGCTGCCGGAGAAGCCAACGACACAGCCTCTGCATGTACGTCACAGTTAAAGACGCCCCCTAGCGGCAGGGATGATGACACACAGATTGCTGGAGGGAGTACTCGGATACTTTACTTCAATAAAAGTAGTAAAACTTACAGAAATACTGAGACGTAAAAGTCCTGCATTAAAGAGAGACACCTCAGGTCAGCTGGGTGAAACTTTTACCTGTAAACATCACCATCAAACTTCCCCAGTTGATCATTTACATGAAGACAATTATTTTTTATATCACAACTATGTTTAAATATGCAAATGAGGCGTTTCTCATTGATTTTCAAACATCTGATGGAACCGGGTTAAAAATTCTAGTTTCACTTTGTTGACATATTAAATTCAATTTTTTTTGTATCACTCCATGAATCAGAAAATACTGTCAACAGCCATAAAAATATATTTTTTAGGATGTTTTAAGTGATGAAATGATCTAAAAATCAGGCTGTGAATGACACATGAACACTAACTCTGACACACTGGGCCTCCAAACAACAAACAACACGACTCATCTTTTTTTTAAATAAAATCTTTTATTGGAATCCACAGTTGTTCATGAAACAGCTGGAGGAGAAATTCTCGGCACAAAAACACAATTATCATAAACTGATGTCACTGGACGTTACTGATCGTCCAATCAGCAGCGTCGTGTCTCCAGCACTGATCGGATGACAACGTCTGTTACTAAGATACATCATCAGCTGAGTGAAGACAACATGGCGAGTGATTCAGAGTCCTGCAGCCGCCGGCCGGCCCGTCAACACCACAGGTCACCTCCACCGCCTTCGGCCGCACCATGACCTTGAAGCTGCCTACATTTCCCACAAAGCAGTGCTCAGGTGAGCGTCATCACCTGTCCAGGAGTCGTCATGTCAGCGCAGCGAGTTAAAAAAACCAACATGTCAGCGATCATTTTCAGTCTCTCTGAGCTTGAGTCTCTGCAGGAACAAATCAAATATAAAATAAGGCATTTATTGTTTTTAATTCACTCTGACATCATCGACAGCCGCCACAGGGCTCCTGCAGTGACATCACTGACAGCCATCACAGGGTTCAATTTAGGACTTTTTAACACCTTTTTTTAAATGTTAAATCATTCAGATTTTGGAGCTGCAGCTAACACTTCTGTTTGTTAATACTCTGAAGATGATTTTCTTGATGAATTGCTCGGTCTGTTAAACATTATAAAACAATTTCCTTTAATGTCCAGTTTTACCAACAAACACCTCCAAACCCGAACATATTAAATGTCCTGTAACATGAGACCAAAGGAGAACCTGGAACGATCATGTTTTAGCTTGAAAAATGTCTTAAATGATTTTTTGATCATAAAAATACTTGATACATTTTCTGTTGATCAAATAATCGACTGATTGACTAACTGTTGCAGCTTTAGTTTATATTCTGACAGAGGAGCTTCAGCAGAGCTGGTTGGTGACACACAGCTGCTGCACGGCTCATTCACAGGTTTAAAGGGAAAATTCACCACTTTTTAATCAGTCCTTACAGGATGTAGTCACATTACAATCACAACATCCTGAGAGCGGCTGACGGGAACAGTAAATCGAGAGCTTTGCCTTCCGGCTCAGCTCCCTCTTCACCACGACGGTCCAGTGCAGCGCCCACATCATTACAGACACCGCTCCAAACCACCGATCCATCTCATGCTCCATTTTACCGTCACCCGTGAACAAGACCCCGAGATACATGACCACCTTTACTTGGTGCAGTAACTCTCCCAACTCAGAAGGAGCAATCCATCAATGGTGCCCATTGGGTGAGAGGCGGGGTTCACCCTGGACAGGTCACCAGACTATCACAGGGCTGACACATAGAGACAGACAACCATTCACACTCACATTCACACCTACGGACAATTTAGAGTCACCAATTAACCTGCATGTCTTTGGACTGTGGGAGGAAGCTGGAGCACCTGGAGGAAACCCACGCTGACACGGGGAGAACATACAAACTCCACACAGGGGGACTAACCCCACCCTGGAGTGAGGCGACACTGTACCCACTGCACTGAGGAATTTATAAATGTAACCGTCGACATGAAGCATCAACTCTGACTGGACTTCACATAAAACGTGGCAAACTTTCCCTTTAAATTTCACCAAAGTTGAACTTGAAGATTCTGAATTAAATCCTGATGATTTCATTTAAGCTGCTGTGACCTTCACAGATTAACTGGAGGTGTGAGCGGGTCTTTACAGAGCTGAACATCTGGCAGTGTCGTTGCTTCATGAACTCGTGTCTGCAGAAGTGTTTTGAAACCAAGTCCTGCTTCCTGTTTTTTTTTTTTGTCCCCAGAATCAAATAAAAGCCTGAAGATTTCTGTCGGTCAGTTCGCTCCTCTGATAAAAACAGTCTGTTTTCTTTATTCCTCACAAACACTGAAGATCCAACGCTTCATTATAAAAAACAAAAACCTTTGGTCCTGGTCCGACTGCGTCCGTCTGACACCGAGCAGCTTATTCTGGGTGAAATGTCTGAAACAGAATCTGACCTCAGATCAGAGGAGCCTGACAGATCCTGCAGAGATGGATGATGACGTATGGCTTTGGTCCAACGGTCAAACAGAAAATCCTCAACGTCTAAAAGTCGTCATCGTCCTGCCGTCTGAGAGTGAAAAGAAAATAACAAACAGCTGATTCTTGTTTTCAGTTTCTAACATAAACTTTTCTTGTTTCTGTGTTTTTCTGGACGCCGGCGTCTACGTGTGTTACAGCTTAGTTTAAAACCCTCTGGAGTTCAGCGTGTTTTATTTACAGGGACAAACTTTATTAACACGTCATGTAGAGACGAGCTGTGATCTCGTTTATCTCTGAAGACCATAAAGAAGCTTGTTAAAAATAGTTTTATGGCGAGACACTCCAGGTGAAACAGGTTTTTTCATTCACAGGTCAGTTGCAGATTTTGGGCTGTTTTGGTTTCCTGACATGTCGTCTTTAGACTCCAGGAAAGAAAACATCCAAACTGCACATTTAAGAGTTAATTTTAGTTCAGATTTCTGTCCTGGAAATTGATTGAAAAAGCCCATATTTAACTTGATAATGAATAATTTAAATATTAAAACAAAACATTTCAGAAAACCTATTTTACAAAAAATAATTGTCTCATTGTCAGTGATCAACTGAAGAAGTTTTATGGAGACATCTTTGAGTTAAAATGTTTACCCGAGTGTTTTTGGTCCAAAATGTTTGGAATTTAACAATTCATATTTTTAAAAGCTGTTTTCTCAGCGTCAGTCATAAATCTGAACTTCAGTTCCATCCTACAGACTTTTTAGTTTTATTCCTGTTCATATTCTGAGGTTAATTTCTGAGGGGTTTGTTCATGTATCATTCACTGATTTATAAAACATTTAATTCTTTAAAACACAGTGAAAATAGATTTTTTTATACAGAATTTTCTGATTTGTGCTAGGATAAACACATATCAAACTTCTCTGGGAAAAACTCTGACTGTGATGTGTCGACAAAATAAACAAGAATTTTGAACCTGATTTTATCCAAAGATCAGATTTCTGTTCTGGAAATTTATGCAAATCAGTTCATATTTAATTAAATAATGCCTCGTTTGCATATTTAAACATAAAATTTTAGAGAACTTTGTATAAAAAAACAACTGTCCTGATCAGCTGGGGACGTTTCATGGTGATGTCTGTTAGTTAAAAGTTTGACTCGTTCAGCTGCTGCGTTTCCTCAAACTTCTCTTTCCAAACTATTTTCAGTGATTTTACAGGCCGATAAAAACGAGTCTGAATAAAATCATTTCACACGTAAACAGACTGTGTTATAGTTTTATGTTTCTGCTGTAGTTGTGTCTAAATACTGAAGAATTATTATCATTTAAGTTTTTTTAGGTGTGACGTCACAGTGTCAGAGACGTGCCAGCCTGCTGATGATTCCTTCAACAGATGTAAAAGTTCACCTGAAACATTAGTTATTACGTTCTGGTCTCACTGGGTCTCTGAGGTCACTGGTCCAGTTTCCAGTTTTGAAGACCTTTCCAAAATATTTAGAGGAACAACTGATCCAAATCTTCTGACGGCCAGTTTGTGTATTCAATTTAATTTTATTTATAAAGCCCAATATCACAAATCACAATTTGCCTCAGAGGCTGTACAGCAGACGATGTCCCTCTGTCCTCTGTCCCTCTGTCCCTCTGTCCTTTAGACCCTCACAGCTGATCAGGAAAAACTCCCCAAGCAAACCTCAGGGGGAGCAGCTGAGGAGGGATCCCTGTTCCAGGACGGACAGACGGACAATAGATGTGGTACAGAACAGACAGACAGTCAGCTCTGTAAGGTTTAATCAAACTGCACAATTTATCTGTTACAAGTGTTTTATTTCATTTATTTTATTTTATTCAGTGTTCGTTCTCTTCTTCTGTTTTTACCGGGAACACATTATTATTATTTCATACTGGATTTTGTTCCCACAGGGGGTAAAAATGTTCTCCTGTACTTTTGTAAAGAAGTTTTTTAAATGTGAAAACTAATAAATTAAGTGGAGGAAAAAAAGAAGAGAGAAATGATACGAACCAGCTGAACTCCAGACGGTTTTAAAAACACCAAACTGAATGTTTGTCCTGAAGGTTTGACTTTTCCTCGTCTTTATTTCAGAGAGCAATATTTGATTTTTTCACTCGACTACACGTCTGCTCTGTGTGACTGCTCATTAAAGATAAAATTAAAAAACAATCATCTGTTCGAAGTTTTGATCCAACTGTCGCTCAGAACACAGATCTGATGTTTTTGTCTCTTCGTCTGATTCATGTCGTCATTTACTCGCTCGGTCTGTTTCAGTGTCACGTCTCACACAACAGGAAGTTCAGTGTAAATTAAAATCAAAACATGTTTTTATGAACGATGAAACTCACGTCATGGGTCGACCAGTTTGAATCAGACGGAGCTGAGTTTCACCAGTCCTCTGACGGAGTCCTCGTGCAGAGCGTCCTGACTGGCGGGGTCGTACAGGGCGGCGGGGGTGGGGACAGAGGGGTGTGGGTGCAGGTGCAGGTGGGCGGGGCAGGGCAGGGCGCCCTGCGGTGTGCTGCATGGCGTCTCCTCCGGGCTGACGAAGTGGTGGTGGTGGTGATGGTGGTGATGGTGGAGGTGGTGGTGGCAGTGGGAGTCGACAGCAGCGTCCCTCAGGGTCAGGACGTCCCCCCCGCAGGACGGCAGGGAGGGCTGGGAGGGGGCCAGGTAGGCGCAGGGGCCCCCCAGCGTGGTGGTCTTCCCCGGCAGAGGGGCCAGGACGACGGGGTCGCTGTGGAGCAGCGGGGTGGCTGCAGCCTGGAGGACGAACTTGGTGCTCTGGATACACTGATCCTGGTCACACTGAGGACACAGCGGGAGACAACGAGTCAACGAGCTGCTGGACACCAGAGACTGTTGGTGCTAGACATTAGCTAGTGCTAGCTAACAAGTTGTGTTGTCTTGCTTTAGACAATGGAGGAAGATGATGTGAGTGGTGCGTTCAGGAGCGCACTCTGACACAAACTGGAGCGTTGATAAATTGGGAGCGCTGTCTGAATGTAGCGTTGGGTTATCCAGAGCAGCGCACTCTCAGAGTGGCAGAGCGCACTGGATGATGTCACAGGAAGCCAATCTTGTTTGTTTTGCTATGGAAGCTAACGTTAGCTAATGTGCTAAAAAGTTAGCGTTCCAGAGAAATCCAATCTTCCTCTTAATAGCTCCCCAGTTTCTGATGAGGTGGACATGATAACCCTTAATACACATAACGTTCTTCATCCCTACAACAGGAAATACTTTGTCCCTAACCTGATATGAAGTGTGCGCTGCACATGTGAGCATTTTTGATGATGGCCTCCGTCCAGTCCTTTGGTCTGATCACATTTAACCATAGTTAGGGCCCGAGCACGTACTGTGCGAGGACCCTATTGAAATTGAAGGAATTATTAGGGCCCGAGCACCAAGCGGTGCGAGGACCCTATTGTTTTCCTTAGGATTATTATTTTTTTCCGCATAATGAATCGCGTTTTTGGGGGCTTTAACATATTCGAAAACTCACCAAATTTGGCGTGCACATTCGTCTAGGTGAAAATTTATGTGTACGCAAAATCTAAACGATGCCAGTTGCAAAATGGCGAAATGGCGCCCCCTAGAAAATTTCAATCGGCTCCCACCGGCAGCCCGTTTGACCAAATTCCCCGAAATTCGGGGGGGTCGTGTATCATCCCAAGACGCACGAAAATGTGCGCTTGGACTTTTTTCTAAAACCAACAGGAAGCCGGCTATTTTGATTTGAATATTCATTTTTTTACCGATTTTGGCGATTTGCAAGTGTTCTCTCAGAGCTATCTCCTCCTACACGGTTCATCGGATCGGCTTCAAATTTGGCGTGCTGGAACTAGACCACATGATGATCAAAAGTTATTAAAAGATCTTTCCATCGTTAAACGGTTTGGCCGTCAGGTGGCGGCGAAGTTTGACGTCTCGCAAAAAAAAAACAAAAAAAAAACAAAAGTGCTATTACTTGGGCATGATAAGTCCGATCGGCACAAAACTTGCTGGGTATGATCGTAGTCCGGCCTTCATCACGCCAACATCAAAAAATTCCCCCGTTCTCAAAGCGCCCCCTGCTGGCGACAGGAAAAGTGATGTTTTACACTTTGAGGTGCAGCTCTGAGCACGTTCAGCATATCCAACTCAAATTTGGTCAGAAAGGCCTCAACACGTTGGTAATGCTACATGATGAAGATTGTGACGTATCGTCAAACGGCGTTGCGCCCACAGGGCGGCGAAGTCAACAGTTCGCCAAAACGCAGTTAAGTGGCCTTAACTACAGTGTCCTTGGTCATATCTGCCTGAAACTTCACGTGTGTTAACAGTCCAGCCCTGAACATGTGATATGAATTTCGTTGATGGGCGTGGCCAAATGGCTTGGCCACACCCTTTAAACAGCAGCCCCTGCGGCACGTTTCACTGACATGCATGAAAATTGGTACACATATGTATCACATCCAGACGCACAAAAAAGCCTCTTGGACCCATTGGCCACACCCAACAGGAAGTCAGCCATTTTGAATTTAACCGCCAGATTGGGCGATTCACACTCCTCGTACTTTTTCTATCTTGTCCTACATGATTCATCGGATCGGCTTCAAATTCAGCGTGCATCAACTACACCCCTTTGTGATCAAAAGTTATTGAAAGATCTTGCGATCATCAAAGGGCGTGGCCGCTATAGGGTGGCGAAGATTGGCCTTTCGCCATGAAAAATGAAATGAGACAACTTTTCACTTAGAGGTCCGATCGGCACCAAACTTGCTGGGTATGATCGTAAACCCACCTTCAACACGCCAACATCAAAAAATTCCCTCATTAGGGCCCGAGCACCTAGCGGTGCGAGGACCCTATAGAAATTGAAGGAATTATTATTATTTTTCTTCCTCCTAATGAATCGCATTTTTGGGAACTTTAACATACTCAAAAACTCACCAAATTTGGCACACGTGTCAGTCGTGGTGGAAATTTACATGTGATATGGTTTTTGGCGATGGGCGTGGCCACACGACGTGGCCACGCCCCTTAAACAGCAGCCCCTGCGGCACGTTTCACCGACATGCATGAAAATCGGTACACATATGTATCCCACCCAGACGCAGAAAAAAGTCTTTTGGAGCCATAGGCCAAACCCAACAGGAAGTCGGCCATTTTGAATTTAGCGGCCATTTTTGGCGTTTTCCACGTTTCGTATTTTAACGAACTCCTCCCACAGGATTAATCAGAACAGCTTCAAAATCGCTGTGTATCATCTACACTACTTTGTGATCAAAAGTTATTAAAAGATCAGTTACCCGTCGAGGGGGGAATCGGCTTTTTGGCGGCGAAGTTTGACGTCTCGCCATGAAAAACAAAATTGCTATAACTTTGGGGTTAATGGTCCGATCTGCACCAAACTTCACTGAATATATAATAGTCCCGCCCTGAACACATCTACATGCAGGAATTTTGTATTTGTCATAGCGCCCCCTGCTGGAACGAGAAAATGCCATGTTTTAGACTTTGAGGTGCAGCTCTGAGCGCGTTCAGCATATCCAACTCAAATTTGGTCAGAGAGGCCTCAAGACCTTGGTAATGCTACGTTATGAAGATTGTGACGTATCGTCAAACGGCGTTGCGCCCAGAGCGCGGCAAAGTCGATGTTTCGCTAAAACGCATAAAAGTGGCCTTAACTTCAGTGTCCGTGGTCATATCTGCCTGAAACTTGATATGTGTGTTAACGGTCCAGGCCTGAACATGTGATATGAGTTTCGTTGATGGGCGTGGCTAAATGACTTGGTCACGCCCATTCATAAAAGTAACCCCCATAGGACGTTCACTGATATGCATGAAAATCAGTACCCACATGTATCACACCCAGACGCACATAAAAGCCTCTTACACCCATAGACCAAACCCAACAGGAAGTTGGCCATTTTGAATTTAGCGGCTATTTTTGGCTCTTTGCACATGTTGTATTTCAACGAACTCCTCCTATAGGATTAATCAGAACGACTTCAAAATCACTGTGTGCCATCTAGACAACGTTGTAATCAAAAGTTATCAAAAGATTAGTAGATCGTTAAACGGTTTGGCCGTCAGATGGCGGCGAAGTTTGATGTCTCGCCATGAAACATGAAATTGCTATAATTTTGGGATACATTGTCCAATCTTCACCAAACTCCACACGATTCATAATAGTCCAACCCTGAACACATCTACATGACAAAGTCCTGTGATTGTCACAACGCCCCCTGCTGTTGAAAGGAAATGCCATGTTTTAGACTTTGACGTGCGACTCTCAGGACGTTGACCTTATCCAACTCACATTTGGTCAGAAAGGCCTTAAGATGTTGGTAATGCTATATTGTGAAAACCATGATGTCTCGTCAAACGCTGTCACCGTGGCAATGCCTTATTTGCCATAAACCACAAGCTTGTTTTTGAGGGGTAAGGGATGCTTGTAAAGTCATGAAACTTGGCACACATATAACAGGATCTGATTGGTGTTGTGTGATGTGATTTTTGATCTTCGATGTACCAACATGGCTCATCAGCGCCCCCTATAAATATTCTACGAAGCAGTCCCAGAAGGTGGTTTGACAGACACCTATGAAACTTGGGAGGAACAAACCAAGCAGGAAGTCCGCCATTTTGAATTTGCTTGTAACTGGTTCACAACTTCACCATACATGTTCCACTCTTCCTCAAATATCACAGGATTGATGACAGTCCTGCCCTGAACACATATACACCAATACTTGGTTATTAGTACGGAGCCACCTACTGCCAAAATGACATGTCTTTGTATGATTTGAGGGATATGAGGTGTAATTCCTGCATGAGGGGTCTGCCTTTGAAAGGAATGAATGGCGGTGTCAGCCGGCGTCCTGCCAGCGCCCTCGAGTTGCGTGAAGGTGCGAGGGCCCGTTCACTGCTGCTTGCAGCTTTAATTGTCTTTGTTTTTGTTGACGGGCAGTGGCGGCTGGTTTTGAGCCATGACTCCTTCTATTCTGGCTCCCAATAACACAACAAGACCACATTTGAAGACTCCTATGTAGCCTACAGCCCTGTGGGGGAGAGGCAGCTTCACCTCCAGGTGATAACATGATGATGTCATTGTGACGTCATCATGATGTCGGCCCTATAAGGGTCTGTTGGCAGGGAAGGGGTTAAAGGTCATGGTTCTAAAGCAGAGGTGAGTGTCTGTGTTTAGTTCACTGTGAAGTACTACAAGTCCAAAAGTATGTGGACACTGAACCATCAGAAAACAGATCACAGCGGACAGGACAGAGTGTCCACATACTTTTGGCCATGTCTGTTAAGAGTCAGTGTTGATCAGCAGTGATGTCATCCTTCACCTACCATGTGACTATGGAGCTGGGTGGAGGCGTAGCCGCTGGTCCCGTTGGACTGGGAGGACTGGGAGACGGTCTGAGGGGTGTCAGACTGGATCAGTCCTCTCCTGTCAATCAAACTGGGACACAGAGAGACAAACTGTGTCTCAGTGATTCAATTCAAACTTTATTCACATCGCGGGCTCACAGTCACGCACAGTCACGCACAGTCACACACACACAGTCACACACAGTCACACACACAGTCATACACAGTCACACACACAGTCACACACACAGTCACACACACAGTCACACACACACACAGACATACACAGTCACACACACACAGTCACACACACAGTCACACACACACAGACATACACAGTCACACACACAGTCACACACACACAGTCACACACAGTCACACACACAGTCATACACAGTCACACACAGTCACACACACAGTCATACACAGTCACACACAGTCACACACACAGTCACACACAGTCACACACACAGTCACACACAGTCACACACAGTCATACACAGTCACACACAGTCACACACAGTCACACACAGTGTCACACACAGTCACACACACAGTCACACACAGTGTCACACACAGTCACACACACAGTCACACACAGTCACACACAGTCACACACAATGTCACACACAGTCACACACAGTCACACACAGTCACACACACAGTCACACACACAGTCACACACAGTCACACACACAGTCACACACAGTCACACACAGTCACACACAGTGTCACACACAGTCACACACACAGTCACACACAGTCACACACAATGTCACACACAGTCACACACAGTCACACACAGTCACACACACAGTCACACACACAGTCACACACAGTCACACACACAGTCACACACAGTGTCACACACAGTCACACACACAGTGTCACACACAGTCACACACAGTCACACACACAGTCACACACAGTCACACACAATGTCACACACAGTCACACACAGTCACACACACAGTCATACACAG